>VZSV01000058.1:758982-858138 GCA_013398735.1 Nothocercus julius
ACCCCCTCCCCTACCAATATCATAGGAGAACAAGGAAGGATAAGTCTTCAGTGTTCTCCTCTTGTTTTTTCCTGGGGCTTTACTATGATTGTTCTTCATTAAAAATATTTTTTTTCATAGCACACCAAAGCAGAAGAACGGAAAACAAAGTAAACAACCCCTCAAAAAGCAAAGCACCCAGTAAGTAGCAGCTCAGCCCACACAAAGATCATACAGACTGACAAAATCAGCCAACACTGGAGAGCTGAGCTGCCAAGACAAAGTCTCAGTAGGGAAAAATTTCAAACTGCTCCTATTAAATACCCTATTAAAAATGAAACTGAAAAAAAATCTCATCTAGGCTGAAAATTTAAATGCCATAAATGATATACCTATGTAAAATTTCACACTGATCAGCTCTTATTGGCCAGTAGTATCAAAGAAAAACAACACGTTTTTACAACAGAATATTTATTACATAGTGGTTACTAGGCTTCTCCTTATAAAGACTGCAAGTCTTTACTTATATTATAAACATACCTACAAAACACATATAAAAGGTCCATTTAATTCTTAAGAACTAGACAGACTATAAACAAGTGTAGAACTTGGCTGAGTGACAGTAAATATTTTGTGAAGCAAAGTATGTTTGAACCAACAGCTTAAAAGCCATAATATAAATGTCAGCTCTCATAATCATTAAAATTTCTGAAAATACATAAAAGATAGATTAACTGTATTGTCGGGAGCAGAGTTAGAAAAATCTCATCTTGAGCTAGTTATATAACAGAACTTGCTGGCAAAACTGCACTCTTCATGCAGTATATTAATATATTTAAGGCAGGGAAGTCATATGCATTGTGAGTCTAACTATACTTAAAAACAAACCGTCAATGCACATCCAATATCAGCAATGCACAAGCTGTGGCATTCATCTCAAACCTAGAGCCTGGTTCTGTAACGAGGCAAAAAGAAAAGGGACGAAAAAATAGCAAATATCTACAGATTTGAGTAACCAAATTTTGCTAAGCACCTCTGAAATTAACCTACAGTTTCTATGCTTTTACTATTACACAAAAGAAAATCTGTCTACTAAATTGGCTGCTGTACATCTGACATTCACTTTTTAGCACAGAGATTTAAAAACACAGGTCATGAAAAATATTCACCTATCATCCTCCCATGAATGTTTATAAAAACTACTGGACTGAGTCTATCTGCCTTCTGAGGCAGAGAACTATGAAAATTCTTTATGTTCTGCATCCTACCATGGAGTAATCAAAGTCTTTCACCAGCCTCTTATCTCCTGAGGATATGATTCACCAGTCTTCTTTGCAGACACTTTGGAACCTACAAATAGCTAGACAGCTTGAAATTTTCCCTAATGAGTTATCTATCCCTGGTTTAAAGTAAATCCAGGGCTCAGGATTAGGGAGGAAATGACTTGACCAGTGTGTGTGCAAGGTCATTATTTCTTTTCTAAAAATTTAACCTTGAGTATTCAATTTAACATGATTTAGATGAGATCATCATCAGTAAATATATGGATATTACAACCTGCCAAATCACAGAATATAACTTAAGCACTAAAAAAGAAAAAAAAAATCATCCTAGAATTTGTTAGTCTTTTAGATGCCTGGATCTATTGTGTGACAAAAAAAAAGAGGCTGTTTGATAGAATGCAGTGTGTTGAGGACCTTTACCTGGATCAGCTAAGACAGGATGCCGAAATGAGTGCAATGCTCTGCCAGAGCAACATAGCTAGCAGTCTGGCTACTGCATAACCCTCTTTGCTTGCCATCTTCAAGGGAATAACACTAGTTTAGTTAAAACTTAGCTTCCATCTCACCTGTAACTTTGGGTACCATCTTATCAGCTAATGGGACAGAAGATGTAAACAGAGACACAAAAAGCTATTTTTTTCACTGTCACATAGGTACAGTGAAAGCATTTTGAGCACTACAGAACAGTTCATATTCAACAGAGGGGGAAAGAAAAGACTAGGCATAATAAACTGCCTGCTTATTTGTGAGCCACAATAGGAGGCCTTTCTCCTGTGACAAAGCATCGATGAACCATGTTATTCTGCATGTAGATTCAGATAGAACACTATAACTTTTCAACAGGAATTCACTGGAACTTAAAAGATTCATTTCAGATCAGCTCATGCTGCTTGTGTGTTCCATTTCCCTAATGATTAGGGTGACTTTATCTAATTTAAATGGGATATCACAGAAAAATGTTAAGAGTTTTGAATGCTTATGTACCTACATGTCACTATTCATGAAAGGAAACATAAGGGAGGAAAAAAATCTCACCAACAACCCAACACAGAAGAAAACTGAAAGAACCATGCTAAGATCTGGCTTCACAGCAGTAAGACAGTGCATCTCATCATATCATGAGAACAAAATGAGAGAATCTTGAACTCTGCACCTAATTAGTATTTTGAAAGGGAGATGACCCTAGAAGAATTTCTCAGGTAAGAAATAGTATGGACTGCAATGAGTAAAATTTCGTATTAGCCTCCACTTTCTTTCGTAAAATCATCTGCTACTTCTTCCTATTCCTGCTTTATCTTCATGAGGATTGTTTTATGCAGAGTAACTTAGGTTTTTCTCAATTTAAGTGTCAGATACAATGAGGCCTGTGGTGTATATGACCTGTGAATGCCATAGGGTCATGTCTTATATCAACTTCAAGTAAATTAAGTCAAGAACATACAAAATGAGAGGTCCAAACTCACCCACCACTTTCAATAATACTGTCTCTAAGTTTATGGAACTGGCCACCTGTGATGAATTTTAAATCACATTAGTTTGACCCTGGCTAGGCATCCATTAGTAAAGGACATACCACAGAAAGAAAACGAAGTAGCCTACCACAGAAAATGTACGGACTTGCTTTACAACTATAAAGCACAATATTGTTCTAAAATATAATTATTCCCAAAAGAATGAATCAACATTTAAGTAAATCATTTCACTTAATTGAAAAGGCAAATTCTGTTCTAATATCAAGCAACTACTTTTCAACCCTTAGTAAAGAGAAAAGGCAGGAAATGTGAACAAACAACTTGCTTTCCAACATTGCCACACTCTGGATTTCTACTGACTTACCCATTCCGTTACACACAGAGAGTGATGCTCCGATGATTTTAAGTGGTACAACCTCAGTGGAACTGGCAGGGGCCATTGGGTTTAGGCTCCAGTAGAAATTATGGTACTGAACCTGCAAGATATATGTGTTACAGCTAAGCACAGTATAAAACTGTCTGCTGACTCAACAGCCAACGTACTGTATTCCTTGGCATTCCCAAAGCTCCACAGGGACAACAGAATTAGTTCTTCTCATTGGCAACTGCCACTTGTTGTAAGCAATACAGAGCAGATGTAGTTAGGAAAGAAAGAACAGGGTTCTGGATTTCTGCCCTCCCCCCCACCCTTTTTCCTTTTTTTTTCCAGACACCTCATTGACAAAATTGGCTGTTCAAGGACTGAATGATGGCAATATCAAAGAAAGAACTTATTCCGACTACAGACTCTGTAAGGCTGCTGGTCACTCTACAGCCTATTCTTATAGGAGTTAGTTATGCTACATACTGAGACCCAGGTTACCTGGGAGCAGAGGGCTCTGTTAACGTAGCCCTACGTCTTCCGCAATCCAAGTTCATACCAGCCTTTCCTGTAATGTCATTTTACAGTAGGCAATATAAATGCTCATAATAAATATATATATATATATAAAAAAAAGACCTGCCCCAGTCCCCTAAAATACTTCAGCAAGTGCCTCGAACATCACAGAAACGTTGTGTCTCATAAGCTAAGCATTTATTTATGTGCTTGCCAAATCACAGCTGGACTTTCAGACTGAATCTTCACAGGTAACTAATTTCAATGTTTTCAAACAGTGCTACTCAGTCGAGTAGACAGTTTCCATTGTCTCAGCATAAAATCTCTTTTTTTTCTCTTATTTGCTACTTTCCTGAATAGAACCTTATTTAACTACAGACTGAGCATCTCTTACAATTTTTTTTCCCAGAGTGTGAAACATATTTTTATTAAAATACTAACAAAAGTTAAATAAATATTATTTACAGAATAAAAAATGGTTTGGATAGAATTGAATTCTTAAAATCACTCTGAGCTCATTTTTCTCCCATAAAGTCTATTTTGCTATTGTCAGGCTTACTGTTAACTTCAGTGGTAGCAAGAGCACACTCCTTTATGTATAAATGATATCAATGAGGTCGGCTGACACAGGACTGCACACAAAAATAGTTGTTGAAGACATTAAATAATGCAGTAGCAACTCCATCCTATATTGATCTAGGATAAAATTTTTGCTCAGAAAAAAAAGCAGCTCTGAAAAATGCAATGAAACAAAAAAAGGGAGTATGATTCACATTCTAAAAATATGCACTTTGCCATTCTATTTTCTAAATGTAAGCCCAAATGCTTTGTCTTCAGGCTTAATTTTAGCTATATTCTCCTGCAGGTAAGTCTTCTGCAAATTCTAGCCTCAGGGTATACTTTTTTCCTTTGTGTTTAATGCTGTTTGAAGATGCCTGAGTGGAACTTGTGAAATTCCCAGCATCACAAGAGGGGTTTGTGTTTTCCATTTAACCCCTGCATTCTAACTTGCGCTCACAAATCGCCTTAGCAATATGTTGCAGGCAGCATTTTCCACGTGCTGCTATGAATGCCGGACTGCGCTCAGTGAAAGTAGAGCATGTTTACTCGAATATTGGTTCCACTTAGACCCTGGTCTTTTTGATCCTAAAAGCTGTACTTGAATTTCATGGAAATTAGTGGGCATCTAGACAAAGCCTTCAATAGTTTTTTCCAGTAAGGATATAAGATCCATGCAAGTAAGAAAACAGAGTAACAAAGAATGTGCCAACAATCACAAGAAGAAAAGATTAAAATTACATAGGTAGATATTTGGCAGACAGCAGCAGTTTATTTTTACAGACAAAGTGAAAGCCTTAGATAAACAGAGGAGGAACTGGATGTACTAGCTTTAAGGCTTTATTCAAAGAACTTACACCTGAAGTTAATATATTTTTAGGACTGATAAAACAAATGTAATTTAGAGTGCTCAGTGTGCTAAATCTACTTGGCATGCTCTACAGCTTCCTCTTTGCTGCTCTAAGATTCGCTGCCTATAGCTTTTGGCAGTCCCCACAGAGTTAGCTCTTTCCACTAACAAAATACAAAATGCAAAATTAATAAAAGGACCCTTTGAAACTGACAAAAGTGCCTCAGGCAAACTATCTGCCCAGCAGCTGCTGAAAATTTAATCAGTTATTTTTTTCCAGGCCTGTATATCTTTTGTATGGAGCTCCCTAGACTGAGTGCGGTCAAAGTTTGTTAAGAAAAAATAATAGAGAAGTCTCTGTCTTTCAGCAAGTTAGCTAGCTGCAGAGGTTTTGATTTATTTCTGGTTTGGATTGACAAATAACTAATTGTTTTGGGCTCTTCA
Organism: Nothocercus julius; assembly: GCA_013398735.1. NCBI lineage: Eukaryota > Metazoa > Chordata > Aves > Tinamiformes > Tinamidae > Nothocercus > Nothocercus julius. The sequence continues at coordinate 764,446 of VZSV01000058.1, forward strand.
AAAAGCTTCTCAAGCTCTATTAACAGAATTTATTTAAATATAAGAAAATTAACATCTAAAAACTGGCCTTGGTTAGAATGAAACCACGATGCTTTTTATTGAGCATCAGTTTATTATTTTATGATTTAGAATCTTTTTTATGGAGAATCAGTTTGTGACTTGAAACTGAAAGTACGGTTTTTGTGGGGATGGGTTTTGGCAGCCATGCTGCCTGCAACATTAACGCTACCTGTAACAGACAAGGACAAGGAACATAACGTTCACTGAGTTGTCAGACGCAAAATGTACTGTTGCTCTTCAGTTCATTACCGTATATGTTTAAAAATTCTTCCTGAGCATGTAAGTGAAATAGAGGCATCTCCTTAAACCACAGAGTACTTTAAAAGTAGACTAGCACCTGAAGATCAACTTCCTTTGAAATATCAGTCTCAAGCTTGAACTCTTAGGCTTGGCTCTCAAAAGGAAGAATAATTTTCTGCCCATGTTTTACATAGTTTTGGTAAATTTTAATTCCAGCAATACATTTCCATTTACTAGACCAGACATATGAAGAATTATCTCTGCTTTAATTCTTAAATTATGAAACTTCAGACTGCAAAAAATTGTTGCATGTAGCATTTTTAATAGTTTCTGATATGTCCTTACAGTCTGTTAGCAAATGTTTTGCCATAATGCCAAGGAACCACAGGATTCTGCGATGTTTGGTGCATGAACATCACACACAACAAAGATGATGTTTCTCCAGAAATAGAGAGATAGGAAACGTGATTCAGGAAGCAACGAGGTAGTGCCAGTGAGCACTGGTCCCAGAAATTGTAAGTATTCTCAAATATAATTATTATCTCTGACATCATGAAAAAGGTCAGCTTTAAAAAGGGAACTGAAGCATAAGACAAGACCAAAAGCGGGTCTTCAAACACTTCAGTGCATCTATTTTCATTGCATTCAATAGCATCTGCTTTTTAATTTAATTTATTTTTTAAGGTAGAATTGTGTTTCTTTTGTAAAACTCTCGATATCTCAGTACTTATTTTCTGTTAGTCATGATCACTACTTTTACACTTACTGTGAATCTCTACAGCGCTTCTGGGTAGTCCTTTAGGCTGTTCAATAAACTCGGCATCATGCAAAGTTTCTTACAAGTCCTTGCCTCCATCAGAAAGAGTAGTGCCAATCTATGACCTTGAAAAAAAAAATGTTTTTAATTGCATAGCCATTCTTATGAACACATCTTTCTCTAATAAATCATGCCAAAGGAGATACTTAGTGCGCACTGAAAAGTATTATCTAATCTCTTAAAACAGGAAGAAAAATCAGGGTTAAGAAGAGCCTAAATGATGCACAGATATTCTGTAGGTTATTTTAGGTTATTGCCTTGACATACTGACAGTCACAGTATACAGAGAACAAGTTAATTTTGTCTGTTAGATCCATTTTTCATAGACTTTGGGATCTGCATGTAAGCGCTAGCTAAAGGATAAAGCTTAACAATGAACTCTGCTTGTGAGGGACAGCTTTGCATTCAGAGGCACTACTGGCAATACATAACCATCTGCAGGATGGAACCTACATCTTCGGCTTGTTTGCTTGAGCTACCACCCCACCCAAAATATGTATTTCATGGAAATTTCCCTTTAGTATACCACCTGTTGGCAAGGCAGGCACGGACTTTTATTAAAGATTTACAGCATCACAGTGGTGCTAAGATATATTTACAGAGCAGAGCAAGGAAGTTTATCGTGGCCTACAGCTTCAGCGTAAAAATGAATTCAGAGACAGCTGACGTGTGACATCCTCTCTTGAGCTGTGCGATGGCACCTGCCAAGTCCCAGCAGGTCTCCCCTGACTCGGAGACGCCAGCGTGTAGGTAGAAGTTTCCATCCAGTGCTCATCTGCTGCCAGGATCACTCACCTGGTGGCTAACAAGCTTTAGGTATTTGCATTCTACTGTTCCATATTTATCTTGAAATTTCATCTCCAGGAGCAAAAAAAAATGTGTTTATAAGAATGCTCACATCTTTCAGTCTAGCTGAACAACTTGGTATTCAGTAAATTCATGGTACAGGTAGCTTGCTTATTAAAATCACCTCGCTAGTATATGTCTACCCTAATGTGCTTGCAGAAGTAACTAATAAATTGGTTCAGTAACATTGTATTGCTGTGTAAGACAGTGCCTCAGGCTCTTCAAGGAGCCCAGAAAGCCCAAGGCAGGCCCCAACTACACCTGCACATAAACAGATTCAGTTTTGGGTGGAAATGCTTTGAAGCTATTTACCTTGAGCACATCATATGTCTTTCCCTAAACAACCAAAATAATATGGCCAATAAAACCTCCAAGCACAGCTTATTTATGGGCAAGGATTTTGACACATGACTTTCTTCATAATCTTAATGTCTTTTCTTTATTGGTATGGCTCTCTAATTATTTTTAATAAAACCAAACCTCATTAACAGAAAATTGCAAAGTTCTCTCTTCATTCTTTACATCTGGTAGTGTAAAAGATACATGAATAATAAAGCACTTTAAGAATAGTTAAATAAATCTGCATTTAACTAACAAAGATAAACCAAAGCTGCACACTCTACATTTTAGTTTAACATTCATTGGAAGAAATAAATTCCTTTTATCACAACAATTCTGTTTTGTTTATCCATCTCTCCTGGTAGGCTCTGTGTCTCTTTATACTCACCCTTCCATTACTGCTCTGTTATTAAGAGAATAAAATGGTATTGCATTACTAGCAAGCGTCCGACTATGTAATACATAGTCCCTGGTGCTTTCGAGGTCTTAATGATACCTAATTGAGGAAAGGAAATCTGGGTCTTCTGCACTTCTATGACTGAAAGGGCGAGAATTCTGCATCTTGTTCTTGCTTAGCTGAGGATATTATGCAAAGAGATACTGATACAAATACCTTTCTCCACCTATGCTTACATCCATAGCCACAGCCCTGCTAGTCTATGTTACCTGCAGACCGAGGGACCGACACCACCCCATGCTTCTCTAGCTCACTCGGGGATATTCCACTCACTTTCTGGGGAACACTGATCAGCCCATTTGCAATTAAGCATGATCTAATAGTAATCATCGTGACAGCAACACAAGGTGAGGTATTATATCACCTTTTACACGCACATACCTTTATAAAAGACCGAAAAAAGACATGAAGTATTTACAGAAAGCAATGACAAGAGTCTGATTTAGGCAGAAGTGCAAAGCAAACTGTCTTATTGAAACTTATAAATAATGGACATATAGTTGAAATTGCAGTTCCTACATTTTTCTCATACTTTACAAACTCTGGAATATCTCACAAAACTCAACAGCTCCACATGAAAATTATGAAATTATCATAAATAATAGAAGAGCAACTCTTAAGAACCAAGAGATATTTTTTTAAGGTAAACATGAGGTCTCTTTAGGAATAAATGCAAGCATGACTAGAGTTATTTTTTGGCTCTTTGACATCTCATGAATCCACAGCCTAAAAGTGGACTCATCAGCATACAGGAAGGCAAGCTAGATAAATTACCCTTAGGAGGTAGAAAAGGCACCTTCTCCTGATAGACCAGTCTCTGGAATAGTGATCCGGAATGTAAAGTATCCCAGTTCAAATGGCTTTTCAGGTTCTGAGGACCCTTGACTGGATAGCCAGTGGGAGATGAAAGAAATAAGTTCAGTTCATCTCCTCCTCTGTAATTACGTGAAGTATAACAACTTACGAAGCCGAGAAAGGAGAATCCCAACTAGAAAATCCCGTTTTAGATTATCCGCTAGCGCGAGCTCTTGCATAGGGAGTGTTCTTGAGATAAAAGAGAAGAACCATCACGTTCCTCTCAGATTTGCACTCCGCAAGCCCCAGGTCAGCATATGTCTTGAATAAATCCTTGCCTTAATTGGACCCCTCAGGAAAGACAGGTAGAAGATCACTTTACTGTGAATTGTAATAGGATTTGTGAACAGATCTATAAGAGATGTTGGCAGTCTTTATGTGTTCCTGATGGCCCACAGAGACCTATCTAACTATTGCAATTCAGCACTCCATGCTCTTACCCAAAGAATGCCTTCCCTGCCAAACTGCCCTCCCAACTGCACTCTTAGACTCTCCAGAGCTTGTGGATCCCTTTTGTTTTGTGCTGTGAGCGCTCAGGAGATGCCTAAGGGTATTGTAACATTTCCTGGAAAAACATCCTTACAGATCTAGCAATCTGTTCAGAACTCTTCAGAGCTGGATAAATTTCAGTATCCCTCAAAACAGACACATTAGCGATAGGAAATACCAGCACTACGATTCCAAGGATTTCACCACACTGACTTCCCCACTGCCGTAACTAGCACAAGTAGCTGCCACATGAGCTCTTTAGCACTTACTACAAGGAACTACAGTCCTTGGCTCTTGTACAACGTGAGTAGGGTTAGAGAGTTGGGCTGCAGTAGAAAGAAAAGAGCAGAGCAAGACTACGTTTTTGTTACTGTGAGTAACAAGAACTTGCATGATTGTTGAAGACAATGAAAAAGATATTGGATACTCTACACAAAAGTACCTCAAATATATTCATCCTCAAGAAAGTCCTTCCTCTTCTTTTTACAAAACAATATACTCATTGAGGATAGGCAGAAGGTCTCTCTCTCCTGGTAGTGCCCTGCATGGAATTATTCTGAGCTTTGGAGAAGGACCTGTTTCTTCAGCATAAAATTTATCTGAGCTTCTTTAGGTGTTTTCCTTGCTTTCCAGCAGGAAGTAGGAGAGAAGAAGCAGCTACATGTAGCTCCCTTAGGGAAGATATGTAAAGGGCTCTGTGCTACGTACGAGAACCTAAGCAGGACCCCAGTCCCAGTTTCTTACCAAGCAGTTGTCACGTGCTCCTAAAATTCCTGTGAAAACCTTTCAGCTTAACTAGTCCTTGGCATTTACTTGGCACTCACTGATCTTTTCCTTTAAAATATTTGTTAAAAAGTCTGTATGAAAGCTCAAGTTAGCAGCAGTAACCAAATTGCCAAAAATAGTATTAACTAGTTATATACCAATAGCAGAGTTTATATACCAATAGAGCAGTACTCAGCTGCTTACTGAGACAGTAAAAGAGCCCCCTTTACTCCTTTCCCCTATCCACTTTCTGCTTTATCCAAGCTCATTAAGCCTGGACTGTAAAGGATAAAGAATACTATTCAACCACAACTTGAATAGCCTGAGAATGATATTAGTCAAATACTAAAACCGTAACAGTAGCCCTGATGACTGCTTGAATTATCCTGCACTACAAAAGAGAGGTTTAAAACCTGAAGGTAAACCTTATCTCAGAACACTAGGTTTAATAAGCAAATAATTAAGATAAAGGGTGTCAGGTTACCAAGTACAATTAATCTGATCTATGATTAATTAAGGAAGGTGGAGATTCTAGATACACAGACAAAATATGCTAAATGAATCTCTGATTAAGAAGAAAATATGCAATACAGTATTTCAGAAGAATAAGAATATAAGGACAGAATATCTGTTTATTGTGCCAGAAATAGGTTACATCGTGTTGGGTTAAGCACAAGTGAGGTCAAAAGTGAAAGCTCAAATCTGATCTCCAGGTCTCTGGAGCGGGCTAGAAACACAAGTGCAGAACCACTCTAGAATCCAGAATTCAGTAACTCACTTTTTGTTCTGAGTATCTAACACATTAGGGAAGGGGTAAATTAGTGCCCTGAAATCAGAGGATGGTTTTCTTAACTATTTTTGGGCATTCCTCCTTGTACAAAGTCAGATAACACAAGAATGTCCTTGTTCACTGTGAATTTTTACGAAAATTAATTTCCCATTTACAAAGGGTCAGACTATTACCATTAATACACGGAATAGAAACTTATTTCCCAGTAATACTCTTAAAGATAAAAGGGCTGTGTAAGGGGCACAAGTCAGTTTGAACTAAAGTGCCAAAACTTGATAATAGAAGCAGAGAGGATTTTAGGTTCTCATTAACCATCACCTTTATTAGAGGGATTCTATACAGATACGTCCAAGTAAGTTCTTACGTAAAATGTTTTCCAAATCCTACTGATTTCAATGAATATAACTATTATATAGAAGAGATACTGCATGTTAAACACCTTATTTGGTATTTTACTCAGGTTTCATATTATATGTATAAATAACTGAGCCACATATATCAATACACTAGCTAAAATTAGTAATAGAGTAATTTAAATGCAGGGAACATTAAAATGAAAATCAAAGAATACAAAATAGCCTTAATCTTTATACTGCAGCAGCTTTATCCAAGGTTGTCTCAGTAGGCACTGTGACAGTGCCTAAGAGATGTATATAGTACATATACCAAACTACGGGAGCTTTTATTTCGCCAGAAACCATAGACATTTATTTTTATTAGCATATCTGAGGTATACATCCTGTTAGTCACTAACTTTATGCCTGTAGAGCAAAAAGGACAGGTATTTAAGTAACCATCTAAAAGTATAATTATGGAAAATTTGCATATCTTTCATAGTTCACTCTTTTGTAGAAGAATGTGGCAACAGTGATGGCTAGGAATTGCTACAAATTTTCAATCACTGTCCTCTGATACTAAGTTTTAAATTATCAAATTGAAAGTGCACATGCAGGCCTATTAATTAAAATTGGAGCTGGTGTGTTGGCTTCTATGTCAACGTTTCCAGAAGAGCTCCATTTGCAGAGGAGGAGAACATCTCCCCTCTACTCCTCCAAACCGCATCCATGTCCTGCCCCCTAAGCCAATTCATTTCACTGGCACCCTCCTGGCTAAGGCACGACACCCTCCAAATGAGCAAGTGAAGTTGGCTGTACAGCACAGGGGCCTACCAGATTCCCGTCTTCTGGCCCACCATGTCCTGCTTCCTAGAAAAATTGTGTTCACAAAACAAACAGACAAAAACAAAACAAAAAACAACAACTCTGTATCTGTTTCCACATGCAGTGAGCTCCTAGCGTGAATCTTCTTCCTTTCAAGACCAAAGTGCAATAGAGGAGTCTAACACGGTCAGATACTCTGGGGGCCCTCAGCTGAGGGACATGTTGAACTTGCAGACTTGAGCAAGTGCGATACCTGTGGCACTCTGGAGCTAAGCAGAAAAGCATTTTACACCATACAGATGGAGTTTGAGAGAATATCTAACATGTTCAACATTGTCTCAGCAAAGCTTCAGAACCAAATCTACATGAATCTCTTAAACGATATTATAGCATTATCAGACCATTATACAGACAGTGCAAGAACAACAATTTTCCTGTCTGAAAACAGAAAACATTGTGGATCATCTCCCTGGGACCGCAGATCTTTTGCAGATACTAACTTGAGTACATCTTATCACAGAAAGACTCTGAAAGGGAGAAGAATTTACACCAGCTGTGCTTTGAGCTTCCTGAAAAAGATTTTGAGACATAAAAATAACATTTGTAGGGGGAGTAACACAAAGTTGGCCAAGTAGTTTGTGTCTGAACCAACAAACTGCATGTGGCACGATTTAGAAATCAGTCATCTCATGGGAAATTAACTGTAGATCTTAACCCATAAATCAGAGATCTTAAAAAAGCTTTAATTAAAATAGTTTTCATGCAAAAATGCTTTCTGGGACAAAATTATTTTAGTGATATACTATTTCCTACAAAGAATTGTAAAATGCGAGAGGGGGGTTAATGTTTCAAATATCAAGTCTTCTTAAAAATCTCAAATAAAAAACAATTCAAAATAAGCATATTTGATGCAGATCTAACAGAAATTAATAAAAATAGTTGTTTAGTTTGGGATCCGAATGATAGCAAATTTCAAAATAAAAGCATGCCACTAGAAACTATAAATCAGAAGTTTTATCAATAACTTTAAAATATCAGTACTCGTATATATCTCTAAAACACACCTTAACCTTTTCCTTCCAGTTTTTTTGGTTTGTTTTTTTCTTAATTCCAACAGACTGAGCAAGCACTGTTCACAGCAATCCACTAGGTAGCTAACTAATGCCAGTAGCTTACAAACCTCCCACTCTGGATTTTTTTAAGAACGCTAGTTTTGCAAAATTTACAACTTTTCCTTTTCTCTGGAAGTTCAAAACTACTGCTCTAAGCAGAAATGGGCATACCGAAGTGTTGGTTTGAGATGTTTTGTATCTTTATATATCCGAGGTGCCCTTTTAGTTGCCCTAAAAACCTGGATTTGAGATAAAAGTACAAAATGGAATGCAGAGTACATAGATGTTACGGGATATGAGGGACCACTTATATACATTTTCACGTATAGACATTGTTTGTTTTAGCTTACCTCATTAAGTGCCGCTGTCCAGCATAACAAGATAATTGACTTAAAAAAAAAAAACAACTTGGCTTTCTGATTAAAGGAGCATAGACAATCATAGATTACATTAACCTGAAAAAGCCTTATCATGTCCGGCTTCAGAGCTAAGAGCACAGCTAAGACCTTTGCTGTGGACAGATTTTCTCCTTTCTGCCTATCCAATTAGGAAGAGGGAAGAGTAAAAGTGATGATCTCCACTTAAATTAAGTACCAAATAAATACTATTTCATTTATCTGTGATGTATGTTGCTGAGATCCATGGCACCAAAAGCACTGTTTTAAATCAGAGAACTATCTGTAAAAAAGAGAAAACACAGCCCCAGAGGTACCTGTGGTGACAAGAACTGTTCTTCCAAAATATGGATTTTATAACTCTAAAAGAGTACAAATTTGTGAGCGCAATTCAAATACATTTGTCAGAAATTTAAATACACTGCAAGAAAGGTGTGTTTAAGAAAAAAAAAATCAAGGATGCTGTTCCACTGCATGCACAAAAAATATCTAATGTCTCTGTGCATTCCAACACAGATTCGATGCATTCAAACACGATTACAGGCCTGCTTTAAAACTGCTGTGAGATGAAAGCAAAAGGGAATTTACAAATGGGAAAATCAAAGGAAGTTACAAACCAGAAGGCTCTGCCATCACTTAAAATTAGCAGAGAGTAAGAATGGTTATCGAAGACAATCCCACCTTCTTCCTCCTCATCATAAATTTAAATCTTAATTAGACAGGGTTACCTGTCTGTCTGAATACAACAGGGCTCTAATTCAAACCCAGAGGTATCCTCAAGAGCTGACCATGGACAGATATGCACCCACCCAGGGGTGAACAGAGAGGTAAAACCCAGTGAAAACTCTTTTTATTCGCCAGCCTAGACTATCTGTGCCTCAAAACAGTGTTGAGTGCTGAAACTCTGAAACTGGTTTGGAAGCATAATCTACCTGCAGCAGCTCCTTTTCAGAAAGCACACAGCTAGAGTGACTGTGCCATGCAGATCTGGTGTGTCTGACAAGTAGAAAAGAATCCCAAAGTCTCAAGGCTCAGCAAAGCCTTTTTCTTTTTTTTTTTTTTTTTTTTTTTTTTTCTCACAATCTGCATCTTTTATGACTGCAGAATGAGCAGCTTGTGGTTGTAAAAGGTGTACTGATTTCACCCCAAATATTAGAGGTATTTAATGAACACTACAAAAAACAATGAGCTTGTCAAATGCAAAATCAGGATGAGGTCAGCGATATGCGGCTGGAGGTGATAACTTTTCTGACAGGACTGAAGTTACAATAAGACTTCTGTCCACAGCCTAGGGTAATGCCAGAAAGGGCAAGGGTAATGCCAGAAAGCGTAAAATAATGTTTCACCCAAATCTCTAAAAATCAGACACCTATTTTACAGACAGTGAGACTGCAGTACAAAATGCCAACTGTCAAGTAAGGCAGCACAGGGTATATTAATAAGGAAGATAAAAATACAACAGGACTTTAATAGCATATGCTTGTGCAGACTTCTGAAGTGAAGTGAGTTCTGACAGATAATATCTGAAGACCTTAGCCTTGATTTGTACACATATAAAGGATGATGGGATCTAGAAAGGTAGAAAGGTAATGGTCGTACCTGGACTAAAAGATGGACCAAAGAGTGGATATGACGAGGCTTTCAAGCAAAACAGAGAATGGGTGTAACAATTGGATTATATGGCTGAGAGATTTTAAGAAAGGTTTTTCATTCTAAAAATACAACCCTCCTGTCCTTTAATCAAAACAACTATATGTTTTATATAGTATATACACATTTACAATATTTAAAACATAATTATATTTATATTAAAGAGGGCACTTTACAAAATGTAAGCATCATTTTTAATAGATCTCAGTGATTTGTAAACCTCAGTTTCACTATGGGTACTTTCCTATGGGATCTCTTGTTTTTCCTCTAGTCTTTGAATCTTTTAAAGCCTCTCTCATTATTTTTGTTGTCTGAAGTTGGGCAATAATGTTACTGTGATTAATTAAGCAAAAAGACATGGAAATGGGGGTGTGGTAATCATCAGATAATAAAGCCCTCTGGGTCTTGCAATGCATGAGGTGCAGCCAGGACCCTTTCTCCCCAGAGGTCTGATTATCGCCGGGAAAACTACACCTCCCTGTACTTGCTGTATGGCTATTATGAAATATCTTTACATTTTATAGATAAAGTAAATTACTTTAATCACTGAAAATTGCCAGTGTTGTGAGGTTTCAGCTGTGAGGTTCACAGAGCTTAATCTGCCCATTTCAAGTCTGAAATAACCAATAATTGTTCTAATAAAAGCAACAGTAAATCATTATTTAAATGCTGGGATCATCCCCTCAAAGTGGCAAAGGCACCTTCTGTACATATGATGACATGGGGTGCTCATTTAACTATAACCCTGGAAATGCAAGCCATAAGGGAAATACTTAGCAGGGCTATTTAGTGTGTGTAATCAATGTTTTGTTAGAACATCAAATTATTTTGTCGTTCTACAAATCCTAGCTCAGCAAACAATAACATCTGTCCAACATCTGAAAATCTCATCAGAAAAATTCCAACTGTCTTTAATTTGCCACAATTCCAATCAGGTGTTTTTCAGAAAACTTCACTGGCTTTTGTTCAAAGGCAAATTACATTTTCCCCTTTCCAAATCACTGGAAGGCAGACGAGCACAGAAAGGCAAGGCCCACAGTTCCATCACAGCTCATGGCAACACTCACTGATGGTCTGACGAAAGCATCATCTTCTGGAGCAGCCCTCTCGGGAGGGATATTTCCAGAAACAAAAATTAAGTATCTTGATATATCATCTTATCCCTACCTGTCACACTGTAGTGATTTATTTAAAATACATTATCTATTTGGAGGAATCTGCAAGCAATTACATAGAGTAATGGATTTTTAATAGTCCCTACTTCCTAGCAAGTTTCACTGTTATAAGAAAGATAGGAAGATACAGACATATCACAAAAAAGCTTTCTTGAATACACCACTATTCAGGAAAACAATCTACATCTACACTACAGGAACAGATGAACATAACCCCTTCACATATGAACCTTCACATATATGTAAGAGCTGAAGAGTATTCTGAGTAAGAACAACTAGTGATGCTTAATAAGCCTAATACATGGCACGGTTTCAACTGGCATGTCAAACTGGAGAAGGTCCACCTAGCAACAGAAAAATAACACCATGAGGAGAGGTGGAAAAACAGAGCTAGGAGGTAATGTGAGTCTTGATGCCATTGGTCCTCTTCCTAAAGAAATGCTAAATTGTCACACTTCTCATGGCAAGAAAATAATTTGATTTCAGAGGAAAGAACGGGCTATTAGGGGTTCTCAAGAGAAATCAGAGGCTACTGTGCCAAAGGCAATTAACCTTGTGTGATAAAAACTTTTAGCAGCTTCAGATGACAACCTGACAGAAACGCAGATGACACTGTCAAGGGAAAATGACCTACCAACACAGTATCTTTTGCTTCTGTTCTGTCTTCAAACACAGGCTTTTAACCCTCCTGCTGTAATCGGTTTACCAAGCTGACTAATGAGAAGAGTTAATCAAAAGAGTTTTCAAGGAAAAAGCCTGCCCAGTAACCCCAGCAAGAACATTTTGATACAGAAGACTCATATCATCTGCTTCTGGGAGAATTCCAAGCTGGAAGATCATAGGGAAAGATGAGGAGGGACACTGTGGAAAGGTGCACATGATGAAAATTGACTGTTAATCATAGCGCTCACACAAGGATAACGGTGCAATAAGGAGGAGTAAAGGCTCAAAACCTGTGTCAGAAGAGCCAGAAATATTCTGAAGGTTCCTGTAGCCCACATTCAAATGGGCTTCCCACATAACCTCCTGCCCAGTCACCGGTATGGGCGAGATCCTGGGGGAAGGTGTCCTGGGAAGCTGCCTTACTGCCCTCCTTCCTGCAGGAAGGACCGTTGCACACGGCAGGGACCATTCCTAACTACCTAGTTCTTAGATTACAAGACATGCAATATGAGGAATCAGACTGATTCTCAGGAAGAATTTTTCAATATTTTCTGGAAAAATTCTAGCAATTTCTTTTTTTTCTCTAGACAAAAAAAATGAAATGTGACACCTCCTACAAAAGAGTATTTTTAAATTTTTGCTTGAAATACTTTGTATGAAGGTTTTTCTATTTGTATCAAAATGTGCAAGACCCTCCACTCAATTTTTTCTAATTCTAAAAACAAATATTATGAGCAGTAAAACACAAACATAAGAAAATGCATTTCTGAAAATACTGAGAGAATTCCTCAGCATTTCTCCTCTTCAAGGGCAGGAGGGTTGTGTGTATGTGTGTGTGCACACCAAACCTGAAATGTCACTAAATATATCATACTAAAAACTGAATTTTCTGGTATTGCCAGTGAAACCAGAGTTTCAGCCATCACCATGACCACCAGGAAAAGTGAAGTGTTCTGAAAACCTTAGACCCCATTCAGAAGAAATAACAAAAAAATAATTGTACAAATTTAAGAGAAGATAGTCCTAATTATCTTCAATACATCCAAAATTATTAGACAAAAGAATTATTAGACAAAAACAATAACAAAAGAAGTCTATGTAAGGGGAACTCAGTTTACTGAGATTAAACTCTTGGAAAATTCAGTCTTATCAATCAGCCTGTAGCTCTCATGTTCCTCATGTTTCGTAACGACATTCTTCATATACCTTAAACTGAAGAGGAATCATAATGAACAGTTTGTAACAGTAATGCAGCTGCTCAAATCCAAAATACTCCACATATGACACGCAGACAAGACAGTTCCAAAACTTCTATTTCCCAAACTTCTACATAGAGCTTAGCTGAGCTATCCTCATCGATTAATGAGGTTTCGAAAGTAATTTGTGTCTCGTAATATGCACAGGAGGGAGGGAACACAAGACAATAAAAACAACTACCCTAAGAATATAAAACATAAGTGGTCTTTTACGAGCTGTCTTGGATGTAACACTTAAGCTACTTAATTTTGGGGCAAGAATCAAATAGAATTATTGCCTAGGTATGTCTCCGAAAAAGAGCACCGTTCTCTCTAAATTTACCTTTACCAAAACTGCACTTTCATGTGATAAATGACAAGCTCAATAACTTTCTCATAAGAAGGAAGTAATAGCATAAAGCCTTCACCATTTTTACCATACTTCACTATTTCTTGCAGTAATTCTCTTTTCAATGGGAAACTAAATTAAATTAAACACAAATTTTGAAAAAGTACTAAAAGGAGGGATTAGGCATGGCAGACTGCATTCCTAAAAAGAAAAAAGGGGAAAAAAAAACCCTTTCCCATGCTTTTTTGCTACAATCGAGAACAGGATCAAAGCTCCTCCTAAGCGTGGCCAAGCGCATTCTGCTACTAAAGCACAGCTGAAGAAGCTTCCTAACAGTTCCAGACACATGGCACATCCTAAAGTCAAAAACTGAGATTTGGGTATCTAGGAACAGAAATACTGGAATGCTCACCCCCAGAGCCTTGGGCTCTTAACACTGCAGTTTGTTCTCAGTAAGCAGCCTGGGGAAGGCTCGCAGGAGCAGATACCCTGCTTGCCTCTGCTCAGTAAAGAGAGGGGAATTGGCCAACACTGAGTTATGTTTAACACACATGCCAAGAAAGATGCATGTGGATGGTGGGTATCAGGTAAGTGCCAAGCCTAAGACAGAAACTGAACTTATATAACATTCATGCAGAAATATTTTGGGTAACTACAGTAAATAGGACCAAAGCCTTTAACTGTGAAATAGGCTAAGGCTTCTCATGAAGAATTTCGGGTAATAACCAAATATGAAAGTCAACTGGGGGGATATCTAAAAGGCAGAACAACACTTGAGGTACCAAAATTAAAGCGCCTTGTGCTTCAAAATCTGTAATATTTAGAAATGAAACTGAGAACTGGGAAGGTATGAAAGTCCTAAGGCTTCAAGAATATGCTATTTAGGCTGGAAAATATGTTATTTAAAATGGGAGAGGGCATTATGAACACAGCCTAACAAGGAAATGCAGAGTAATATTTCAACAGTTTCTGTTCAAACTTTACAGGAAATTAGGTTAATAATGAATGAGTTACTTTATGCTAAGGTTATTCATTTACCCACCCCCTCACTTATTTTCCTTTGGAAAGTATTTTAAGATATAAAATTAGATTTTTCACTTTTATTCAGCTTGGCTGTAGCAAACAGAGCTCCTATATGCTCTCAGATGAACCCACTTGCATCAAACTATACCAAGCATTCCTGTTAATTTGGATAAACTTTTGTCTATCACAAAACGTGGACAACAAAGAGAATCACAATTAAGTTATACAATTATTCTTACAGCATCATTAGTCGCACCAAGACACTACTGAAGTAACTTAAGATAAATTCCAAGTAAGACTTCTCAGATCTCTAGGGAAAACTAATAAGCCTCTTGCATAATGTGGAGGAGAATAAGGTCTGGTCTTCAGAACACCTACATCATCCTGCCATCCCTTTCTCTGCAGAAAGCGGGTCACGCTTATAAAATCTCCCAGTGGTCAGGAAACAGTTGGGTAGTTCCCTAACTATTTAACTGATAAGTTGCCACAATTATTAAGTCACAGAAATACAAGGATGAAAAGGGCATCAATAGATCACTGAGTGCAACACCACACACTGAGGTAGAGACATTTATAATTAAATAAACATTTGCCAGGGAAAAGCTAGCTGTTCTTTAACATTACCAACTGTATTCCTGCTTCTAGAGAAATGATTATCTATTGTCTTGCTTATCAACTAAGATTCGTCCCACCCAAACAGAGAAATCTTCCTCCTACAACCTAAGCTGATTTGCTGGTCTCCACCTTGCAGAGGTGTGCAGAACAATTCTGCGTGATCCTCCCTAAAACCACTGCTTAGGTAGGCTGACACTGATAGGTCATTGCCAGATTCCTCCTCTTTTCTCCATAAGCAAGTAAATCCAATTCTTTCACCTGTTTCCTTAAAAAATCCTGTCAGATTTTAAAACTGGATCATCTTTCATCAAGAGTCTAACCATATAAAGATAATACCTATTAAAGTATCTTTAATAAAGCTACATGTATCTTGTTATAGAACTCTCTCTAAATTTTACTCGAACATTTTGTGTTCTTCAATAGGAATATCATTAACCTAAAGAGAGAAAAAGTGCAAAACTAGCATGATAATCAGGAATGAGAGCACTGGGAAAAATCCAGCCAAATCCTCTTTCCATGACACACTCATTCTGTACCTGCACATGAGCGAGAAGCAGGATTTGCCTGTAGGAGCCATCGCCATAATTGTAGAGGCCATTAGCCAGCACGCATTCTATTGTAATATATAAAAAATACACAATTCAGGGTCTCTTTGCTTGCAGTTATTATTTTCACTACCAAAGCTTTCACAAATTGAGAGTCTGTAACAAGAATCATTGTACGACTGCGAGTTATAAAAGTTAATTTCCAATGCATTATGTATATCATTCGTTAAATGCCATATCCAAATGCATTTTTTGTGACTGATCTTAATTTTGCATATGCTTTTAAAGTAGTATTCATTAAAAAATAATCTTGGTAAATTGACGTCAGGACCATCTTTCATCTCGTCAATCAAGTTCCTAAAACCTTTTGAGACAATTTCTTGCACGTCACTAACTATACTTGGGAAATGATTGTTTCACTCTCACTTGAACTGCACCCTGAAACATCAAAAAACATTAAGAACTTATTAAGCAGAGGTCCTTTGCTCAAGGTAAAAATGGGAGCATGCCACAAGATTGCAGTGAGTCTTCTAAGCTGCTTTCCCCAAAGCTTTAAATCAAGATAAATCTCATCAACTGGGCAGAGCACCCACAATTCCCACTTGATGCTAAGGCCACATTTTACAAGTGGCTCTTTGTGAGACACCAAAGTGACTGGCACTATGTACATACATATAAACATTTCTAATTCATTTCTGATTTCAAATTAGATTGAAAATTCAATGAAGAGGTTTTGCTTTAATTTACTGTGAATTTCATAATGCAACAACATCAGAGGAGTTAGTACAGCTCTATTAATTGAAAGCAGAGCTCCAGGGGTTGATGGAGCTCTCTGGTTCTTCTTCTCATTTCTTTTTAGTGAATGAACTTTGAATTTTATATTTTCAGCTCCTGTACATTTGTGAGACAAAACATTTTTTCTCATTCTCAGCACAACATGATTAGGGAAAAAAACAGGCTTTATTTGGCTGTCCTGCTCCTCTCTTCTATATATAAATAACGACTCAGCTCAGCTAGTCAGAGTACTCTTCCAGTGCCACGGCTCTCAGACTCACAATTATGTTTATTTTAACATTTCACTCTGTTAAATAAAGAGTTGGTGAATAGAAGAGTCACATATAAAAAGTGCATCTGAGCAGTTCATTTTATGGAGAAATGTTAAAAACAAAATGCTGCTAAAAAGGGACTCAAAAAAAAAAAGAATAAAACATATCATATTTCAGAAGGTTTTCATCAAGATTCATAGGAATCCTGGCAATTTTTTCTAACAGGTTGATTCAATATCTATTAAAATCAATTCAGACACTAAAGGCCATTTGCCTTTGTGATATATGAAGCGCTAACTGTAAAGAGATGAGAGCCGTAATCGTTTCTTCTACCCAACACACTAATACATAAAAAGAGACAGACTAAGAGGCACCATATTCCTACGTAAAGATCATAAAGCCAAGTGTTCCAGGGTTTCACTGAACTATGGACACATTACTCCCGCACCCAGGTAAGAAGTATTTTATGCAGCTGTCCTTCACACTTTCCCATAAAGATAGGTATAAATTTAGGTTGCTGGAAAAAAGAGACTCAGAGTAAGTAGCAGGACGCCTAACACAGCGCAGTGACCCCGCGGCACAGTCCCGTGACGGTGATCAGAACACCTGCAGCCCGTACGAGAGCAGCCTCGGAGGAAACACCTCACACTGAGCTAGAAAATTCCTGAAACAGGCTGAGGTAGAACTACTAGACTTTGAATTCCTAGACTAACTTCTGCTCGAGGCTTACAAGCACAGCAATCAAACTGCAAATCTACACCTTAGAAAAGGTGCCCAGGAGCTCAGCACTTCAGGGTAGGACTCTGTAACCCTTACCAGCGAGCTGAAGTGTTCAGCAACAGTGAAGCTCTCAAGAGATGCAACTTCCTAGATAGCTTCCTACAAGAGAGAAGGTGAAAGCAAGGTCCTGTACACTCTGTTGGAGGAAAGAATCTTTACTTTGATTTACTTAAGCCTAATAAAACCCTTTTCTACTAAACAGGCCATTTGCTAAGCTAGGGGGCAAGTTTCCTTCTTTTGGAAAATCACACAAACCATTTCCCTCCACCTTACAAGTATGCACATAAATATATATACATATCAGTGTGTATACACATACTTTGATATGAGAGTCATACAACCTAGGAAAGTTTAGGAAATTTTTATTTTCCTCCAAGAAAAAAAGCATTAAACTACGGCTGCTTAGCTAGTTACATGTATATGATCCCTCAAGAAATCTTCCTGACTAAGTTAGAAAAAGAAAACCTCTACAAATTAGATTTGCTGTCTGTTAACACCATATTTTATATTCAATTTTCTTTTGTCACATTCCAAGAAAGCAATTATTTCTGCATGTAGAGACACAATGCTCTTTCTGAAGGGTATGGTTTCATATCTTTGTCCGTCCCTTTTGATTTATTGCCTCAGTGTCAAACTGAGATGGCTGTGCCAGCATTTTGAGACCCAAAAAGGGTATTTACTACACAGAATACAAATTTTAGTTCATATAAACCCTTTGCTTGCATTTAGGCTTTCAGAAAATGGACCTTAGAATTTTAGAAATTTGTTAATTAATCCTGCAGATTAATCCTAGGCAAAATCATATATCAATGAAAATGAAATGAACAGGTTTTTACAATTCACAAAAGCTTCTAAAGTGTAAATACTTCATCTGTCAAATCCAGATCTCTGGATGAGCCTGACTGAAACTTGTAGGTGTTGGAGCCTCCTGGAAGTGCCCAGATCATTCACTGTGGCAGCAACCCCTTACAGAAGTGGTCCTGGCAGGTGCTTATGGAATCACCAGAAGAATATTTTTGCAATTCTTAAGATTTTTATACGCATTAATTTTCTATTGGGGTAGAATCGAAGTGTATTTCTGCTACCAGGGTGGCAATCTGATAACAGTGAACAAGGCTCCCCAGACCCATTTTGTTTGCTCAGCATGTTTAGACTTTTTGTTTGTAAACACAGAGATGTGAAAGACATTTTCCCATACTCCGTGCTTAGCTTTTGAAGCCAGAAAAAAAAAAAAAAACTGTTCCATGAGCATACACGAAACTCTTTTTCTGTTTCTATGGGACCAGTATTTTTTCATATTAGATATACAAGAAATTTGAGTGAAATATTTCTCTTTTCAGCTGAAATCCACTATTACTTTATATAACAAATTTTCTCGACTGAAAAGAGTGTTAATAAAATAAGATGAATTATTGCAGACTGGCAAGCGCTCTTTAACTCTTCACAAAGGAGAAGAGCAGCTGTGAATACCAAACAGAGGTCTCATTTGCAGGGTTTGCAGCACAACGCGTGATCGGGGGGCAGGGAGCGCTACGGAGGCGAGGGGACATCCTTAACACTGACCTGAACCAGAAGCTACTTGTGCCATGAGCAGCAGCTCGCAGCTCTGCGCATGGGACCCCCTCAGACTAACGCTTCGGCCGAGGCCGCCTGCACGGGAAAGGGCTGCAACAGGGATGGCGCTGCGGCAAGTCCTCTGCAGTTTGGAAGTGTAAATAACATGGGCTTGCATTGCAGAACCTCGTGGTGAGCCCGTGCTCAAAACACACAGGATCTGTGTTCTTAACCCCGTGATTTGAGAACAATAACTCATAATGTAACTGAGTTAACTATATTGCTTTTAATTGAAGACGATCTTGATTACAGCCAAAGGGCACTATTAATACTCTGAAGAAATGACTAAGACTTTAGCATTTGAATGTTGTAGAGAAAATAGAATTAATTAGCACTAATTTAATTCTAAGATTAAAGAAAACCCATTTTTTCAATTTTTAATTTAAGATAAACTATTTTACTCAGAACAAAGAAAGAATAATAAGTACTTTTTCCAACTGAAAGGCATTTTTTACTTTTGCATTATTATATTAATATGGGAATATGGGAATCATGACCCCATTAAAGATCAAATAATAAGCATTTAATTATTGACAGCAAATAAATTTTTAATAAAGATACAACGGTTTTGCTGTATAAAAGAAAGACAACAAAGTACCTCTGACCCAGAAATTCATAGAAGATCTCACACCACTATATAATCTATAACCTAATTTTAAAAGGATAGGTTCACAAAGGGACATGTCATTTTTCTTTCTTCTGTACTGTGGAATGAGGTGCTGTAAGTATAACGTCTGTGAAAATGCTCCCCAGAAGTACCCCCAGTTCTATCTTAATCATGCACTTAAACTAAATAATACATTGAATATGTCATAACCAGGAGGACAGCCATGATAAAAAGTGATTTAACCCCTCTTTACTCTACAAAATAATACTTTCTTTTCTTTATCTTGGGACTAGTTGTCATTTATAATTTCTGACCAAGGGAGACATAATGGATTTACAATGAAACCCTGATGCTTTTCCCAGTAACATGAAGATGCAGAAAATAAGCACCCATTACATTAGCAGACAAAGATGTTTTCACTGGAACTCTGAGCCTCATTGCGACGCTGGCAAATAAATGGAATGTTTGCAGGACCTGAAAGCATCGTTTCTGGCTAATCACAATTCTTCAAGGTAAAAATAAAATGAACTTTTTCTGAACCTTTTGATGCACTGCACAAAAAAAAAAAAAAGATTCAGCACGACTTCTCCCAGTTCTGCACTCATCTTCAGAAGGGGCCCAAACCCAACAGGTCCAATCCAACTAGTCACTGCCAAATATTCAGATCGATTGCTTGACACGGTAAGCATTTACACCATCTAAAAATTAAGGAATGGGAAAGCTAGTACCATGAGAAACTCTCTTATTAGCTGCCTTCTGAAATTACTTCTCTTTCCACCTGTAAATCTCATCAAAATGTGGCAGTAAGGAAGAAAAAAAAAGCCAAAAAATGTAAAGAGCAGAAGCAAGAGCTGTCAGAAGCCAAAATATTTACTAAACTATGGAATCTATTTAGTCTTTTCATAGTCTAAATGGAATAGCATAATCTTGACAGATGAGCAAATTTCAAAAGATTCTGTGTTGGGATTTGTCCTGAATTACCCACCTCCTAGCTGAGTTTCATGAATTTGTGAAAGTGGGTTGCAGTTTGCCCAGGCACTTTGTTTCTTCAGATTCCTGAGACTTTCAGAAGAAATATAAATACAAACCAGGAGAAGTAAGAGTCACATGTACATTAAAAAAATACATCCTCAACAATTCAATCTTCATTAGTCTTTTAAAGCACAAGATTTGGGAAGAGTCTTAGTTCTCCCACCCTCAAAATACTTGAAGGAAAATGGCAGCAGTCGCCAATCTGCATGTAGCGGTCCCAGCACTATTCTTGATTGGACACCAGAATCTATATCTGGATTGGTATTAAGTACAAATTAGGTCTTATTCTGTTTAGATGTGAAAGTTTCTCAGCCCATTTTGAAAATGTGCTTGGCAATGTTACAGCCACAGTTTTCCAGGCTACAGTCTCTCCACTACTACTACTACTTAACAAAAAGCACAGGGGCCTTCCATTCCCCAGACACCAGCCCCCTGCTGAAGCTCCAGCATCACCTATTTGTGCATGAATGGTACCTAAATAACTGCTCACTTCAGACACATCTGAACATCCCAACTTGACAGAGAGGCCAGAAGACATCAGTAAAGACCCCACCTCTTCTGCAAAAATTGATTAATGCCTCTTATTCATTCTCTTTAATTTGCCTCTGATGCAGCCCCACCTGCTGCCCAGTGAGGCCTCCTTACTGGATAATCTGACTCAAGTAAAGTTTTGCCAAGAGCTAGATCAGCTTCCAGTGAAAATGGGAATTTTGGAGGTGATATAACCTACTACGCTTTGAGTATTTCTTAACATAACTGACCTTTTTAAAAATCTTGCCAAATTCTGGATTTTAGGGGTAAATTTTAGACAGGAATTTTGCCAAGTAACTCTGAACCAAGTGAAAGTATTTCTTTTTAACAGCTCTGAGTTTGCCTACTTTCCATTTAATTATAATTCACTTGTTTTAATGTTAAGAGAAAGGGTGAATAGTGATCCTAATCTTACATTCTTCATACCAGTCATTACTTTTGATCTCTTTATCAAACTCCTTATTCATTCCTCTCTGAAACAAACAGGCCTAGTCTTTTCAATCTCCTTTCATATTATTATTGTTCCATAACCCCAATTATTTTTGTTTTCCCTTTCAACACCCCTCTATTTCTTTTCCAGATCTTTTGAAGCTACAGTGTGAGTAGAACTAAATATTTATTCTAGCATAAAAACAGCAGATTTTACTTGAAGGTATTAGATTATTTTTTGTATTCATCTCCAACCCACTCTTTACACAGTCTAATACATGCTGCTGCTTGGTGAAGAACATCCTTCAACAACTTCACCACCTTCAATAAGGCTCTTCTGGAGACAGCCAGAAACCACATAAACCCACACCAACCCTTTTGCTCTTAAAAGGCCCGAAGAAATCACACAGCAACAAGCTAACTAGAGCAAGAGGAAACCTCGGTCAATGCAATTTGCAAACAATCAGGTTTCACTTGTTTCATGGGCCAGACCTTGAAGTCCAAATATTGAGCTTTCATCACAGCCCTGTGAATAACTTTGACTTTTTCCTTTATATCAGTATAAATCACAGAGATTCGTAAGAGCCAGCCTGGAACAGACTCAGCTCTTTCCAGCAGGCAGACACCTAGTTGGGCTGGGGCAGGGAACAAGAGTCTCAAAAATAGTTTTCTTTGGAAAACAAAAGAGTGGCTATTTAAGGATGTTAATTTGATAATATGCTGCACCCCTTGCTTCTGCCTGATGGTTTAATTATTAGTAACTCAGTGCGGTTCATTAGGGACCTATTGTGTTGCTGTTGGCAAAACAAAATGTCACTGCATGTTAAATAATTAAAAGCAGTAAAACAAACATTATCTTTTGAGTCCTGGATTTATAAGCTGCTGCTAAGCATGCATCCCTTCAATCAATAACTACTTATCTATTTTCTTTTTTATGAATATAATGAGCATAAACTCTCTCTTGCTATTCTACATCTAATTTGAAAGTTTCCTGATTGTTTCTACAATAACTGTATTTTAATTAATCTTATTTTTTACAAGAGAGTGATCAACAGCTTATATGCATCCAATAGATTCACAGTACTATGTGGCCATGTTTCTCCAAGTTAATTGCTACATTTTTTCGCATTTTGGGAGTGTCGTGTCTTTCTAGGGGAATCAAATGCTACATCCTTATCCAGGCAGAACCCCTACTTACCATGTGACATGCCTTGGCCCTACTGTACAGGACCAGGCTCAGAAACAACCCTGCTTAACGAACACTAAACTTGTGAAAACTTCAGGCAGAAGCATCAGCAAAAGGTTATGAAGCAGTGTTATATTTCTGATGTGAAATAAAGCAGAGGTCTCATTGGGCCCAATCTACAAAGATTTTCAGATTAACTTCTGCTTACTAACTGTGGGACTTTGCTGCTTAAGTCACTTTGTGGATTCAGTCTTTAGCTCCCAGTGCCTAAAATGTGACACCACATGTCACATCTTTTCTTAACAACCATCAGCATTCTTGAGCCCTGCTATGACAAAGACTGAACAAAGAAATTAACTCAGAAAAGGTGGCAGGTTTTTTGATTTTTTTTCAGACTGTTTAAGGGGTAATCCAATAAGAGATTATTTTGTAATTGAGTATCTGAGCTCTGACTTTTCAACTTTTTGTTTATATTACATTATTGCAGTCTTGCCAGCCTCAGCCAGCAGCAGACAGACTGTGTCATCAAAAATAAAAGGCAGGGTACCTTTAACTTTCCAAAACTGTTACTGCTGACATGAAGGAAGCATCAACCAGAAAATAATACTTCAGCTGCTGACTATTGTAACGGTTCTGGAGAAACTGTCAGAACCATTAAAAGAGTCACATCCACATTACAATTTCAAAACAGATTTGGACACGTGTGGGCTGGATTTTGAAAGGAAGCAAAACATTCAATCATCAGGTAGGAGCTGATATTACCATATTGACTGCACTCATATTCTAAAGGCACAGCTCAAGCACCACCTACCCTTTCGCTTCACGTTTGACTTCTCTTTGACTTATGAAAGCAGGCAAAGTGCCGCTGTCCAGGGCCTAATGCCAGTTCAGAATCATTGCAGAAATCCCTGGAAAGAGGATTCCCAAATTAGCCTGGGAGCGTCTGTTCAACCCGCTGGGGCTCGCAGCTGTGTCCCGGCCAGGGAGGGAGCCCTCATGCGCAGGCCTCATCGAGGGCAGCTGTGAACACAGACAAACACAACATAAGCAGGGGCACTATAAGCAGCATTTTGACTGCTAGTGTGAGGCTAATAAGCACCTGACCTGATTATATCATTCCCTAAAGAGTTCCGTGGCTGAGAATAACGAAAACAGCAGAACGTAGTTTTCATAGCTACTTCCATACTTACCTTTTCTCTGTTTGCCTTCAGTAGATCTGACCACCTATGAACTTCTGTGCTCTGTTCCGCAGACCCAGAGAAGCTGCCTTCCCTTGAGCCCAAAGTGCGGCTAACATGCGGCACGGACACACAGCTGCAAGCACACGACCCCTGCCTTTAGCCAGCTAAGGACTGCAGCATCCTTGGTTTTACAGTGTCTCACTGTGATCAATTTGCACTGTCAATACCTTCAGTCTAACGTCCAACGTATGGCTTTTATTTGTACAATCATCGCAGCAAGCGTACACAGCTGAGCAGATACTTCGTATTAAAAGAGAAAATATCAAGTAAAGCCTAAAACCAAATGCCAGTAGAAACATTTATTTTCCTCAAGAGAAAAGACATCAAGAAGGCAAAGAAAACCAACAAACTAACATGCACTAGAGAGCCGAAGAAGAGAAGGTACTGTCAAACCTGAGACAGGCCTGGTGAAATGCACATCATCAGCAGCACTTACACAAGCCCTAAAATGAGTAGTAATGATATTCCCTAAGTACACCAAAGGAGAAGAAAATCACTGCTTATGCCTTGTCTTCAATGGGCAACTAAAACTGACAGACTCCTTTCCTCCATCTTACGTTACCGCATCAGTGGATGATAAACGCATCTTAAATCACATCCTTCTGAGGGCAAAGCCTGCGCTTGCTTTGTGCTCATTTGTCCTTCTCAAGGTACACAGACACACAGTGCACTCAGCTGAGGCTGCCAAACACCACCACAAAACAAAGAACATGCCTCAAAACCAAACAGTGAAGGCAGAGGAGGGACATCCCAGGGAGGACAGAACAAGGAGGCTCCCTTGTGTGTCAGCTCGCAAAAACCTCACCCAACACTGCTTAAAACCTCAGCAGAGAGCAAATTAAAAAAAAAAAAAAAAAAGAAATCACTTCAGACAGCACTTCACCGTATCTTCAACATCTTGAAGTCATATGTTCTTCGGGGCTGGTACAAGCACTGCATATTTGGAATATGAATGAACTATTTTTAGGAGACCAACAGGGTTGCTATCTGCAGGGTAAACACCCAGCTGGGGTTCCGAGATATAAGCCAGAGCAATTCATTTGCCTTTTACATGACAGAGCCCCGCAGTGCCGACAGGAGAATTTCTCCTCCCATGGTTCACGTGGGAGTTCTTTCAGGCAATCTTGGCTCTCCCGAGCTTTGGCTGATAGTTCATTTCCTCCTCGTCCCTTCCACTCCCTAGGCTCAAGTGCCCTGTCTCCCTAGGTACATGCCATTCCCCACCAACTCCTCTATTTGTCTTTGCAGATCATGCCGGATCCTTGAGCAAATTGTTTCTTTGCTTTCGGATATTTGTATTTCCAACATGTTTGGTTTGGTGCCGAAATAAAAAAGAGCAATGGAGAAAAGACATTCTGCAAAGTGACAGGAATAAACTCTGTGAGCAAATAAAACCAACTACAGATCTGAACATATTTTTAAAAAGTAGTGCAGTTAAAAGTTGTGCTAAATTAAAGTTAATGGAAAATATCAGTATCTGCAGGTGAGTTTACGCATATTTTTATGTTTGTGTGTATTTATATTTATATATACATAGATTCACATTGATCCTTGGGTACCACTGAAGTTCCAAATTATCATAAAAAAAAAAAATCACATATATGTATCACATATATGACATACCACATACCACAATATATCATAGTCAAAGACTGTTGTAGCTTCAGAGTATGGATCCTTCCTTCCTCCTAAGCGTTCTAGTGCTGGAGCGCTATTTGATGCGAAAACCTTGACTAACCTTCAACTATGGCGAGGGTCTCCACAATGGGGTGGATCACCAGTCCGACCAGCTCAAACACCGAGTTCTTTATGAGTTCTTGGGTCTGTTTCCAAGACACTTCCTCTGTTAGATTAGGAGATGGAAGTTGAACAGGGGCCATATCCTCACTTGTGCTCTAATGATTTACAACACCTGATAAAGTGGTTCCATTTGTTTCCTAAGTCAAAGAATGTTATTAAAATAACAATATAGAATAAATTAACTCAAGCATTTACATACAGTTTGTGTGCAGAAAGTTATGAATATACTGAAGAAAGAAAATGCAAAGTCAGTGGGAATTTTTTTACTGTACTGAAATAGAACCTATTTAGCTACTAATCCAGGGATTACAGGTATTTTAGCGATGAATTCACACTGGAACTTTTCTTTACATAAAGGGAGGTTTCTTAACCATGATATTCTAGAATTGTTAAAATTCTTTTAAAATCTATGATATAAAAAAAACCTATAGTCCTAAAACATTATGCTGCTACTTACTGCATGCTGTGACTACTAGAATTACCTTCACTTAAAACTACATCCCTGCTAACTCCTGCTAGAGTTTTTCCTTTGGGATATACTCCCTCTCACTGGAGTATTTAACTTCCTCTATTTACTCAATAGAAACTGTTTATGTTCTTTCTCTCTATTTCATGGATATACAAAGTCATTATAAGAGTACAGTAGAGTGCTCACTGCTATATTTCCTCTCTCTATATATACCTATATATATATATCTCTATATATATACCTACACGCTTCTGTGGTACCTGAGATGCAGAGAGCAGCCTGGACAATAAAATTCTCATGTAATTCAGGAACTATTCCTGAATTTACACATAGTTTTATCTTCTTAAACATCTTACAGTGACCACAGACAACTTTCAGAGCTTTTGCTCCTGCTGCTTTTTCAAGGAAAATTAAAATTATCATAGTTAAAACACAGGAAACTATAAAGCAAAAAGACTTAGGAACCAAGCCCAGCTCACTGAGTACCTCTTTATGGGAAGGCAATGTACACTAGCCATATCTTTAAACAGTGAACAACACTACCTAAGTAAAGCAGCATGTACACAGAAAATAAAAGTCTTTAAGGTTAGGCTAGACATAAGCCTGTATTGAAACTACTTCAACATTCAGGCTTTCCTCTATGCCAGAAACTCTGGCACTAGACTGTAGCTTCAAGTGGCAAGTTCTTACTCTATTTTAAATATCCAGGCAGAA
Source organism: Nothocercus julius (assembly GCA_013398735.1). Lineage (NCBI taxonomy): Eukaryota > Metazoa > Chordata > Aves > Tinamiformes > Tinamidae > Nothocercus > Nothocercus julius. The sequence goes on from VZSV01000058.1 coordinate 791,475, forward strand.
GTATTGAACTCTTTGAGAGGCAAAGTTGAATATGCAATTCCAATTAACACTAATGGGAGCTGTATGTTTATTCAGCTACATATGCCGCTAAAAATGTACTTCTTGGCCTGTAGTTTTAAATTAAAAGAGTAAAGGGAAAAGGGCTCACTTTTCAGATATTTTCACACAGAGTGCAAAAAAAAAAAAAAAAAAGCAGTTTAAAGTGCAGTTGTTATGGCCAGCATAAACTACTACAGAGAGGCAAGTCATGGCTCTAGTAAAAGATCTGAAAAACAAAAAATTATTGATATATCAGGTCTCTTAGGATGACATATAAAATGAACCAAGCTGTTTGTATGGCTACTATATAGTGGGCATAACTCACAGCTAAATCTTGAAACTTGGAGCCTGCAATTATTTCCAAAAGTTTCCAAGTGCTTTGCATCATCAAAAGCAACTGTATCACTCAAAAGAGAAAATCTGAAACCATCTGTTTTTGTTAATATAGTCTTAACTGCTAAATTTGCTGTTGCTGTCTTGAGCTATGTCAAGACTATTTAAATAAAAGCTGTGACTTGCTAAATCCTGTCCCTAGCTAATTAAAACCATGAGTTTGAAGTATGTTGCTTAATGTACTCCCTTTACTGACTGTTCAATGTTGATAGACTTCCTAAGGAATTGTACAATACTGGACACATCTTCGAGGTTGCAAATGTAAGAGAAAAGGAAAGGAAAAGGTTTGAGAGAAGAAAAACAATCAAGTGTTGTTCTGCTGTAATTAAAGGTAGGAGGGTTTTTATAAGAATGCAGGCAATTCCTCGCTTGCGAAAAACTCTATATTTTCAAGGGATAAAACTTCTTCATAAATAAAACCAGACAATTGTTGGTTACCATCTGAGGCAGATGCTTTATGAGAAATTATTTTCTTTGTCAGAAGATCAACACTTACTGAAAATACAACATTTAGAATTAAGAACTAAATTAAAAACCCCATTCTAGCAGAAATTCAAAGTACTTATCACCAAGCAAGGCATATAATAGGCTGTTTTTTATTTATTTATTTTTAAATATGGCTTGAGATAATCCAGATACAGTGCTATGGGTGTGTGCTCCCTTCCATGACAGATTCACTGTCACTCAGCAAGCTTTCTTACTGGCCAGCTTTGCTGAGAACTGCTTTTCTGCAGTTAGGACCATGTTTTCCTAAAGGCCAATACACTGAAAAGGGGCTAGAGGTGTCATAAGTGCCACCAGTGCAACACACGATCAGTAGTTCCTTCATATAAAGCTCACATCTGAACAACCTGTGAATGTTGGTTAAGTTCAGATCCAGAGGCAAACTTCACCATTCCGGTTCCTCTCTGCCCGTCCGCTTCTCCTGCGGATGTAGCCAACACCATTGCAATGGCATTATCTATCAGTTACTGAAGAAGGGCTAATGATTGCACATCAGAGGAAAGCTCTTTAAGTCGAAAGAGATAAAGCACATACTCTGGCTGTTGTCAGAGTACACAGCTTTCTGACAGCAACCACATATAACATGCAGCTCTACTCTTCAGAAGGAAAGAACAAACTATGTTACACCCCAGGAGTATGAGCCAGGAACCTCTTAATGTTAAGATGTTTCACCTTCCCAGAGGCAATGAATTCTTGGCTCACCCAAAATATTTGAGACAATTATCAGTCACAAATCCATGTCCCTGAAGCTTTTTCTTTAGCAAGAAGCAGCTTGTGCAAGCAAGCACTCTACTTTTGTAGCCAATATTAGTAATAGCAATGAAAGTAATATTTGCTTCACACCTTAGCAAAAAGTTAGCAGTGCTATAACTTAATGAAAATAAAAAAGGGCTAGTGGAAGGAGACCTGGCTCTGTATAATCTTTAGCATGTCCTTTGCCTCTGTTTGCACTCTCCTTCTCTCCTCCTCCCTTCCCCTCTCTTTTTTTTTCTTTCTTGTCTATGCTGTTTAGTTGTTTGTATTTAGATTGCAGACTTCTGAAGATAAGGATAGGTTTGTTCTCTGAAAACAGCCTAAGGGACTCTGACCACAGACTCAACTGTAAAAATAAATAATAATCAAGCAGTGAGAAAAGGAAAGTACTCCTCAAACTGTGACTTTAGGGTCCAAACATTAGTTCCCCATCCTAAAGAGACACCGGGATTTTCACCATTTCCACTGAAGGGACGCTGGGCTTACAGGGACAGAGTCTTAACTGAGAGGTGCCCTTAAGAGGCCCAACGAGCAGCCACCCTGCAGGGCGCTGAGGCCCAGAGCAGCCCGGCCCTCGGACGCTCAGGCGAGAGTGGCATCTGCCTGAGCACGTGTGAGGAGGAGGAAAGGGACAGCGCAGGAGAGGCCCCAGATGTCTCCATTCTAGTTTCATTTGAGATTTAAGAAACCTCAGAATATTTTCTGTTTGCCGTATTTCTGTCTGCAGTCTCAGCAAGCACACAGAAATTGAGGTATTCCAAGTAAGCGGGGGGAGCACAGAGATTTTGAAAACTTAAAAAATTTCTCATTTACATAAGACCCAAATTCACTCTAACTGTAATGGAATTGCTTCAGCTTCACAGCTGTGTGATCAAGAGTAGAATATGAACCGTAGCTCAGTCTGATTTCTGAGCTTGCTCTCAGCCTGAAATTCCCATACATCAGTGCAATATGCAAAGCATTAACACAATATCTGCCCGTATCTTTTGCAATAGAGTTCCATGTCTGTTATATTCTACAACTTCATTAGCATGAATAAATTCTATCAATATTTCAGCGAAGAATGAAAGTCAATTGTGCTTTTTATTCATGATCTCTTAAGGAACTCAGCTCTGTACCTACGACTGCCTCACGCAGCATTAGTAAGAAGTGTCTGAAGTAATTATTTGCAGACAAACCAGACAACTTTATATAATTTTTAATGAGGCAATTCCTGGGATCGTAATCCATTTAGAAGTCAAGGAAGGGTCATGGTAACTTTTATGCATGCCTAATCCCGAAGCAGCCTAAGCACCTGCCCCCGCTTCCCCTCATGCCGGCGGAATCATCCCCTTGCCATGGGGCTAAATGAGGGCCCGGGCGGCCGTGCGGGGCCAACCGCAGCTCAAGCCGGGTTCCTCGTTCGGGAAAGAGCACAGCCCTTTACTAAGACATAGATCTTACGTAGTTTATTTATCATTAACTGAAAGTGTTTTATAGCACTGCATAGAGGTTGCCATAAAACAACATTTTAAGGCTCTTTCCACCGTATTTCAGCCATAAATGTCCTATAGACATAGGAAGTAAAACTAGCAAGGTTCAATATTAACATCTTTATTACAGATGACCTCACTATTGTGTTCTCTATAAAGAAAAAATATTAAACCATTAACATGTTCTGAACTCTAAATTAATACAGGTTTACTACTCATATCTAGATCTAAATGGCCTTACTTTCAGTGTAATTATTTTTCTACGAAAATTTTGTCGACAGACCCATTAATGGTGGTCAGAGCAGAATAAATGTTACCTCTTCTACTAAAAATGTGACTTCTGTGGCAGGATATTCCATATATTAGTTCCCATTCATCAACCACTCAGCTTTCACTGAAGTTTATAATGAATGACTTATTAAACAAGGCACAAATTAATGAAAATTCAGTGATTTCACTACATGCATTACAAAGCTTAAAAAGCTATACTGTTTAATCTAGACATTTCTATTCCCCTTACGCACTTATCCTCACTAGTCCTATCTGTCAATATGGTTCCATACTACAGAGATACTACGACAAGTTCTATTATTGCAGCTCATAAAGATTTTTATAAAAATCCAAAAGAGACAGTAGAAAAAATAACATTGCCTACTCTTTCACTATTATTTTTTAATCAGATGCATATCTTTGATACAAAAACATGTTTCTGTTTAACTTGCAGCCCCCTAAAAATTTCTAATGTCTTGTTTCAGAGGACAGAAGCAACAGCAATTCTCACTTTATAACCTCTTTCATTGTATCATCCTACAGGAACTTCACAGGCTTGGTCTGACTTGCTCAAACACTTTCAGGTAAACAATCTGTAATTTATGAAAATGGTCAGTTTTACTCGAATGAGGCATGATTAAATCATTGAACTGGTTTTACTAACTAGCAAATAATTCTGTCTGTAAGAGACATATTTCAGGACAAAGCAGGATTGCTTAAAACGGTTGCAGCCATACAGAGCTTTTGGATGGTCTTGCTCATATTTGTTCTGGAAACATTTTGTCCCCACATAAATAATGTGGTATTTTTTTCTTTTTTAATCTAATTGGAGAAAAGCCTCCTTACCCACTTTAGTTTTGTTTGGGCTTCTAGAAAAATCACTCAAACTTCTTCTTCTTCTATTTAGACCAGAAAGCTGTATTCCTGTGGTCACTACCTGCTTGCACAGAAACAGAATTGCGACCACTGCTGCGCACGAGCAGCTCATCTCTGCTGATCTTAGCACTAGGCTCCCAGGAAGTTGCCTAAAACACAGAAAACCTCTAGGTCTTACTGCTGTTATAGGCCCCAAATTATGCTCTCCTTTTCTTTTGGCTGTTATTGTTGTTCTAATGGATAACACACGAATCAATTACAGAGAGTTACATTCCTAGGCTTTTAGGCATGAAAGAGGGACGAGAAAGATATGGAAGACACAGCGACAGTATATTCTTATTATTCACCTTGATACAGCTTTTGTACATTGTGCTCATCTTCGTTCAATAGTACCTGACAAAACTAATGCTAGTTTTCATCTAACACTAGCTTGTGATATTAAATAAGGAGCTGTGTGTGTGAACGTGCTTTTAAGCACTACAGTGCACCAAAGAATGAGCTGTTTTCAGCTAACATTGAGCCACTAATGATTTTAATGAGAGTGCCTTCTGGATTCATATTTTTTTCATAAAATACATCACACTAAAACAAAATCAATGAGAAAGATTAATTAGGGCCTTTTTAGACGCCTTCTGTGGTGTTGTTTTTCTTTTGAGAAGCACCAGATGAAGAATGCTGTGCTTTATTTAAGCTAAGTTGTTTGACATTTAGATGAGAGAAAAAAGAGAAAAATACTAACAAACACAGGAACAATTTTTGACAGCTCTTTGTCATGCAAGAGAGAAAAAAGGGGACCGACTGTGAGATACTACTTTGAAGCCCTGGAAATTTGTAATGAAAAATTTAAGATACAAGAGAGGAAGAAAGATGAGCTATTCATTTGGTTCTGCATATATTAACACTTGTAATTCAAACTAAAGGTTTGCTATGTGTTTTCATAATTTTGACTCTAATAAATATCTTGGAGAATTGCTTTGATATTCTAAGACCATGCGTGCAGCTTGCATCCATTAAGAAAAATGGGGAACAATCATCATCAGCCCTCTTGGCGCTAATGAGAAGGTCATTGCTCTTTAATTATCACAGACATGAAACTGAAATATTTCAAAGGGTTTGTGGAATACAGTGGCTATGGGCAAAGCTGTGTATCTGTTTATAAGTCTGTCTGTCACAGAGCAAATCAAGTAGGACGTGCATCTTCCGTTCTGCAGCCTCTCTGCTTTTGTGTACATTTAATTTTCAAGTTTGTATCGCTGTTTCTTGCACATTGGATTAATCTGGGAAATTTAGACCAGCTATTAGCAGGGGCTGAGTAAGGGGGAGGAGGGCAGGCAGAGGAGGAGAGAAAGGGGTAGGGATGTGAGAATAGTAAAATGTTCCTCATCAGGAGGTATTGTGAAATAAGTACTAGTGTGTTGTGTGACCTTATTTCCCACAGTAGGGGTGTCATGAAGAAATAGAAACGATGAGGTGTTGCAAGAAAATATTAGCAAATTAAAAATCTGTGTTTGGCATTGGTTGTGATCTCACTCATATTTCCACCCTTGCAAAGGAAGTGACTACAAGGGAAAGAGATACAGTTGAAGCAACAGACACAGTTGAAACAATGGGGAAGCAAAAGAAAAAAGGGAATTTTTCTTTCTGGTTCCGAATTTTCCCAAGCAACTTCCCTCTACTCTTAAGGTCCAGAACTGAAATAAAATATTGCCCTAATTCCTAAGATGCTTATACCAAATGTGTTTTGGGGTAATATTGGTTCAAAACCTAATTTTTGAATTACAGAAGAACTGAACAGATTTTTTAACTTCAATAAGGGGTGCTTATCACTGTCTCATGCAAGTACAAGACAGAGGAAGAGAGAGAGGAAAGATCCAACTTCTGTATGCTGTTTACACTTTGTTTTGCACACTGAAGCTGTGATATTTAGTTTGCCACATGAGATTCTCAGACGCAAAGAAAATTTTCACCACTGAAACTCTTAACACTTCAACAGACGAATACAATGGCAAATCCTTATGACCCAGGAAAGCTCACCTTCCTGCAACAGTCCTCATCTTGAAAGCCAGCTTGGTCGGGGCCACATTAGACAAGGGAGTAATTTTCCAAATTACTTTCCACAGAGATTTCAGATAATTCTTTTCACAGAATTTCTCCTTTCTGTGGAAATATGAAATCCCTTTCTCTCCAATCCGCTTGCCCCCAGCATCAGCCCAGAAAAACTTGTGGAGAATTTCAGTGAAATGTAACAACCCATCATCTGGGAGAAAAACAAACAAAACAAACAACAGAAAAGAGAAGGTCTTTTACAAGACTTCACATACAGCGAAGATCCAGGGAAGGCCCTTAATATTCAAAAGGATCACAGGTAAAGCCAGAGTAAGCACAAATCTCTGAAGAGATCTTGTTTTGTTCGAATGGCAACACAAACAAAAAATACCGGAGACTAGCAGACACACTGAAATCATGCAATGTGCCCTAATCCCCACAGAAGGTAGGTCTCCAGCTAAGTGATTCTGATATAAGCCAATTACCCTATTAAATACTAATGTAAACATTTTAAGAGTTTTCCCTTGAGATTTAAATACACAACACTGTTCAAAAAGATGAGACTGTCTTTGCCAAGGAAAGCCTCAACTAATCATTTCCAGGGTGACTGAACTGGTTGACTTGACCTGTTCAGAGCAGAAACACAAGGCTATTTCTGAACTGCGACAGGCATCTGACCTCCTAGGCCAGGAAAAGTTTTCTGACATTTCTCCTTCCCACCATCAGGGAATCTGCTGCATGAGCCAGCTGGGAAACGCCGTGCACCTTCCAGAGGGAGTTCACATGCAGTGAACACGTTATATCTGTTCACTCTCACCCGCCCTTGGGACTGAGCCATTTTTTCAAGAATCCTCTGCAGAAAAAAGTTCACATACGTAGAGAGTAAAACCCGCAGGCGTTACGTGCGAAGGGAGCCCTGTGGGCAGGGATATTCCCTGTGAGGGGGGCTCAGGATGACCAGGATGATGTTAGGATGATCAGTGGCAATCTTGCTTACAAATAAAGAGGGACACTGGTTGGATTTCAGAAGCTGATGTTCCTGACTGATACCAGAAGTCCAGAATCTCACGGGATAAAGCATCTAGGACCAAAATAAGTAGACAAAAACACTGTATAAAAGGGCTTTGTTTTTTCCTCTGTAAAAAGCATGCATGATAAAAATTGCAAGTAAGGACATGGAAGACAGGCAGGAGTTTGGAATCTTTGCTCCAAATATATTAGAACTGGAAAAAAAATCTAAAACTATAAAGAAATTCAAAAGCAAACTATTTGGCTACTGTGATCCTTGTGCTCACTCTCTTTTGAAGAAGCTTAAGGAGAACAGCACCATGCAGGGTCTAGTTGCTATCACAGTACAAGTAAAAGAGAAGCAAAGAAGGTAAATACAAGAAGTCAAATTTTGCCTATAAAACAAGCGACACATATACCATCTTGGAACACATTTTCTGTTTCTAAGTATTACTCTGCTAAAAATATTTACTGTGCTCTCAAATACTTCTATTTTTTCAGTATTTTCTGTCTTGGGGAGACAAAAACAAGATGCTACTTCTCAATAGTTAGTTCTACACAGTTGCCTCTAGCTTTGTATAACTCACTATCTAGAAATATAAATTACTTTCAATCTAAGTAGCTAATTTATCCAAATCATTCTTAACTGTATGGCCCTCTTCCTTTATTTTGATTGCCCTTTTGTATCTTTGGCAGCTTTATTTTATTTTATTTTTTTACTGCAGACTTTCTCCTCTTAGTCATTAAAATACAAAGTGAATCAAATTAGTCTTAAGGCTGATCCTTGTGGCACATCAGTTTTCTCCACCTGAACTGACTTAACTCGCAAGTACCTCTCTCCTTTTGGTATCAAAGACGTTGTTTTTTAAATCATCAGTTAGATGATTTAGATCCCTCCTATACTACTTGCACACCTTGTATATAATTAGCAAAGCCTTTTGTGCAGCATTGTATAAAAAGATTCAGAAAGGAAATGAAAGCAGGAGAATGCTCACAACATTAAAGGACAAAAAATTTTAAGATAGTCTTTACCACAGCAGTTGAATGACATTTTGACAGCCAGAAAAACAAGGTTTTGTTATTGCTTTTTGTCCCTTAACAATGGAAATGCCCCACAGCAGGCAAATATCCCAGGTTGCTACTCAAGCCTAGAATCTGCACTGCCTCCAAGCATCCCCTCCTGCCAGTTATTACTAATGCTGCCTTATTCTCCTTTACCCTTGCATCACATACACTCTTCAAAACAGCATGTGCTCTTGAAAAAAGGAAACTCTGTCTTCTAAATTTTTTTTTTTTTTTTTTTTTTTTGGTGGACTCCCCACTTCACTCTGATTAAGGGCACAGAGGATAAGAAATGGGCACTGACAGAATGGAAGGCTGTTGCTCGGTTCATCTCCACGGGTCCCACAAGAACTGAGGGTCTTGACAGGCAGGACGTCCACAGAAGACGCAGCTTGCTTCCAAGACAGACGAGCTAACAGATGAAGGAAACAACTGGATAAAACTTAAAGGTGCAGTGAGAGAAGTGAATACTACCAAGAAACATACAGACCTACACAGAAAAGGTGCAGTTTTCAGCAGTTACTGGGCTCTGCTTTAAGCGTATCTGAAAATCCAAGCCATGAGATCTAATTTACCCTCTGGGAACAACCTGCCATGTAGAAGGCAGAGGTAGTTTTATGGTTACCCAGTCTCAGGGTTAACTAGAGTCTGAAGTCGGCAAACATACTAGTCAAAGAAATGAAATTCTAACTCCACAGGTATCCAGAAAACAAAACTACACAAACTTAGAAATAGAAGCCCTTATGAAAGCTTATGAAAATATGACTACCGGAGCTGCAAGGCAATGGAAAAGCTGACCATGAGGCAAGGAATTCCTAGACCAACAGGGGCCTAAGGGAGCCAACCCCGCTCCTATTAATTTCATGCCATTGGCTCCAGTAGGGCCATACCCAATAACGATGGGTGATACTCCTGGTGCGGTTGTTTTTATGTTGTGTTAATACAGTGTTAAGCCAGTTGTTTAAAACTGCTTTGCAGTAATTAAGTAATGGCAGTTACTGCTACATGTGTTTATTAGTAAAAAAAAAATAGTAAAGAACTGTTGCTGTTCTGTTCTTTATACGTGGCCTTAGGGACTCCAGCTTTTGTACTCCCCAAAGTGCCCTCTCATTACTGAGTTAAACGTGACCATAAAATACCACAGAGGATAAAGGAGCTGATTTTTCTTCAGTGGGGATGGGAGTTCACCTGAACCTGATCATCCCCAGATACCAGCTGCTCATGGCTCGGAAGGGAGAGGTAAGTTGGGTAGTTTTCACATTACCTTGCTCCTCTGTAAGAGCAGTAGATGGGGCTGAGGATAGCAGTGATCTTTCAGATTGAAACATCAGATTATGTAATGCAAAAACCCCACAAAATAACCACACAGATTGTAACAGAACATTCAGGGATCTAAAGGCCAAGTGACTGCAATTTTCACTCATGAAAAAATTCACTCCTCTTATTTGCTCCTTATTTCCTCTACCAAGCAATAAAAAACAAAATTTTACCACAAGCTGGTAATCGAGAATTAAGATGCCATGATCAATGTAATCAACCTGTGTCAAAGCAAAATTCCTTAGCATACATTTATATTTCACATCTACCTTTGTTTTTACCATATTCATGGTTTTCACGCACCCTGGTTTCAGCATGCCTTGCCATAAGGAGAGCTTACATGGACTTCTGGATAAAAGTCTGGCAAGAATGAGCTATGCTGAAGACAGCAAACCGGGTGGCAAGGAACAGTGCACGAGAGCGCCAGGCAGGGAGACAATTTCTCTGGTCAAGACTAACTTTGAGCAAATCACCACCTCATAACACCACAGCTCCAGAATTTTAAAGACAATTTTCTCATAAATTTTGTTCAAATTCTGCCAATAAGTAACTCCTGCATATGTCTGACTTTAAAAATTCAGGAGGCAGTAGTCAGGAAGAACATTCTTGTTAAACTGTTTTCTTTCTCCTCAACTCCGTATTTGAAGCATATTTTTAATTATGCATCATTGCCCACACATACATTCATTTATGTATATTAATTTTTGCTCCACTTAGCAGAGTGGTCACTTAATTAAATGTCTTCAGTTGTTTTAATGAAAAGAAAAAAAAAAAAAAACAGCTTAAACAGAATGTTGTAACACTATACATTTAAAAATACTATTTGTTGCCTTTATTTCAGTCCATTTGTAACACTGATACTAGGACATTTGTGGGAACTGATATTAAAAAGTAATATACTTTTCTAAAGCCCCTAGACTGTTTAGCAGATTTTTAAATGGAAATCAAAATTATACAGATTTTTCATTCTGATAATTTCACCAATTCACTAATTCTTTAATCTTTACAGGTCATTGAACAGCTTCACATTAATGAGATGTAGTTAAGAACAAATTTTACAGTTTTTCTTTTTTCTCTCTTTTTTTTGAAAAATGTTGCATATCATTTGCAAATTAGAAAGAACTTGTTCCATTTATGGTACATTTATTTAAAATAATCGAATGCATGAGAGCCGGCTGAACACTGTGTGCAATGACGCTTTAAAACAAATTACCATTTATTTATAAGGAAGAAATAGACTTTTAAAAAGCACACAGACTGCATTTCATTATTAATGGTGTTCTCCATGCAAAAGTGATTTCTTTCAATAAGATACAGAAACAAGAGAAAACTCAAAGAAAACCAGGAAGAAAGCCTGTCTTGGAGACAAGCATATTTTGCATATCTGGAATTCATAAAACATGCACAAAAATTGATGGCACCTGAGGTGTGTGTATAAGGAATTTCAGAGGCAACCTCTCTGCAGCTGCTAGATAGTTTTGAACTACAAATAGTGATATACTGCATTTAAAAAAATAGTCAGACTACTGAACGGAGGCATGTAAAAACTTCCCTTTTTGCCAACAGGCACAATCTACTCAAGATACACCTACAGCATGAGATGCCTGAAAGAAACAGTATTTCTAAATTATTGTAGACTATCGTTTTATACTGTGGAAACAGTTAAAGGTAATTACCTTGGCTTAAGTATGTTAAATCACTATTATTCCTTAGCAGATCCTGCTGAATTGAATAAACGGTTTATCTTTTTAAGTGGCATGTTAACCATGCGGGGCTTCTAAGGGCAGTTTCTGTGCACAGACACACATGTACCCCATCCAGGAAAGCCAACAGTCTCCACTGCTCCCACTGCTATTCAATCAAGAGAAAATAACCGGCTGAAGGTTAAAGCTTCTTAGCTACAGATCTTGACATCTATACCACAAGACCTTCTAGGCTCATTTGGAAAAGACCGCAAACTCTGGACATTTGTCTCCTTCCAGAAGTTAAATGAAAAGCAATTCAAACTATTTATAAACAGTTATTTCAGTGTAAAAGAACAGCAGTAAGAATCAAAGACTGCTTGGGGGGGGTTGGTGGCAAGTTGTTTTTCCTTTTTTAAAGAACAATTGAAAACTATTTCTGTGGGCACATATGTTACAGTCATGGTTTGCACATTCCTTTGCTCTTCAGGTTTCTCATATTTCAACAATAAGAATCTGACCTGTAACTTTATAGGTCAATATAAAAGGGTGTCACGCATTTCTTGGTCAATTTGAACTGAAGTATAGATAGAAACATAAGCAGATTTTCTTCTGGGTCAATTTTTTTAAAGACTCAGAAAATGCACTGGCTTCAAAGACATGGACATAAGGCATACACACCTGGTAATTCCAGGAAAGTTCTTAGCACAGAGCAATGACTTACCTGAAGCCTAGACCCACTGTTACTAATTATATCACAGCTAACAGGCAGCAATGTCAGTGCTTGATAGCAAATTCCTATCTGGCCAGTGATCTGACAACAACCCCAAATCACTCATTAGTGATCTTCACTTCAACAGGAGTGTTGTTAAAACCTGAACTAATTTTTTCTCTCTCACTGAAACAGATTTGCACCATCTCTGAAATGCTAAAACTAAAGTTTCTCTGCAGCTAGCAGCGATTGTCAATGATGAGATTAGAATTTTTTTTCTCTCCAATAATCTTCCTTACAAAAGTCCTCAGCAAAGAAAACAAAAGGAAGATTTAGATCTTCCTTCTCCAGCTCTGCAACCAGCTCTCTGATAAGCTCACTTTCCAGCTATTCTGATTTTGAGTCTTGCAGCCTTGGGGAGTGACACGGTCTCTGTGTATGTTTCATTTCTTCATTTTACTATTGTCTTTTCACAGTGAAGTGCCAGAGAGTAGTAGTATCCTCTCTCCTTCACTCCTTTTGGTCCTCAGCTATCAGATGAAGAGAGAAAACCCTGAGCCTGTTACCCTGCTCACTTCTAGCAGGCCAGGCTCCATCTCAAACCATAACATATCCGCTTACTTCTGCACTGACAGGCTGCCCTCCCTCTGGATTTCAGATTAGGAAAAAATCTGTTCTTTCTATCACTGATGTTTGCTTCCCTTTCTCAAAACGCAAGGCAGCAAAGAAATAACCAAGCTCTGGAGGAAGAGACATGAGATAAAAAAGTAAAGACATAATACACAGGAGACTAAAAAACAAAAACAAAAACAAAAACAAAAAAAAACAAGAAGAACAGCAGTTCACCTTGCCGCCTACTACTAGCATCCAGACAAGGTGAAGAGGAGGGAACGTGACTGCCCAGCTGCCTCATGAACGACCCGAAGTCCCCAAGAGGTGGTCCCATCTTCCAGATGGTGGTCCTCAAGTACCTCAGCTTCTGAAAAGCCCTCTAAAGCATTTCCTAATATAGCCTACCCCATAATTATGCCATTTCCATTACTCTCAGATGCTTATTCCATTTTTTTTTGTTCCACTCCTATCCATTACGGGATTTGAATCTCCTTCTTCATGAACTGGCTAATAGAAAGGGTATAATGCAACCACTATAACTGATGTTTTGTCTTAGAATCTGATTTCAGCTGAGCAGCAGCTGAGATAAGTTACAGAAGTTTCTGGCCAGCCAGTGTGAGTGGAGCCAAAGTACATCAACTTGAATTTAAAAAACTAGCATTACAGTTCTTTTAAAACATGGTTTGGCTCAGGGTAATAAAGTCACAGAGTTACAGCATGACTTAAATTATTATATTTTTGAACACCTACGTAATAGTAGTTCGTACATGAATAGTTTTTGTCACAGAACACTGAAACATGCTTGAAGTATAACACTGATTTAATATTAAAAAATCTTAGCATTCAAGCATAATTCCAATATAGACAGTGTCTGTCCATTATGGAAAAACCAACAACTTTCACCGCACATCCAACATGAAGCTTTAAATAGAAATTCAAAGAAAAGAAGAATACTGATAATTTTTATGTTAAACTTTAGCCACAAAAAAAGTTGCATGAAGAATCAAGAGTATGCAGGAAAATAGTTCCCTTCAAATTAATGATGCCCAATGGTTGAGGTTATTTTCCTGTTACGATTATTGGTGTTGAAACATCTAGACAGTTCAAACAGCTTTTCAAACTGCGAGTCCTCTGCAAAGAGCTACGCTGCACTCACCATGCCTCTCAAGGACATGAAGAAAGGAGCCAAGGCAATAGAAACATAGCAGGCTTATGTAAGCGTTGTTTTGACAAAAAGAGAGACTACAGACTACAGGGTAACAATTATTAAGAAATTCTTGAGAAAGTAGTTATGTAGATAAACAGTTTGAAACCTGCTATTACGCAATATATAAATCCTGGCTTGTGTTATGACCAGCATCTGGGCTGTGATGGTGCTTGGGTTCCGTGTAGTCAAAATTCATTGCAGAAAGAAGTCAGAGATAATATAAACAATTCAAATGAAAGTATAAGATGTCTCAGTCCTTTGACAGTTTTAGAAAAAGGCAGTCACAACTGACTGCTGGGAGACATTAATTAATGTTCAAGGGCTACAAGGAATAGGATATTCCACAATTAGCATTTCTTGGACAGATAAAAATTGCTGTAGAAAAGCCTATAGATAGCACAATACTTCCTTGGGCATTTATTTATACTTACCAGATGCTAGTTCACTGAAAATAATATCAGCCAGTAATTTGCATTATATTACCCATGCAATTAAGAATGAATTCTGTATAAATGTATAAGCAACACAACATAAACAATCCATGTTGTCTTTATGTTCATTCTCCTGGTCTCTGACCAGCAAATATAATCTCCTTTTCTAAAAATGTTAAACTAATTTCACCATTCCTGTAGGAAAGGGGCTGATGCACTTTTTTGAGGCCTTAGAAATTTGTCCTTGCAAAGTTCCCTTCTCCATCAAGCCAACAGAGCCTTCTATCAAAGAGCTTTTAGGAAACCTTCATGATTAAGAAGCAGAACTGTGAGATGTTCTTCACTTGTGATCTAACCATCTCACCAACATTGTAGCCTCATGCCTTACAAAGATGGAAATGTGCCCTTACCTTCTGGTAACCCCAAGAAATTACATTACAGAGAAGGAGAGTTTCAAGACAAAATGCATATCTATTTGCTGAGACTCTACTCAGCTTTCCAAGCTAAGGCTGTTTCAGATCCTAAAAGCACGAAGTCTGGCCAGAACACAGTTTCTTTGGCATGGACTGAATGTAACACTCCAGATTATTCTCTAGGCAATGTCAGAAAGGTTTTATTTCATGTCTGGCTCTTGGTTGCACCTTTGCATTTTGGAGAGCTCAGGGCTCCATGGCAGTTTTTCGCCCAGAGCAGCCCACTTCCCATAAGACGCACCTCAGATGGGCTGGGCGGGCTGGGAGAAGGACCTGGCACGGGCAGCACACATGCTGACACCTTGCCTCGAGCCACTAGCCCAAGCTGGGTGGCCTGTGCCCTGGCAGCTCTTCCACGTTACACATATTCTTCTGCACTGCAAAAATGGCAAAACCCAAGAAAACACACAGCGACTAGGCCAGAAATAAGCCTTGTTACAAAGTGCTGTTTCCCAGGGACTGCACCCTCGCTGCCAGTCTGTTTGCTCCATGGCAGCAAACCTTGTTGCCCTGGAGCCCCAGGAGGTGTCTGTGTCTCCTTGGGGCCTGCCAGCCTCCGGACCCATGGAGCACAGCCCCGGGCCCCGGCCCCACGCTGCTCTCCCGCCGGCCAGCCACGCCGCACGGCCCAGCGCCGCATCCCGTCCTCCGCGGGCCTGTCCTCCAGAGCTGGGATGCATTTCCTGTCACCCATCTTCCTGAACAGTCTGCCCACCACAGCCCAAAAGAATGATCTCCCCTTCCTTAGCCCAGGGACGAGCAGCTTCATACAGGAAAGGAAGGAAAAGAGGGGACTGCACATGCTTTTTCAGAAGCAGGTTAGGGAATACAAGCAGGGCAAGATTCAGCAAGGTCAGAGAACTTGGACAATGAGCAGGAATCAGGTAAGAACCTGGTAAGAACAAGGATTCACTGACAGGGACCTGGAACGACAGAGGGCACTGTAGCAATTTTAGCATTTAGTAAACAATTAATTGCACCACAGGGAAGAATGGTGCAAGAGAAGGATTTCCCAGCAATAGGAAAGCTAACAAAATAGTTTAAGCTGCTCAAAAATAAATAATACATAACGAAAATCAATCCAGCAGGGCCTTCAGACTGCATGCCTTGCATTAACATGTAAAACAATGCAATTATTTTCAGATCATACCTGCATTTCTAAACTTAAATACTACTGTACTCTCCATTTCTTGAGACTGCTATCATCTGATAGTCTAATGATAACATGAAAATGGATGTACAAAAGAACCAT
The DNA here is from genome assembly GCA_013398735.1 of Nothocercus julius. Lineage (NCBI taxonomy): Eukaryota > Metazoa > Chordata > Aves > Tinamiformes > Tinamidae > Nothocercus > Nothocercus julius. Next base: position 807,584 of record VZSV01000058.1, read on the forward strand.
GCAATAATTTAAGGTGGAATAAATCTCTGGAGGTTGCCTGATCCAAACACCCCACCAGAGCTGCCCTCCAGCTGAGCTCTGAACTGATCCTCTCAGCCTTTGGTCCAGCCAGTTTTCCACCCATCTTAGAGTTTACCCACTCGGTCCATATCTCAATAAAACAGAGACAAACCATTAAAAACAGTAATACATGTATAAATCAGAACCATTTCAAAACAGATTTGCCATCTTCCGGTCAAAGGAATATAATATACTCCCACTAGATGGAGGGAGAGTGAGCAGGGAGAAGGGACAGGAGCCTGGGAGATCCTGCAATGGGGCAGGGCCTTTTTCCTGGGCCGGGGCCTCTGTCAGGAGCAGTAACCGTGAGCAGTAACAACAGAGCAACGTCCAGCGCCTCCAAAACAGCAGCCAGCCCTGGCCTTCTGGGGTCCTGCTTGGCAAGGAAGGGCAGGAGGGCTGTTTTGCTTCCCTGTCAAATGTTTCTTGTACTGTGACTACAGTCAACCTGGATATTATTCTTGGTTCAGCTTTCTAACCAAGAAATCTCTCATTGCTCTAATATAAAACCTGAACGCATGTCGAACAAGTTCTCAAAATCTACCAGAAAAGAGTGGACACTGAAATAGTGATGTGCACAAACTTTGGTTTGTTCTTTAAAGTGTATATTTAAAAATGTATTTATATGGTTTTCCAGCTAACACAATAGCAGTTTATTCTTGTGACTAGAAGAATTGTACGATTTGGGCAGATTCTTTAAAGAAACAAAGCACTTGAATATATTGATCCTTCCTTTATTCCCCACAGATATTAGCTTTTGCAGTGTTTGGGGCCAACTGAAAAATGTGCTTTCAGTCATGTGCCATTGAAAGCTTATATTCTGCTTTCTAAGACATACACTAGTGGCTTTTTTTCCTGTAAGGAAAAGCATTAGAGCTCTTCCATTTCCCTGTTGTGAAATTTGTGTGCTTCTGCTTCACTTCTCAATCCAACTTAACATGTACATCTGTCCTGTTTTAGCAGTCGGTAGCTTTACCAAACAGAGAAAATAAGAGAATAATAAATGATACTTGGTTTTAAAATAAGCTTAAGACGTGACTAAAAATACATTTTCTTCAAAGCTCAAAAGAGATCCTTTCATAACCACTCTTGACAGACCACAGAGGATGGGATCTAGGCATCTTTTAAACAAGAGGTTGTAGATGCCAACTTTATTTCTCAAGTGGCTAAGCCAGATGTATTAACTCAAATGGAACAAGAGAGAAAGATGCCTTCCCTGTCCCAACAAGCCTATTATCATGAGGGCCTGTGAATATTATGTGTTCAATGTTCTATGTGAAAGAATGAACAGTAAAAGCTTTCAAAATGAAGTCAGCTGTAAATGCACACTGGTTTTTGAACTTAAGATGAAAGCTCCCATGAAAGTTGGCCTTTTAAAAAGTTAGAGAACAACACTTGAAAAATGAAGGCACTACTGAAATAAATTTATATTTTTTAAAAGCAGATTTAAAGATGAATACTTCATGATTACCAAACAGATTTTTCTGTATTTCCAATTGGACCAAACTGATTTTTAAGAATCATTATGTGTAGATCACTCCTGCTGTAAATTTTATATACTTCAAAAAATAAGCACCAGTCTCAATTCTAACAGCATTATCTTGAATTTCAAAACTTGCGATTTTTTTTTCCCAAAAGTACATGTTTTTTAAATCAGCATTTAATACAAAACTAAGAGAAGGATTAAATTGCTCGTTTCACAGTTTTGATGCTGGAAAACATTAACCAAACACACAAAGGAAATTTCCAAAGTATATTCCAGTTGAAATAAATTACCTTATTTGCAGTAGTTATCCCAAAGCAAAGTGCTTCTTTTTCAGGGCTATTTTTTCAGGGCTATAGTCAGTGCTAAATGACATGCCACTTCACGTGTTTGCAAAACCTACTCAGCACCATTCTCCTGGGTAGGATAGGCCTAGGCCTTCCAGGCTACACCTGGAAGATACTAAGAAACAAACTTAGACCCACATTTTGTTATTTCTACCGGCTCTATGATTCTTAAACCCATGTCATACCTTCTTCTGAGGAGGAGGGTGTTACGCAAGCAGGGCCAGATCTAGGCTGGCCAGCAACCAACCAGTGTGTCAAAACTGGCTCTTGTCCCAGAACCTGTTTCAGCTCTACAAGAGCCCAAGTAAGTCAAGCTGATGAATTCTACCTCCTCTGTCCCTAGAAGAGATATTGAGAAGGGCAGAGCTTAATGCGGGTGCTCACCCCTCATGGCTGCAGTAAGAGCATTTGCTGCCCCCTCCTTCCCGCCCTCCCTACCCGGCAGGAGCAGGAAGCTCCTGTTCGTCTTCCTGCAGCAGCACCTTCCCCAGCTCCCCCCTCATCTACAGAGGGTCTAAGCTCAGTTTGGGGTTGGTACTGCTGAGAAGTCATGAGCTGATGCTGAGCACAGTTCCTCATGCACAGATGACTGAAGCTTGACTATAGCTGGAGCATGTTACCAGGTAAACCTGTAAAACAGACCATCTTCCCAACTGAACCCTAGGACTAGTTCTAGCTTCCTGTGTATAATGTGTGAATTACTGTATTTTCTCACCAATGATAAATAATGCAGTTCTTACTGAAGCAAAACATACCCTAGGTCAAGTTTTTCCTCCTCAATTATCCTGGCAGCCTGGAGTAAATGGAAATATGCCAGAGTCAAAGTGGACTGTAATAAAGTCAATGGCATTTTATCAGACACCATAGCTAGGGGCAGAATATGATCCAACACGTACATTTTGAATAGAATTCTTTTAGAAACCCTTCACAGAAATAAAACAAAAACAGTTTATTTTCCTTGATAATATTCAATCCATGCAGTACAACTCACAAGAGGTCAATAAATGATTCTTACTGGAAACTTTGAAAAATCATTGCAAAAGAAAACATTTATACAAGTTTATGAAGGCTTCTGAAGTATGGTTGATATGTTGAGGTCCAAAAGGACTGTAAAGTATCAGGATATTATACAGATAAATTCTGATGGTTCTTACTCTGTTTACATTGAATGCAGTTTAGTTTGCTTTTTGCATATGGGAAAAGTTAATTCTATATCGAACAATGTTTTGATTCCACTCTAGTGAATTTCTTATAGAAACACAAAAGACTAGTTGGGTTACTAACATGAGTAATAAAAATAGTTTCCACTTTATAATATGAAGATAAACGTATGTATTTGTAACAGAAAAAGACATTTGGTGGAAAAGATATAAAATTGAGATCTTGCCAAACAGTTTTGAAGAAAGCAAAAGAAGCTCTGAATACTCACCCCAAACTCTTTTTTCCATCTAATATTTATACCAGAAGTATTTTTCTTAGATCATTTTTGGTTTAAGTTTGCTACTGAAGATAATTTAAATTTATTTTAGAATTATGATGGGGTTATAGCAGGATTTTAATGAAGATGTGATGCATCTAAGGGCAGGTTTTAATCAAGATTCGAGCCAAGTTTGCTAGGTGCATGAACCTTACAGAAAAGCTGGGTCAAATCTAGAATGAACCCAGATTCATTTATAGCACTGTACTGAAAGTACAAGTATCTTCAGAAAGTCTGAAAATTAAGTAATACCTTCACTATAGTAAATCAACAGGACATCCTCCCATGGAATAATTGATCTAAGTGTAATGATCTACAAAGACTGTAAGTGTTCTTTGAGGGAGAGAATTCCAAGAGACAAGCCTACAGAACAGGAGAAGGGCCTTCATTCAGGCCCTTTATTGAGGCTACTAAACACATTTCCTTTGCTTTGGAGTTATCAATAATCTCTACAAGTCCTATGTTTTTATGAACATTAGGGTAGATAGTTCACATCATTCCAGCAATAATTGATCTTAATCACTGCATACCAGCAGACCAGCCTGGATCTAGGGGCTTCATTAAAATATTTGTATATATCATCTTCATAGAGCCCCTTCAGGCATTTGTTGGGAATGTAATACCTAAGATACAACAAATCCTGTTAGACTGATAGACAAGAGGCAGCAACTGACACCATTCAGCGTGTTTATAACTCTGAATTAGCCACAACATCTCTCTTCCAGAAAACTGCGCAGATTAAAGTAGGGGACATAGAAACTACTAGCAGTATAGAAACCATGGAAGGGAATTAAGAATGTGTTTGCTGGAGATATTATTAGGGAATGTAAAATATATGGAGGAATGCTAGAATAGTATAGATTAATCATAGGAAGCTGAAGGAAATCATCATTATTTCTGCAGTCACAGAAACACTATTTCCTTTTTTTTCCAATTTCTTTCAAGGTTTCAGAGATTGACCACAGCTAAAAGGAAGATATTAGGTAAAAGTGGACAGCTCATGGACAACACAGAACACTTATTTTTCTACACAGATAGCCCAGTGTAAGGGACCCAGTAAATTAACCTCTGTTATTCAGAAATTTGCATTAAATCAACAAATAGTTCCTTTTCCCCTCAGATTCTAGATGTCAATTATGTCCTTAATCACTTTTGCCTGTATGCCTTATCCACTCTGGGTCTAGAATATCTTCTGGGGGACATGGAGAACGTAGGGACTTAATGCAATAGCCTTGCATTAGCAACAAATGCTAAGAATTTGAACTTTACTTGTCATTGCACAGGTCTCATAGCATGCAGGTCCTCACACTGCCTTGCATGTTATTGCAGAATAAAAGCTCATATGGGTGTAGTATGAAAATTAGAACATACAGACTTACCCAGAATGTTCTCTCTCTCAGGAATCTCTCATGAAAATTGGACCACTTTGTATGGCTTAACCTTTGCAGTTTGCAGTAATCTTTCCAATAACCTTATACTGCGACTGTTTCTGTCGAAGTACTGTCTTCCATTATGCATCAGTGTCTTTACATACAAAGTCTGCAAAGCACTTTTCATTCCTCCAAATGCAACACGGGTCTGCAACAGTCTGAGCTGGAAAAAAAAGGCAGTATTTTTAATATTTTTGAGACAATTCTTTCTGTGTGTCCCTTAAACTACTTAGATAAAAGGGGATGAACATCATCCTGGCAAATACAGACAATATCAGACATAGACATGTTGTAGCATCATCCCTCCAGAACAGAAGGGAAGCTCAGCTTCCAGCTAGTAACATCTGTATGTCTCTGGGGAAAGTCAGAGGACTGAGCAATCCTTCTTATCATCTGCACTGCAAACTCCAGTCAAGCCCACGGTATTTTGCAAACATTACAAAAAAACTGACCATAGCTGTAGAGAAAAGCAGGACTTGACTGAGGCTACTGATTACAAGAGCTGGGTTTTTGCAGAAATTTCTTCCTCTGCATCCTGTGCTTACTGCGGTGGACTATACTGCCACAGGGAGAAGCTATTCTTTGAGACTGGAGTTTCTGGTGTCAACTCAGATGAGCCACTTTAGTTGCCATCTGGCAGATGGGCCAGCTCAGCTGCAGGCAGCTCCGTTGGACCACTGGGAACTTGCAGAAGTGTCTCTGTGGCTTAGACTGAAACATACCCAACAACTGAGATCCACACTTGTGATTTGCATGAACCCAGCAACCTGCCCAGTCACGTGCACCTTGCAGGAATAGGGGGAAGACACTCAGGTTAGAAATGTTTTGGGAAAGCCACTGCCACACATTCTACCTCTGTGATCAGCTTCAGCTGATAAAGCTAGCGTCACAAGAACAAACCTTAGAAAACAATTTCCCTTCAAAACATAAAATTTAGATGAACCTTGATGTTTCTAGACCAAAGTCAAACTCCAGGTAATACCATATAAGCAAATGGAGTCACCGTTAGGAAATACAAAAGCCACTAAAGCCACGAGCTGAGAGGCCCCTTAGTCATTTGTGCACTTAGAACACAGGTTCCACTCCTTGGACGTAGCTTCCACGGCTCGATGAAGTACACACAGATATCACTGTGATTTTCTATAAAATGCTGGCTGGTATCAAGAAAATGCAAATACTCTTCAGTGCTGTGAGATCCAGATTCACAGAGTACTGTTGTAGCTGAATTGTTTGAAAAGACATATGGCATCCCAAGTGTAACAGATAGTTGAATCTCAAGGGGGAACCATTGTTCATTCATCTGGACCAAGTGACATTCTTTATGCAAGAATAATTCCTGATTAAAGGGTGAGTTTTAATGGAAACTAATTAGGCAACCTCTTTAGCCTGGGCATAATGATCAAATGAGCTGTCACACAGTACCTGATACAATGATCTCACTTGGTACAAGATTTTATTCCTTAGCAATTACACTCCCACGTTGCACTGCATGTGTTTATTGCCTGGAGCACACATGTCAAATTAAAGAGCAGCTTATGCACCTGATATTTAATTATTGCCTAGCACTACAGACAACCGGGAAAATGTCAAAGCGAGCAGTCCTGCACTGGAGCAACTAAAACTGATATCTTCTTTGGCAAAGAAAAAAATAGAGATAAAATATGTATGGACGATTCAGTTGTCTTACAATTCACAGCTACAAAAAATGGCCTCCCAAACCTTAAATAATTTACCATTATGCTGAATATAGAGAATTCTGTCAAAGCAGAAGAGTACGGGAAACAGGTTCAACAGCTCACAAGACTATTTGTATTAAATGCATCTTCACACGTTTAAAGCGTTTACAAGAAAATGGTAGGATTTGAGCTGTTTTATACCAACTTGAAATACCAAAGGAATCACTTATTTATTCAGGTATGGACTAATACACAGGTGTTAAAAGAAACATTCATTTCTACAACTCTGTTATCCTGGAGTTAACCTAAAATCATCCTTAGCTTACTGGAAACTTTCCTAAATTCCTTCATAGTAAAATCACCTCCTTAATCCTAGTTGTAATAAGGCTGAAATGAAAAGCCAGCAATACTAAAAAAGATGTAAGCAAAGTGTTTCCAGCAAATTGAGACATGCTAATCAAAAAAGAAAGTTTTATGGCTGCAACAGAGGTGATGACAGTAAGGTGAGGAAAAATCCACACTGCCCCAAGTTTTGACTGCAATTTTTAATAAAGAAAAAATGTGCACAATACAAAAGAGTTTCTCTTAGTCATTGATCTGTAATGGAACACCCAAATAGAGATCTGATGGTATCCTGTGGCTAAGAAAGTTGTGTATCTTGGACCATTCTACTTCAAATAAAGGAATCTAATTATCCATAATCTTAATTGCACAGTCTAATACTAAAAAGGCTTAATAAGAGTGCTTTTGTATTTACAAAACTGCACAGCTTGTGAAAGAACCCTCAAAACATTTGGCAGGAATCCCAGCCGAGGTATGACTGACTGGAACCTCTAATGACTACAACATGTAAACAAGTGTTTTGTTTCGACTGATAATCATTAACTTCCAGTGTCAGACTTATCCCACAAGGTTTTGTTCACTGCTTCACCAGCCTGCTTTACAAAGGCATCTGGTGCTAAGGGAAAGGGGAAAAAAAAAAAAAAAAAAAAGTGCAGAGTGCTATACAGTGTTGTCACTGTTAAACTAAAGTGGCAGTAGGCAAATGAAAGGGTCATGAGGTAAATGCTTCTAACAAGGAGCAAGCTGCTGTGATAATTCCCACCATTCTTTGATGGTCCCTCTTACTGTGTGACTTAGTGACATAATGTGCTAGACCTCCTGGTTATTTTATTTTATTTTTTAATGAAGAAAGGTAATTTGAAACTGAATCTCTCCGAATTATTGTTTCATGCTTTTGTGGCTTTTAAAATTAAACACACACACAAAAAAGGAATTTGGTTTCCCTAACTACTGCAGTACTGGAGCAATCTGCGTCTAACGTGCCAGACGGAAAAAAAGACAGAGGTATACTGCACAATACTCTCGCAGAAGGACAAATCTGGTGTTATAACAGGCAGTAAGGATGTCAGAAATTACACAGACCTCAGCTTTACAAAGGTGCTCACAACAGCAGTGATTTTACAAGTCAAACTCCAATAGCCAAATCCTCAGCTAGGGTAAATCAGCTAAAACGGAGACAGGCAGCTTTCTGGCTATTCATTTACTTCAATAATAAAATAGTTATTGTTCAAATCATTTTATGTAAACACATCAGAGAAGTTGTAAAAAATTATATCCATTATGTTCATCACTGTTTGGTGAAACTTTACAAGCTATAAAGGAAAGCCTAAGGAGCCCATATTTACATTCTTAAAATTTTCTTACCTCGAGAAGTGCAACTACTTCAGTAATTTTTAATCATGCCGTTGTAGATAGCCTGTTTTTTCAGTGTCTAGTGAAAAGGCCGGAGTAGCTTAAGATTGCAGATCAGAACTTCTGTGGCCACCTGTACATAAAAGGTCATCTGTAAATTCCATTTTACTATTGATACCACTGAGACTGGTTTCAAAGGTTTACACTTATTTCATGCCCTGGTAGGATCTTGCCTGTGTAACAAGCATTTCCTGATCTTTTAGAAGAGCAGTGCAAAGTACCACAAATAGCTCTCATGACCGCATGAAGGAATTTATGCGGGCAGCCCTCAAATAGCTTTGATATATAACCCGGCAGAATTAGGTAGGAACTGCAGATCCGCCTGGTTAAATTTATTTTAAAACACTTGGCAAAGCAAGTTTGCAATTGTTTAATTTTCATTATAACTGTCGCCTCACAAGATAATGAGCCCTCGTAACAGTGTTTTATATAAAAGCACATTATGCCTTTACACAGCACACACAAATGGCCAGTGATTATTAACAATGTTAAAATGTCAGTAGAACCAAACCAGCATAACGGCATACATTTAGCTGCCATAAAAGCTGCAAACGACTATTACATTGTTTTAAAAGGAAGCATCTTTAAGAGGCACTTACCAACAGAGAAAAAGAAATATTCGTTATGAGGAATAGAAATTTAGATGAAATGCCAGTCGAAACCGACCTCATGAAAAGCATTACACGCAAAAATTGGCAAGTTCACTGCTGCTGCTATTGGTATTCTTAGCTTTAGGATTAGAGACAAACTGCTTCATAAATAAATTTTGTTTTTACCTTCGACTTAAAAAAAAATTGTTTTCTTGCTGTCCCAGGACTCCAATGCTTTGATATGCCTTATGCAAACATTCTCTAAGTCAAACTTTGGCAAGTCCAGATATGCACATTAGCCACGATTTCACAGGCTGAAGAAAAAGAAATTTACTTCTAAGTGAAAGCCTAGCAAAAAAAAAAAAAAAAAAAAAAAAAAGGTTTGTAGAGAGTAGCCACTATCAAAATTATTACCTAAATATTACCTAAATTAATATATAAATATTTTAGAGGCTTTTAGCCTCAAAATGTCACTCACGGTATCATTTTAGATACAAGTAGGTCCTTACTCTTTTTTGCTGAGGAGAAAATTAACATAGTAAGAAGTTTGAATCACATAGGACTCATTCTATTTTGTTGTCACTGTTCCCTTACAGCTTTCCTCCAAAGCTAGTTTTGTGACTTTTAAATCATTCAACTCATTTAAAAGTGTTTTTTATTATTAAATTACAAAAGAAAAGAGGTAAATTATCAATTTTGAGGGAAGCATAAAATGTCATCTAAAATATTAAACTGCCTTTGTCAGAAGATTACTGTTTAGCTTCAAGTAAACCAAGAGCTATATAAACCCATATACATTAAATCATTTTTGTTTTTAACCATATTCAGTTGCGAGATCACATGCTGCATGCTATTTCATACATTAATAAAAGGTGTTCAAGAGCAAACGGATTGCGAATGGTATTTTTTTTCCCCTAAGGATATGGTTTTCTATGAAAAAGCTTCAACCCCTATACTGAAAATGAAAATACAGAAAAATGTGAAATTGAGCATTTTCTTAGGCTGTCCTAGCCCACTTAATCAGTGGTCAATGATATTTTAGAAGTTCTTTTTATTCTCAACTACAATTTTATTTTACAGTAGCCTACTTGGATGCAATATACTCCACAAACATTTGTACCTCTCCTTCATTAATCACTGTCCTTATTTCTTTTTGGCTATTATAAACTAAATATTTGAGATACAGAAGAATAAATTTGTATTATTAACATAACACAGATTTAAAATAGGCAGACAGGAAAAAAAAATTAAACTCGACTTCAAAACAGTAACAATTTATTCTCCTGATCGGGTGCTGAATTGTAAACTGATGGTAGCTAAATCAGTCTTCTTTAAATGTGCATTAAGCAGTTTGGGGCTTTTTTTTTTTTTTTTTAAGATGGAAATCTATCATTGCTCTCCAGTCAGCTTTAACACTTAGCAGGTTTGTAATAAATACACACACAAGCAACAAAAGCTTGAGCATTAGCAGAGATGTTAAGAGAGCAATTAATTAAGCCACATTAGTACAACGTGATCAAAAACTAGGCATCAGTATCCTCGGGGCAAAAACACATTCCAGGTCAAACTTTACAAATACACACGTGCATGTGTGTATGAATATAAATGCTACACACCCAAAAACACAGAACACAGATCCTTAGTTTAAGTATTAAAAAGCAAAGTAACTATTTTCAGCAGCTGCTTAGTTTATTTGCACTCTAAATTATTTGAGATCAGCTTTTAAAGCTCCTTTGATTTTTGATATGCGCAAAAAGAAACCATTGTCTGACACTGCATATCCCGATTGCCTGGCACCACCCCATGGCAGCCATCGGAAATGCAGATGGCAGTTCACAGAAAATTTCTCATCGGCTGGGAAGCAGTAAAGAAAATAAGCAGTGGATGTTTTGCAAAGATCACGAACCAGTATTCCTTTCGTCAGAAAGTTGCTTTATTACAAATTGCAAATAACTCTGCTTCTTTTCTTTCTGAGAGAAACTGCTAAGACGTGGCCTGGTATTGCAGCGTCTTTTCCTTGCAGTTCTCTGCTCTAACCTGTCTTATACCCCAGCACTCAGCTTGCTCTTCGTCACCTTCTTTATGAAGGCTGGTCTTCTAATCACACCCTCAAAATGTAATAATCAGTTCTCGCTTACACAAAACACTGCAGGAGAGTCAGCAACACTTGGGCTTGTCCTTTTTTTGTTTCAATGTAACATAGGGGACTGGAAAACAAGATGAACTGGTGAAGTGTGTTCTTTAAAGCACAGCTTGCTTGCCGGAGGGTCCTGGATTCAGGGTCCCGAATGTACTGAACTTACCACTTCCTAGGACCTTATGGATTACTAGTGGCGCAACGACATAGCGCCAGTGAACTCCACAGACCGGAGAGGTTTAACAGGGAAAATTAAGTCTTGAGTAACTAAAGTTCTATGGCGGCCTTATTTATTTTCAGGTAAAATGCATCTTTCTAAGGTAAATAAACAGCAAAGCATGAAGTTTACTTTCTCCTGTGTTATCTAGTTTCATTAAAATCTATTATGCTTTGCCTGTATACTTCCATTCTTTCCATGTACTTCTGTGGGGAATGATCTAGGTAGCCACAGCTTGTTATACTGGATATTCCTGTCCCTAAGGATAAGACAACGATGGCAAGACAAATATGAGTTAGGCTACACATTCCCGCCATAATTATCAATATTATTATAAGTGTCTTTATGACAAAAGCTGTGATCCTTAGGTTTGAGGTTCAACAGTGCAGGTCAAATGAAGGCAAAACAGCCTGTTCTTAGACTGTTTTGCATGTTTGAGTGCTACAGAAGGAAGGATTTACACAGGTATTTTTGCACAGTTGAACACTGAAAATTAAACCCAGATTCTGGAGCAGACATTCATACAAGAAAATGGATTCTGCAGAGGATTTCACAGTCAGACAACCACAGAACACCTGGGGTCATGAGAATGACAGCTTAATTTCTAGAAAAGCTTCCCCAGGAGAGATTCAACACCCTTCAACAAACTAAGCCACGCAAAACACTCCACAGGTGAGAAGATACTACATGTACTTTAGAAACACAACGTAGGGACACAGGGATTCAATCATTTTGACTGGACCAAATAACAAGTCTGAATCATCTTCTCTGACTCACTAAAACATCCTTCCTTCCTTTTTATTTTGATTTTCCAGGCAATAATCATGTTAATGACAGAGAATTCAGTGGGAGAATGGAATAGGTATAGAACATATTCCTGAGATGGTAAAATCTCAACTCCAAAGGCATTATTTGTCAAAAATTCCATGTCTTTAAAAGGAAAAGAAAACTAAAAGCAACAGCAAAGCTTGCAGCACTAAATATAATAGTACAATTTATATGTTATTTTCACAAGTATGAGCTGTTTTCTAAGGACAAGACAAAATAATCAACCCTATAGAAACAGCTTGAGTAGTCTAAATATGTCCCAGTTAAAATTGTTAATGAAGCTGCAGAGTGAATGCAAATCTACAAGTCCCAGAGCTGGTGTAGCACCATGTAATTTCTAAGTAACAGTGCCTGAGAAGTCCCCTAGCAGCACACCACAATCTCTGCTAAAGTACTGAGTACCCTCGTAGCACATTAGTGGTCTACACAGTGGCATTCAATCAGTTTCTTTAATCTGAGAAGTGCCTTTTTACTTGGTGCAGAATCTAACTCTACTGGGGGCATTTGAACTGGAGGCCCTTGGATCCAAAAACAGCAACATTACTAAGGCAAGTGAAGGCAAGTCTCTTGTACCTTTTAGCAATAGTCTTAAGAGGCCTGTAAAAACAGTGAGTCTCTCTCCCTTAAAGGAATACTAGTTATAAAGGGTAAAATGTTCAGCTGAGTTTAACAGGAATGAGTGGGGAAAAAAAATCAAAACCAGGAAAAAGGGATGCTAAGTTATGGAGGAACAGTAGCACGTATGCTGTGCTCATTCCAGGTTGAAGTTCATGAGGAATTAAATCCTGGCAGAGCCCGAATGCTTTCAACTGCCACAGGGCTAAATCCTCCCATCTTTAACATTTCCTTCTGAAACAGCAAAACTCCCAGTGACCTCCCACATTTTTTTCCCCCATTCCGAAGATCTGAAGTACTAAAATGAGAGGAAAACCCAAAAGGATTATTCTCAATCACTGACAGAAGTCTCTCAGTGTATCTTTTTCCCCTTAGAGGGGCAGGAACATCAGACACATCAGAGGAAGCAAGCTAAGTGGAGAATAAATATTTCTAATAAAGAATAGTGGTAGAGATCGCTTCTTTTCCCACTTGGTAGCAGGTTGGAAGCTTCGAGCCCTATTAAGCACCCTCCTCTAAGAGACAGCTGTGTCCACCACTTCTGCTCCTCATTCCCTTGCTCTGTAGCTGCAGGTGAGATCACTAGCTCCAAACTCCAATGCGCCGCGCTGACGGGAAAGGCGAAAGGCTTTCCCAGAGTTTTTCGCTCACGACCTCTAACTTTCTGGGATGATGCCAACGTGCAGCTCTTTGTGCTTGTTGGCTCAGCAGTCCTAACAGACTGAACTAAAGTCCAGGTCTCTAAATGACAGTTACTCATTTATGCACAATGAGCATCAGGCTCATAATAACCAGGTCAAATCTAGCACTCGGTGTCAGATGCTGCATTTAGGTAAACATGAAGTGAATAGCACAGAGCGCATGTGTCTCAGACATTTCTGAGCACGTCAACAAAAAGCAAGTGCTCATTCAGGAAGAGAAAGCCTTAGCCCTCACCTGACATGACAGGGCCTGTGCTGCCTGTGGCTGCTCTCCTCCTGCATTGCACTGGCTACAGCAGAGGGGAGGACTCTGCTGCAATGCATGGCTCTCCACAAGACACGGAGGTTTGGAGAAGTGAGTTCATACAACATCAGCAGGAGGGCTCTTCAAAACATATCTGGAAAAGCTGCAGCATAAACTGGGAGCATTTGGATTTGTAACTTATGTGGGAACAGAAAATATTAATTCTACAGCCATATGCAGCCACATGCACAGCCTTCACCAAAGCTTGATTGGCACTAGGTGATTTTGGCAACATTGCTGACAAAGATCACCACGGAAAGCTGGGTGACTGGGAATTGAGTGTAAAGAAATTCTATAGACTAACATCTACCCTTAAGCCATTGTGCAGTGAGGAGGTCCAACAGGCAGCTGTCATTCTGAAGGCCATGTTTATGTTATGTTGTTTAAAAATAGTTATGTTTTAAAAACAGTTTTAAAGCTCTATAATAAAAGAAATAATGATACAGAAAATGCCGTGAAACCACATCTGCCTAATAACTTACCTTAAAAAACAACACCAAAGTAGTGAAAAAAGCCAATAAGAATGGGAAAGCAAGAATAAATTGCATAGCATAAGGGGTTTCGTCATTTCAGTTAATTTCTGTGTTCGTTATTCATTTGTCTACATCTACTAATAAAAGGCTTTAATCTCTACACTTCAATTCCAAATCTCTGTGAATGCCAATTTAAGACATTTTATTTACCCTGTATTTTTAAAAATGTGGTAATTAAAATAATCTGTTTTACACTTATTAAAAATAAATTATTGCATATTTTAATGTTTTTCCTCCCTGCAACTTTTTCTTAATTAGTTATTTAAACTGCATTGAAAATCCCAAGCCAATACATTTCAATATTCATTTTTCTATTTCAATTTTTCAAACAAGAAGAAAAGTTCCCCTCTTTAAGCTGAAAATTCAATTAAAAAAACAGATTAAATACTCATTGGTGCTATTTTACATCGTTCACAGAGGGCTGTTCTTTTCTTTTTTTTCAATATTTATTAATGATGACTATCTTCCATGTACCCATTATCCTACATCTGTTAGCATCTTTCATCTGGAAAGATCTCAAAGAGCTCTGACAAATGGACACTTTTGCAACAGTGACGAGGGACTGATTCACCACTCAAAACCAACCCTCGCTGGACCAAAATATCTTTCAAATGTTTCAAAGTCCACAGACATGCTATGAAAACAAGCAGAGAGTGCCTTAACTGGTGAGTTAAGAGTTTACTACAGCGTGGCCCCTTTCCCTCTTGCTTCTATTGGATCCTAAGGTAAAATCCATAAAATAAACAAACAGCCAAGGTTGATCCGGATAGTACAACTAGCAGCCCTTGCATCCCTACATAAATGCTGAGTAAATTGCACTCTCCCAAACTAGAAGAGGCTGGCCACAATTTACTGAAATAGCAGCATGTACTTGGACTACCGCTGCTGTATTAATGTCAGACGAGTGCAGCCACAGGGCCCACCCGTGGGCTACCTCAGGACTGCAAAAGAGACAGACTCCCGTGCGGTGGCACCTGCCCGCGGGAGCCGGGCGCCGCTCCGCTCGCACGCCAGAGCCAGAGCCAGAGCCAGGCACAGAGAAGCTGAGTGCCCAAAGCAGCACGAGCCACACCAGCGGATTTGGCAGCAGACACACTACACCACACAATCCCTATCACTGTCATACCGTGAAGACGACTGGAAAAAAATCCATCTTGGTGAAAAATTAAAATGAATACATCACAAAATAGCCATAAAGTCTTCAGGAATTTTATGGTATGGTTGATTTTTTAATGCTCTTAAACTCACCTACGGATGGATGGCTAACATAGGAAGAAGGAAGATTTCACTAACGTACATACACAAGGTTAAGTATAAACATGTGTGCCAGACAGAAAACAACTTAATCTGAATAAGGTTCCACAATTAATTTAAGATGAAACCTTTCTGTAGTCAGGAAAAATGTCATAGCAGGAGGCTACAAATTCAAAGCGCTCTGGTTCTGATGCATCCTTCCCGAGTTTGACAAGCACTTGCCAAGTCATTTCACAATTTTATACATAAGGGACCTTCTCTAAAGAGCTGAAATAGGCCCCTATCCTGTTAGCAGCTCTTTAACGTAAATATTATCAAAAACAGATTCCTAAGGAAATTTGTCCCTTGGTGTAGTTTTTATCCTTGTAACCTTCCTTTACCTCCTTCACATGAATGTGACCAGTATCTGAAAGAGGAAGCAATAGTCCAAAGTCCACTTTACAAAAGAGAAGCAGAGATAAAACAGTAAGTGCACAGGTTCGCCCTGCATAAACATGCCAGGGCCAACCTACTGCAAACTGACATCCAATGTTTCTGTTATTCGAACATCACGAACGTGCTCTTCAGATGGGCAAGAACAGGAAAATTAGATCTATGCAACAGTGAATAACTTCTTAGGAGTGAAAAGGGACTATAGTCTAACCTCCCCCAAACTCATTTCCATCCCCTAGCAAATCCTATTTAATTTTGAACACACAGCACAGATGCTTCCTGATTCCAAGCATTCAAGGTAAAAGAGGGCAGCAGAGGAGCTTTGGTTAAATGTTGTCAACATTTGACTAGGATACTTTTGGGCAATCTGCTATAACTATACACTGCAGTAAGTTCAGACAAAAGATAAAATTTATAATGAATTTATGATATTGCCCAGTAATTGATATAATTTTCTAGGCTTTTACCCTGTTATTTACGCCCAAAAATGCATCAAAATCTTCTTTACGTCTACAGTTTTTCTATGTGGTTCAAGGCAAGATGTATCTACATCTACAAGAGTAGGTTATATCCACAAAACATACTCCTAATCCTGGGAGTAAACATACTCTAAATCTGAAAGTGTGCCCAAAGCAGTATTTATTACATTACATGATCAACATGTTATCCCTACTTTAAATCTAAAGACTCTCCCAATAACAGCGCGTTTATCTTGAACATAGTAATCTGGAAAGTATGGCAGAAAAAAAGCTGGTTTGTACAACAAAGATCAGAATTTTAATGTTTAATGTACAGCACCTTAATATAGCCGAAGATCTGAATTTTAATACTCTACTTTTTGCTCTGTGACCCACTGTTCTCTCTACTAATTCTACACATTTTGACAACATTGCAATGGGAGTAGAAACCTGCAGATCTCAATGCCAAATCAAACCAAATATATTAGCTATCACCATCATGTCTTTATGTATGAAAATGTGTGCAGGGGGTGGGGTACACATGTGCATATAGCTACTCTGTATACTGTATGCAAATTCTCATTCTATAGAAATTATATTGCTGCAAAGCAGAGCTAAAGCTTTGCACTAAGGCTACTTCCCTGTGGGAATACTGCATGAAAAGGCTTTTTATTTTTAAAGATAAATTATATTTTTTGTATAATTGAGACATACTTTTCATGTAGCACTCAGCCTAGGGATGTCTGCAAGAAAAAAGAACAATATCTTACTAAATCCCTGTTAGGATCATTAAATTTAGATCACAAAACTCTCACAGGCATGCAATTCCAAACATGTCACTGAAACAAAAGCAACAACAACAAAAATGACAAGCTTCTCTTACATTATTTTCCCTCTTTACAATGATGTTTAAGGTAGCAAAGTGTTAATGAATTCAGTACAATGTATGATGCATTGTGTTAGAACTTTCATATTGTTGAAAAATTGTCATATTTGGTTAGGCAGCTGCATGGAGAAAAAAAGCTCTGACAATATCTAATTGAGTCTATTTTTACCGTCTTTCAGATAACATTGTTAGAATTATGTACAGTACATATTTTGTATTTTTAGTTTCACATTCCCTTCCCCGCTGTTCAAAACCCTTCACTACAACAGTCTTTCACTACTGCTCATATAAATCCAGGTCATTTTCACATAAGGAGAGCGAGTCCTATTCTGTAATACTGAAATGGGGCTGCAGGCTGTTATGTAAACCACTATTAATAACAGAGTATTCAGGACATGTGCCTCTCAAAAGCAGCTCCTTGCTTAGAACGCTGGCTGGGACACAAAAGCTAAGAGCTCTGGTTCCTGCTTTGTCTTATGCAAACTTGAGCTAACCATTGCATCCCCTTCCGGCAAAATGGAAATCACAAGAATATCTTTGTTTTTCTGGCTCTAGAAACCACAGACACTGTGACGCAAGGCCCCTTCTCAAAGGCAAGGGAGCATCTGCCTCGTGCAGGACTAGGGTTCTGGATCAGATTTCAGTTAGCAGCACCCAGAAAAGCCGTGTGCTGCAGGCAGGCTGTGGGAGACACAACACAGGCACCAGGCTCCCAGGGCCACTGCAGTGAACATTTACTGAGGGGAACTAGAAGTGTTTCAAGGACAAGGTGAAGAAGATAACAGTAAGTCAAGATGACTGTCAAGGTGAGACATTAAACCACCTTACAAACGTTACCCATGCTACTCCACTTGCTGCTGTTTCTTGAGTTACTGCCTATCACAAGCACTAGCAGCAAGCTTCTCCAGAAAAGAGAAGAAAAATGTCTCCTTTCCACTTTAATAAATGTATTTTTGTTTGGGTGTATTCACACAGAAGGGGGAAAGAACTTGCACTTTTAAGTGAAAAAAGTGTGTGTGGGGGGAAGAAGTTTTCTTCTCTTTCCCCCCTTTATTTCAACAATAGAAAGCTTGCCTGCTTAGAAGAGAAGTTGAGTCTGGTGTAAAAAGCAAGACATGGTTTCACAGGAGACTGATGAATGAAAATACAAATTCCCTATCCCCACTCCTTTTCTACTTTTAACATCTCCCACACAAGACCAAATACCTACATCATATAAATTTCACACTGAAACACTGTTCTGAGGGACTGTAAGCTTGTGGGTGCCCAAGGGACAGTAATTATTAGGAGAACAGGAGTGAAAGAAAAGGGAGGAAAACTGAACTTTGGAAGCACGGCAATTTCAGGGAACAGTGGTTGGGATCTCATGAGGAACTGTAGCTGCGAAACCTAAAAGCCAGAGCGAAATTAGCCATTCTGGGTGACTTGCTCAAAACAGTTCTTAGAGAAGCTCTAACAGCAGAAGAGCTTCAAACCATTATGAAATGCAGCCGCAGACACCAGTAACAAATGCATGAGTTAGTAGGGCTGCTCCTCTGTTACAGATGCCCAGAGGCTATGGTCAGGCATCCAGGATATGAAAATGGATATACCATATAATCAAGACCATAACGCCCAAGGCATCCACTTCCATTTAGCCTGCAGGCTTCTGAAAGCACAGGGAAAAGTCTAGTCGATTATGGGAACGGGCATTATATATGTGCTGCCACAGAGAGCAAACTTCTCTAATATGATAACACCACTTTTCATTTTTCATGAGTTCCCTGATTTACTGTGCATAACGTATCGGTCTGAACAGATGGATTTGTGTATCGATTGGCTTGTGTGCAAACTCTCTTCTGTTATTAAAAATCACTAAAATTTCCATGTGTGGATCTACACAAAGACTAAAACTGGTGTATCACCAACCTTGTAGACTACACCATAATAACTGTAACACAGACTGTCACCACGTTTCTCTGCCTGGTATCGGTAGAGATGAGGACTCAGTTTCACATGAAAAGTTTTTTTAATAACAAATTCCATCTGCTTAACTACTATTTATTGTCTAGAGCTATAAGTGTGAATGTAAATATTCTTATTGATGTAAATGAAGGAAAATGTTTTCAGAGTATTAGTTCTCCTGTTTATAGTAATGAATTTCCATAGTGGTTCTACAAGACACATCCTACCACAGTAAAGTCACAGAAGCAGGATTCTTTTCTCTGAAATGGATTTTTTTTTGACAAATGTTAAAGAAAATACATTGTACTAGACATACCTTCATCTGCCCCATCATGCTCCATGTGTGCGTTTCTTATAGTTGAATAGCAATAATGGCCCAAATCTTAAGTCGGTGAACAAATTTCTACCTTGTCAGTCCCATAACATCCTTCATTTTGAGAAATAACTTCAATTAAAATTAGCAGTGACTGATTACAGATTCTGCTTTCTCAAGTCAAAATAAAAAGTCAAAAAAATCACTGTAAAGAAACAAGGACATTTGTAAAGTTTGTAAAGATCAAAGTTTCAAAGAAGTATCTGTAACTGGGTTTGAGGATCTATTGCATTCCCTGTGCATATTTCAGAAAGCTAGATGGTAGGAAATCAAACATGTACTGGAAAGCAAACTCAATTTTAAACCATTAGAAACAAAGTTGAACAACATAAGCCAATGCGCAATCCATCTTGTAAATGAGGAAAAACTAAGCCTCCTATATGGTTTGAGGCTTTATCAAATTTATACCCTTAATATTTAAAATTATGCAACTGCTGCGAGGCCTCCCTCTCTCTTTTGGAAAGTCTAATACAAAACTTCCCTTAAATGAGGCAGTCAGCTTGCCTTTGCCAAATCTTTTTCCTGCACCCATTTAAGAACTGTGATTTCATAGGCTAACTTTGCTTGCAAAAACATAGCTGTGTTGCAAAGGGCCATTGCTCCTGCAAGCTAGGCTAGTGGGAGAGCTGCAGTAGAATAAAAACATTAACCTGGCAAGCCAGGGGAAAGGACTGTATCTGGCAACTCCACCTGATGACTAAAACATGTACTTTACATTTTGACACTGACTTAATTTCTCTATCCCTTTGTGCTTGACAGCCTACTACAACCAAGCAAGTTGCTTTTCCTGTTTTTGCCCTTCCTTCTTGTCACCTACTTTGTTTCCCATTTTCTTTCTTCTCTTCACCCTCTGTGCACTCCAGGTTTGTCCAACTTCCTGTTTGCCAAACGCTACCTCCCTGGGCCTTCATCTCACTTCCTGCACTTCTCTACTCCACCTTTCTCTGCAGGGTCATCCATCCAGGACCAGGTCCTCCTTCCTTGAGCCTCTCATTCCTACATGTCACGGAGAGCTGCTCTGCAGCAGGAGGGCTGCAAACCTGACAAGCACCTTTTATCACACACGTGCACCGCGCACAGCAGCAAGCAGCCCTCCGAGCTGCCGTCTGCTCCCCTCTACACACAGGCTTGGGCCAATCACAGCGGTGCGGGCTCCTCCCTTTTCCACAGGCAAACAAGAAGCCTGCAGGCTTATTCCTGCAGGCTGCTTCCCTCCCTGCTAGGACGGAAGAAGGTGTCACCTCTGCTTTTACCCACCGCAGATTCACGGGCTGGGAGCCACAGAGGAACACCAGCTGTGCTCTCTAACTGGGATTTTCATGGTCCTTGGCAGCTCCTTGCTGGCAGCCTTGCTCATGTGGAAGAAGGAGAAGCACTGGACTGATCCAGGGCCTGCTTCCACACCGAGAATGATTCCCAATCGGCTGGCTCTGTGAGAGTTCAGGAACGTGTGCAACAAAACAGCAGGAGACTTCCATGCAGGACAGCCCCAGAAAGGACCAAGAACCAACATCTCATCATGTATCCCACTGTGCTCCCACTGAGTCTGAGCAGCCTTTAGGCTCGCACCACCTAGACTGAGGCCCCCAAAGACCACTGACCAAATGCCAATAATTTTGATTGTTTTGCAGTTTCACAATTCCTCCTTTTATACTGTCACTTTTAAGAGACACACGCTGAAAAAGAGATTACACAAAAGAGGGCCCATCTCTTCTCTCCATGTCCCTGCAGCCATACAGGTGGCTTCTGCCCTCTTTGTGATGCTCAAGAACAAAGCAAAGCGCCTTCCTCATTTATCGACTGCAGGACCCTAAAGGTTTTGAAGCAGCATCTTTGGCTTTCAAGATGAAAAGGTTGGAAGCCAGAGCATAAATAGAATTAAAAACAAACAAAAAAAAAAGAATAAAAGGAAGGAATTGGGCTAACAAAGAAAATGCCTTTCTGTAAGTATTCACTGGGCATTTCAGAATCGATCCGCAAAACATGCTCCACTTGTGTTAGTTTTTCACAGCCATTAGCACCAGGAAGCTCTCCTTGGACTCAGCAAACGGCTCGACCGATGAGCAAGGAGCCTGGAGTGTTGTCTGTGCCCCAGCTCCTGGTGTGGCCTCCCAGAGTTCGGCTTCTACCACACAGAAATGAACCAGTTTGAGCAAAAGGCTGGTCAGACACCTAGCTAGAGATTAACTGACTAGGGTAAATTGAAAATATATAAAGAGGCCAGTCATTCACAGGGATAACTGCATACTGCACCACAGACAGCAATGGGTCTTCCCCCAAGCTTCCCCCCTCTGCCACCAGCTCCAAGGCAGTTAATCAGCTCTGCAGACTGGCCCCAAAGCAGTCAGCCTGTGAAGCACTAAAAGCTGTAACTTGGCCTGAGCTGACATTAAGGACTTTCTCTAAGCCATGATCATGCTTCCTCAGGTAGGAAAACATGGAAGGAAGTGCATGGATGATTGCTACATTCCTGATGTCACATCTTGCTGCATACTTGGTAGCTGCAACACAAAAGGCCAACTCCAAGGGGTGCTCTGCCCGCAGGCGAGCAAAGGGACAACGAGCTGCTTGACCTTTGCTTGACACCAACTCACATCAATCCATCATCTGCGCAGCCAGCACCAAACCACTCGCAGAAAGGAAGTTATTTATCCTGATGATTGTCTGTAGATTTTACATTTTCAGTGTAATCTGGAAACACTGTCAAAACATTATCTACTTTCTAACTGAGAGGTCGGTTCAATGGACCTTCCACGAGAGAAAGAGTGAGCAAGCGAGCCCCCTCCCCGCCACAGAGCAGGGCTGCTCTTCTGCTGGAATGTGAGAGCCCAGGCCTCTCTGGCCTATCTCCTGGGCAGTGACACAAAACAGGACAGGAAGGAGTAACTGTTTGACCTCCCATTTCACTGACAAGAAGTACAACAAGCACATGGGATGTTTCTCTGTACTGAGAAGAGCAGACAGATTCCTCATTTACTTAATACTGTGAGAGGCCTAAAGCATTCTGTGACGGTCTCCTGCAGATCCAGGCTTTCACAAACAGACTATTTTATCACCAAAGAAAGAAATACATTTAGAAAGCTGTTGACCTGCGACTTCAGAAAGTCTCAGGTAACAGTCCTCTTCAGGAAGTGAGAGTTCAGATAAAAGGAACATATAGTTCTAAAAAAGATTCAAAAGTTCAACTTTTCCAGAATAAATGTCACCAAGATTTATACTTGAAGAAAACACCACTTACACAACTTTCTGCAACATTTTTAGAGGTGAAACATACACTTTAATTTAAAAAATGCATATTCCCCTAACCAGAAATACGGGGGTCCCCATGGCAGGAATACTGGCATACTGGATGACATACTCTTTCTCACCTTTTCTAGACCAAGATGTTTGTACTACACCTACGCTGCATCAGAGGCCTTGCCCTTGAGAGCAGTCACCACTCTGCAGCCAAGAGCACTGATCCATCGCAGCCCACAGGGGAAACTCTTTCCTCATCTCAGGCTGGGATCATGATACTGGGCTGCATCAGGTCACATCGATGCATTCTCATGCACAGATTTTCCCCCATAATCACCTCAAGTCTCTTGCAAGACTGCTGAATGTATTCCACAGATTTTAGTGAACTCATTTGCCACATTACTTTGTATTTTCTTTAAGACTGTTCCCTTTGTTGGCCTTCAGAAACCTTCATACATGATGATGAAGGATAAAATAATGTAAAAAATTTAGTTCTGGCATCTACTCATAAACCTGCTCATTTTTAATGAAAAACAAATCTTCATTACAGTTCCTCACACCACCCAATGCCTTTCACAGAACTTCAGCTGAGGTGCTGTTTTTTCAGCCAAGCCACAAACTTAGGTCTAGACTATATTAACACCTCGAAGAAAACAAAACAAAACCAGCATCCACTAAAACAAAACTACATGAATTTAAGCTTTCTTCCTAACAAATTGTGACCGTGCATAATATTTTAATGCTTTGATGCTACTGTCATACTTTAAATATCACAGATACTCACTCACAAAAGTACAACCACACAGGTGCAATTTCACTACGTCTGCAGGAACTGCAATGAACATGGTACCTCCTGGCTGCAATGCAATGCGACACCCCCCCCCACTTCCCTCTCCTCCCCAAAATAAAAGATGTAGGAACCGTCTCCTTGGGAAAAGGGCTGGAATCTCAAATTCTGGCACTATTTATGCATGGCATGATTTCTTATGCATAGTCTCTATTGCATGAAAAAGCCAACATCAAATATAACTATCTTCTGAAGATTCTGTGTGGGTTTCAAAAATCACTCTGCAGATTCCTGTGCTAGTAGGTACCCTACATAACTGAGTTATGAATAGCTCCCAACATGCCGTGTGCAAGGCAGCCTCTGGCACCACTTCAGGATATGCCTGGCAAGACAGAGTTTTCCTGCAACTGTCATATTAGACCCAGGTGACACTTTGGAAAAGTACATTTTATACATCGAATTATCATTAAAAAAAAAAAAAAAATCTTTCCTCTATTGCCTAAAGATGCACAACTGTTGTTTTTAAGCCTGTCCATCTGTTTTTCCCTAAAGCTTCCTATATCAGCTACATCTACAAGTAGAATCAGTATCAAAGGTACCGTGTTTAGTAAAAACAGGCAGTCAATGGCAGGAAAAGCTGCAAGCTGTGTGATAACTGGCCCCAGAAAAGTCTATACTGAGGAGACCATAACACTTTTAAAAAATCCCCTTTTGAAAAGTCAAGATGAGAACCCAGAGGAGAAAGACAACAGAAGATTCTCCCTAGCCACAGAAAATGACAGATTACACTACCAAGCACAAAACACAATTCCACACAAAACCTTCTGCAATCGTGCCTCTGCTCCTGGAATGACTTGCTTTTACCTTTCCTTTTCCTGTTACTATCCATGTAGTCCATGGCTACTAACCCATTAGAGCTTAACGACCAGACTGCCTGTTCTGGTGATCTCTGTGCATGTTTGCACACTTTCAAAACTTCACTGTTTTCCTGTAACCACTTGAAACAGGAGCCTGCACTGGATTCTTCAACAAACGTGAGCTGGGCATACATGTGCCATACACCAACAACATCCATTTCCGCAGGCCTCTTAAAAACTTGCCTTTATGCTTACATGTGTAATTCTTGTAAGTCCTTTATGCATACTTTTTTTTTTCAGAAGGATCTATTTTTAACTAACATATCACAGTGATATGAAAAGTATAACCCCTTTTAAGGTTTCTTGCTTAGTCAAAGGGGTGAAATCTTTGACTTGACCACAATGCTCATTGCTTGGCCCACAAAAGAAAGGTCCAATCACAGTTTTTCAGAGCATGGGAAAGGAAAAGAATCTAGAGCTTTAGTTCACCGTTTATCTGATTTCTACTTTAAAAAAAAAAAAAAAAGGAATGAATGAGAGCATTAGCCTCCATGCATTCTATACTTCATGCTATTTACTATTGGATAGCCCTGGAATATTTGCAGCTGGCTGTACTGTGTTTTGTACAATGTAGCTCTTTATCATGGTTTTTCATCAAAGAACTGTAGTTTAGCACAGAATGAGGCAGTGCTGTATTGAAGTTGTAATGTGGCTCAGGTTATCAGATTGCATTTTGATAATTTGGTACTAAAGTGCTCAACACAAAATAAAAATCAACGTTTAAGAAATGCAAGTGAGAAAAGCTCTATTTAGAGCCTGAATGAGCTATAACGTTATGGAGATTTTTCCCTTACTTTCTATATTAGAACAAGTAGCTTTGAACAAATACAAGTGAATCTTATTATTTTCTTTCTGAGGCGAATTTTACATGAAACTTTTGCTAGAAGTCAGGGGTATGAGGACATGGGATTTGCAACCAACACAGCTGTGCTGGCAAAAGGCCCTTGCATAGATGTGGTTTTACCGGCAAATTTGAACTTTTGCCAGAATAGCTGATTTCTCTCTTGGGAGTTAGTTTTGCCAGTACAGCTGTGGCCAGATTAGGAAAGTTTCACTGGTGTCGTAGACTTTCACAGCACCACCATCACCAGCTTTCAAGCACAGACATGGTCGCAGTATAACTGAGGTTTGTCTACATGTGTGAGAGAGCTAGTGTGCAGCCAGGATCATCTAACAACACAATAAAAAATATTACCTGGCTCCCCCAATACTGCTTCTCGTGTCCTAGAGTAGGTAACGGAGCTCTACTTAACGTGTTGCTCTGCCTAAGCCATACAACATAGCTGATTGCCACTTCTGGTAATTGTTTTGATCAAAGCTGAGACACGCATGTGATCACATCACAACAAAGCTTCTCCCCCAGAAGATTATGAACACTTCAGATCCTTCATGACTGTCTCTAGCTGTTTCACTCTTCCTTTTGACACAGGATACTTTCAACATCTTTGCAGCTTCTCTTCTTTTCTTGTCCTCACTGCTTGCTATAGAGGTTTCATAGAATGCTGATTCCCTTCACCAGAAAAGCAGATTTCTCAGCCCCAGCTGTCAGCCAGGTCAAGTAGCCAAGCCCAGCAAAAAGACTGAACTTTTCCTCTGCCTCCCCGGTCTCCAGGGATTTCAGATCAGAGCCTTACTGCTTTCGGCTCAGCTCTGGTTTCCAGCTGATACCTACACTAACAATTGCTCTCAGCTGAGGTTCCATCACCTAGGCATGAACCTTGTCCAGCCGTTCATTTCTCCTCCTGAAGGACTTCTGCAGCACGCAACCTTTGCTATGCTGCTGAGTTGCTAGCTACAGTGCTCATCTACTTCCACCCACACTCCCTTACCAGTTTTTGTTTCTGAAGCAGCATTGCTTGTTGCCTGTACTTCTCTTTCCAAACAGAGTCTCTCTTTCCTCTGTGGGAAGCAGGCGCCACCGCCGCAACAGCTACCACAGAGGACAGCTTCCCCTGCAAACCTAAGAGCCTGCTCTGCTCTCTGCTGCTTTTGTGCTTAGACACTTCAGGATACAATTGCCTCCCCTGTTGCATTTCATCAGTACAATCCTGAAGCTGCTGTTCTGCCTCAGTGTCTGCAGAACAGTATTTGATTTTTAATAGCTCTTCTTCCTTTTAACTCAGAATGAAAAAAAACGCATAGTATTATTCCTGCTGGTAAGGGATGAAGACAAAAAATGAAGGATTAATTTATATCAAAATAGGTCAAGAGAATAGAAACATGACATTTCCTACCATTGCTTCGAAGAGCAGACTCCAGTGTAAATGCAAAACTGTCTTACACACGTAAGACAAAATTTCAGCATCACAAATATTTGGCAAGGAGGCAACAATGACTATGTATCAAAAAGCTGAATGTAAAAGTACAGACTCTTTTTCCTTGAAGAACTGCTTTTCAATGCTGTGTTATGCTATTGATTTAAATATTCACAAAACACACTGCCTTTTAAAGAATGTTGGGTTCTTGCTTGGTATTTTAAATCGAACCCTCAGAACAATCTGTCATTTAGGGTGAGTTAGTTCTAATGATCAGAGTACTGTAAAATTACAACTCCCAGCACCCACTGGCGCTGGGGGAGCATGTCTCCCCCCCACCTCAGTGTCATACGCACACTGGGCAATGCCCAGCTTGTCCCATGCTCCAGGCAACAACAGGACGGTAGCTCCAACAGACAAACTCCAAAGGAATTCAAGCTGACATTTGGTAAAGACTCTCATTTCCTTCCAACTGCCAACCATACATTTCGTAAAGTACCCTAACAGTGCAGGCTGCAGATTTGACTTACCCTGAGCTTTGCATTTCTAAGCTATTGTCAATTTGCATCACAAGCATAAAGTTATTTAATATACAAAAGCTTTAATGCTTCTTCCCCTTCATATAACAACATATGCTTATCTGAGCGCTAAATAAAAGCTTTCAGAACTTTAAAGTCACTTTATGAATTGTATGTACCATAAAATAAACATTAGAGTATAATAATATTCTATAATCTGGAAAACAGAAACAGAAACCAGTAAAAGACAAAAGAACAAATGCTTGAATAATTTGCTGCATGTCAGAAACATTAAATTAATTTATGCAATAATGTAAGCACAGTGATGTTAAGGTAATATGAAGGACATAAATTATACATTATTATTGTCAGTTCTAGCACTTATCTTAGTGGTATGTCAAAATAAATCCTGATAGGTTAATATTTATAGAAATGAACAACAAGTGTTACATCTCAGGGATTCATTTGTGATATTTTTATATATAATTTGCATTTGCACATATGGTCGTCATTGTCTTTTCTGTAATTTGAGAAGTAAGCATCATGCAATTCATTTCTAATGCATTTTACATTACCATGAAAGCACATTATGCTTCCTCCACTAACGCTTTGCAAATAGATGGTCTGCAGTGATTTAGAGAGAGCACGAAACGACTCAGCAAATGGGCAACAATCTACCTGCAGAGCCAGCAGTGACAATAGGCTTCAGGCGAGCAAAGTGCCTAGTTTGTTTGTGACAGATTGCCTCCACCGCGTAAGTGCATCCAGAAGTTCGTGCAGTGAGGCACTCCATGCTTCTAAAGGATTTAAACCTCAGAAGTATACACCTTCTCATTCTTTAAATTTTCACACAAAGTGAGGGAACAATTCATATTCCTCCCTGTAAGATCTGAGGATCTGTACTTTACCACCTTTACCCTTCATTTTCATCCAACAAATTGTGTTCTAGATGAAGATAACTGGTCATGACAGGAGTTGTTTCCAGAAAAATCATGATTTTTTTTTCTCTTCCCTGAAGAACTAAGTACACTCACAGTTGTTGCTACCTCAGAAGCAAGAGACATATATTCTTTCTTCAGCAAGGAACTGTAATTCCTCCCCTGAGTACAGCGGGGTTGGGAATTTTGGCCATGGGCCATATCTTCTGGGGTCTGGGAACCAACGCTTTGTATAAGAAGGTAGCCATAGAGTTGATATACTGCTGAGTCTACAAGTAAGGTTGTTGTTTCTAATTACCCAAGATCATTTTGCCGTTTTCCAGAAAAGTGTGAAAATACTTATACTCCCTGATTCAGCAATAAAAGAGTTGGCCTGTGCCCTGCCCTTGTGTCCTGCTTATAGAAAGACTGCCATATCAAAATGATTTGGCTAAGTCTGACAGTATCTTTTTTCAACGGTCTGATATACAGCTGAAGTTTGTTGCCCCGGAGTTCATCTGTCAGGATACCCAGTGCAGAAGTTCACACTTATGTATCTTTATTAGTGCAGATGTGTTTTTTTTCAAAAATTCAGCAAGTTAACCAATACCAACTTTTGATGTTTGTGTTATCTTCTGAAAGGGCTTGCTTGGACAAACAGCTTCCTATCTTTCTTTTAATTCAGTACATTAACAATGGTTTATTTATAATCCTGTAAAAATCAACCTCAATATTAATTTTGGTACCACCATAAGCATTGAATCCAGAGGACAAATAGTAGAAAATCCAACAAATAATTAAGAACAGGTGTATCCTCCACTTCACCACTGTGTGTTGTGGCCTAGCATGCTGCAAAACTCCACTTAGCATTGCATGAGCACACAGTGAGTTACAAGAGAAAACACAGGGAGTTTTCAGAGAGCAGTTTCTCAACAGCATGCTCTAAAATCTATCCTAGTACCTGAAAGAAGCGAATGGCCTGTACAGTCTAAAATTGACAGTATAAATTATCTTATAAGCCCTTTGTTAGACGTGACAACACAGAAGAAAAACCCTACTTGATTTGCTCTTTCATCAACAGAGAAAATAATAC
Source organism: Nothocercus julius (assembly GCA_013398735.1). Taxonomy (NCBI): domain Eukaryota; kingdom Metazoa; phylum Chordata; class Aves; order Tinamiformes; family Tinamidae; genus Nothocercus; species Nothocercus julius. The sequence goes on from VZSV01000058.1 coordinate 836,808, forward strand.
CCGAGGGCTACATTTTCACAGAGTCCAAGTACAACACAGGAAACCAAAAAATTGCACAAAGGATACAATCTCTTCTCAGAGCAAAAGCATACTTGAAAGTGTTCCATACTACTACAACTAGGCAGCCATCTACCTTGAAAAATATATAAATATAGCATAGTATGTGGGTCTGATTTATCACTTGCCTTTTGTTTATAACATTTTATGCTCCACAGCAGTACAGCATTCTCTTCCATCATTGAAATTAAACTCCTGTCATCACTGCAGTAAAATGAAATGCTATAAAAGGCTTCTTGAAAGTTCTGGGAACAGAGAGAAAACAGAGTTTGTGTAAGTCAGGAAAAATTATCTAAGCATGCAACTTTGCAATAGCCTTTAGTCCTTATGGAATAGCTCTTGAGCTGCCATAAATGTTATCACTTCACTGAAATCAGTGGAAGGAGAGTAACTGATACCAATGGAAGATCTGTCCCACTGACTTCAAAGGATGTACTTACAGTGCACGTAAGTATAAAATGTATAAACCTTTCCAACACTGGGGACTTTATTGTAAGCAGACGAAATTCTGAAGTCCTTACTTAATATTTTACACTACTCCTATTCAATAATCTCTCATTGAAATCAGTCGGGCTCTGCAATAAAGAGAGTAATAAAACACAAATTCAGACTCAGATGCTACATACAAGAGTCTTTCATGTCAAAGCCGATGAACATTTATAGGCTGAATGTTGTGCTTAAAAATATTGGAAAATGGTCTTTAAAAAAATAAGGTGTTTGGTTTCAGATAAATTTGTATTCTGGAATTGAAATATTTTAGCTTTGGGGCTTAAAAATAAAATCTTTTTTAAATGCAATTTTTCTGATGTAAATAAGGCAGCAAAAAGTGAAAACAAGAGGAAAGTTCTAAATAAGCATGCACAGACATAATGGATTTCACCTAATTCTGTACAAAAATGGAAAAATAGGAAAAACAAAGGATTTTGAATAATGAATATGTTTTCCAAACATTGATCTTTTTTCAACTTTACAAAATAGAAAAGGGCAAATATTTTAAATTTTTCCATAAATTCTTTTTCCATTTTCTGGCAAGCTCTCATACATGAGCTCTTCCATTTTCTACAGATTTTTTGAGCACAATTTTAGCAAAATGTAAGATAATGCTAAGGGTGTTTACTTTGGGGCCCATTCGCTTTGAGCACTAATAAACCCTGCTAAGGGAAAGGGGAGTATAAAGTATAAAAGCATATGAATATTCCCTCAAATTTGTTCCACACTTGGTCTCATTTTAACTTCTATTCTATGTATTTGTATAAACTGTGCCAAAATACTGGAAATCTCCAATAATGGGTATATAGAAAATCACAGTAACTGGCACTTGCCAAGCTAGAAGGGAGAAAAAATGTGCAACTTTATAGTGTCCTGACAGGTCTATTCAAGATTTTGTCTTCCAGTTTTGCTGAGTGCCAGCTATGCCTTTTCTAGACAAACGAAGTCAATTCTACTGTATCTCCACCACGGTGCATGGTGGAGCAGCACTCGGGGGGGCTATAAGGAAGGAACAGAAGTGAGAGGAAACCAAAAGAGGTCTAATACTCGGCAACAAACCAGACTCTCCTAATTTTACCCCCCATGCCATGTCTGTTACCCTTCCTCTACACAGGCAGGAGCCAACAGAGTACCAGCTCTGTTAATGCCTCTCAAAGTGACAGACCTCATTGTGAGGGTCAGCATCGACACGTTTCTCAGACTTCAAGATTTATTTACACATTTCCTGCAAGTTCATCAAGAGATAATTTTATTCCAGCTAGAGAACCAGCATGCCTAGTCCTGTGCTGTGTACCTGTAGCTCTCTCTCTCCTGTCTCTTTCCTGTCTTTCATAGGGATTAGGCTTTGGTAGCAAACACACATCCCACAGTTTCTTAGGGTGGCATGGCGCTGAAATAGCCTGTGGGTATTGACAGCAGCCAGGCAGGGCTGTGTATGTCAGCAGCAGCTGCTCTCTGCAAAGAATGCGTGTTATCATGCTAAACAGGATGCATCTTTTCCACATTAAGCTGGTAAAGCTTTGCAACTTTGTCAACCTTCTTAGCATTCAACAAATTCTTTTAAACATATGACTTTTAGTAAGTTAATCCATTCATTGTCTGGAACTGTGCAAAGTGACATAAAAGCACAATGAAGCCAATTAAACTTGTTCTGTGAAAGATAATTTGTCAAACCCAGAAGCATAGTTCATAGATAAATGCTAATATTTGAAAGTCAAATTAAAGTTGAAAAGGTTTGTAATAACAGTTAATTAACTCTTGTTTTGTTTTCCTCTCACAAACTTGAACCAGCTGAAATATTGCTCAGTTCATCTTTAACATTTTGGACCACAAAGATAAAATTCAAAGCTTTGAGATAAGCCTTTGATGTTGGTATTCTCTACAGATTATATATTATTTTAAGATCTCTTTGTTTAAAAATTCATTTTTATTATCCCTGCATGAAATGCATGGCAATTCCCCAAATAACTAACCATCAGGGCAATTAACATCTTCGATCGACACCATATTCCTGATAATTAATACAGACTTTGTACCTCCCCTGTGATAGCTGCAAGGGTTTGATTTTTCAGAGCAACTGTTCATTTATAGAATCAGTTTCATCCTAATGAAAATGGATTGTGAAACTTTAATGAACAAGACTTTGCTGTCATAATAATAAAGACTTTGAAACAACACGAAGACCTACATAACAAGCATCTGACTATGCTCATGTTGCTACATTATATCAAACCAATTAAGCCATACAATGAATATTTACACCAACGTTTCTCTAAACTCTATGTCATCAGACAAATTCATAAAAGTGAGTATAATCTTGCTTCGACAACTTCTGACATTATAACTTAATAAACTATCATCTGTAGAGCAAGATGGCTTGATCGGTCCTTCTCCCTTGTTTTAACAAAGGCAAGCAAAAATCTGAGAAGCCAATTTACACACAGCACCAGCATGTTTCTTCAGAAGGACAAGGGGCTGCTCCCTGCGTCTGAGTGCTTCCTCTGCAGTGGGAAGTATTTATAAAGGCAAGCGACTACTGCAAAGAGCAGCCAGGAATGCTGCCTCTGCTAGGCATGTAAGGGCTTGTACCTGCAGAATATTTCATCTACTAACAGGAAAGCTACCCTGAGGAGGTGTTTGCTGTTTCATCCACTAATCTTGGATTTGTTTGGCTCAAGTAGGATTCCCATCCAGTGAAGAGCTAAGGGTTTTTCAGCCAGGTAAGGAAAGCAAAAGAAAAGCTTGGGCTAGGCCACAGGGGCACCCCACTGCTCAGGTGCTGAGCTGGATAGGCAGATGCAGCCCCAGCAGCTGGACCCGTCACCTGCCTTGTCCCCGCAGGCTTATCAGGAGCTCCGCATGCATGGACAGTCCCTGGCCCGGCGGGCAGGGGGGACCCGCTGCGGGGGACGGGGCTCCCCTCGGCCCTGCCAGCGGACACGTAACCTGCCACCTTCCTCGCTTCTGTCCCTCACCAACGCGCAAAACGGAAAGGACACTTCAGGAGTAGATCAGCTTAAAAAAGAATCTGTTTTGTGATATGTAAAATCATTTGGGTACAGGATTACTTAAAATTTCAAATCGCCAAACCAAGATGTCAGCCTTTTTGCACAGCCCATCTCAAAGCATGCACAGAGGTCAGACAAGAATTTCACTCTGCCTTTAGTGCCTTGATGAAAAGTCTTTCAAAGTTGTAACCTAGGCTCTAATATGATCATAGTTTTTATTTGGCTAATTCCCCTCAGACATGAAACAGCTGATTGTTCCCATCAAAAAAATAGCATATGGGAGGGAAAGGGTAGAATCATTAGTAAATAAATGAATGGGATGATTTTAAAAAAGAATAATTTGCTCAATCAAGAATAATTTGAACAGCATCTAAGTAGTCATGGAAAATCATAAAACTATTACCCTATATAGTGCTCTGTTGACTATTAAATGTCTCCTTTTTCACACCACTGGCCTGAATGAATAACTTGGCAGCACAAAATTAGCCAGGTGGCAAAATGTGCTTGTGTCAGCTATTGGCCAAACAAAACAGCAAAAAGCAAAGCTCATTTTGCAATGTCACATTAACCCCTTCAACACCATGGATACATATTTGTAAGTGTTAGAATTTCTGTGGAGCTGAAGGTGATGATTTTGTAACCAAGAGCTCCAGCCATGATGAACACAGAGCTCATGGTAAAAGGCACCCACTACAGCTCACGTGCCACCGGCCTCTTCTGCTGTTTAGACATACCTGGGATCGGGCCAAAAGAGATGGGCCTGGTGCAGCGCAGGTGTCTGCTCCTTCTCAGCTTGTCACAGCCACAGGTTGAGACGCTTGGGGTTGTTTTCATATGTGGCATCCATTGTTATATGGAATGCACTGCTCTGTTACACCTGTATCACCTTAACAGCCCAGTTTGCAAAAGCTGTATTTTCAGATGCTTTTTAACAGAGTGAAGCTTCATGTCATCTTAATTATTATATTATCTTCATATTATCTTCATATTATCATAATAACCGATTTTTCTATTTTCATATCACATTATCTTATGATTAGCTTAAGCTTCCTAGAGACCTTTGGGAATGGATATAAAGGACCTGAGGGAGTAGGACAAATGTTAGAGCACCACGCTTAACCATAATAAAATCCTAGTAGCTTCAGTGGAATTACCTCAGAAATTAATCTAGAGTTTAACTTGCACAGTGTTCCTACAAGTTTGTATATGACAAAAAGACATTTATGACCTTGATGTCAGTGGGATCCTTTTGATGGATTTCACAGAACTTAGCAAGAGCAATGAATGACCTTTTTCATTCTAGAGGTTAATACAGGGGAACAAAATATGTTCTTTTATAATTAGTGGCATTTGCCAGCTGTAGAAAATCACCTTCTCATAGCAGAGCTAATAGCAGATCCCCTGAAGTTAATATTGGGCCTGTTTTTTGTTAAGAGAGAATTTATTTAACCTTAGTATGAAATATTTCCCTGAAGTACTATGGAATTTTGTAAAGAAAATGAAAACAATATTTCATAATTAAGTTACATGTTTATTTTTTTCTTACATGAGACATGTTTTACTGATAAAATTGACGACAGCAATCACTAAAACTCCAGATTAGAAAGGGTATGGGCAGTTGTGTTTTACATGAAGAACGCTTATAGTTTTTTGGTCAATAATACATATATGACATATTTCAGATTCACTTTACTTCTGAAAATGATACAGACATTGTACCTAGGCAAGGATGGTGTCCTTGTTTTATCCAGGCTGTCTCTTTTCTACTGAGTTGCTTCATATGCTGTAGGCAAAGGACATGGATGAATACTTTCCATTAAAACCAGCAGTAGTGGGAGGAGGGGATCACCAGTCCTGTAAGTTAATGAGATGGGGGGCTTTAAATACACTTAATAAACAGTCACTTAGGCTGAACATAATAAGTCATGGAAATTTATAAACTATTACCTACTATAGTAATTCATTGACTATTAAACATCTATTTTTCACACCACAGGCCTGAATGAATAGCTTGGCAGGAAAAAAAAAATGGGCCAGGTGGAAAAAACTGCACAGTACGACCCATGTCAAATATTGGCCAAACAAAATAGTCCAATAGAAGCTGATTTCCAAACTCTTCTTTAACCCATGATATCCTACAGTGAAGCTTTGGGGTGCATACATGCTATTATTCCTGGAAAGAGTACACTGCATCAACACTGCAAGTGCACATTTTCTTAAGTACGGTGGCACTCTATCCTGCAGACCACATATCTGTGATCTGCACTTCTGCTGACAGTCAGAGCCTGGAAACAGAGGTGCTGTCTCTCAGCCAAGGTGCGAGAGAAAGCCTGACATGACAAAGTTTCCACTGCAGACTATTAACCCTGGGTTTTGGACAGTGCTCTAATTTGGGAGCCCTTATACAAAAATAACTTCCAAGACGGAAGACTTGGGAGATTTCTAGACTATTTAAAAATATAGTGTTCCCTCTTCACTCCTCCATGAATGAAAGGACTTGATTTATTCATGTGCTGGTGTAAAAAGGCCGGAGTTTGTTCATGGATTTAAAACTACAACATGCCTGAAGTTATATAATACAGGGAATGTCTGTGGGGGAATCTCTGATCTTGTTGCTTGGCTCTATATTATCTCCTGCTGATCTCTGGAGAGACCAAGAAAACAGATTTCTAGTAGTTCATCAAACCTCATTCACTCCAAGCTTGTTCGAACACCACAGAGTGTCCTATATCTGGCTGAAGAGCTCCTAGATAAAACAGGGCAGAAGGGGTAAAATGAGTAGCAGATAGCACTTCAGAAGATAGTCAAAATCTAGACAAAAAAAAAAAAAAAAATAGAGGTTTGTACTGCATCTGACCTTCATCTGTCATCCTTTGTGGTTTCAGTTAGGCATAGCAGCAGAAGACAGGAACCTTGTTTTCCATTTTGTCCTCATTCCTGTCAGAGCAAAGGACAATTATTTTGATTCTACTCCTTGCCTCAACTTCAATTTTCCTTTTTTCTCACAGTTTTAACTGCTTGTTAAAGATTAAGATGATATGAAGCTATGCGTTTCCTTTAACGTACTCACCATCTCTCTTTCTGACGAATCCCGGAAGCGCTTTACCATGTTACACACAGAGACAGAATTAGCTTTATGTATTGCTGAAACCAGCCATCACTGCGAACTGAACTGCACAGCACACAGCAGTTCACATGCTGACTTGACCCCGTGCCCGTGATCCACTACTGGGCTCAAACCATTGTGTCACAAGAAGGATTCGGCCCCCAACTTCCACTCCTCTCCCTAACATCCAGTCCATCCACTTTTGGGTCCTTACTGAATACACCCATCCGGAGATGTCCCCTTGCCATCTGCTCTCGCAGGGACACTACAGAGGCATCCCTGAAAGCACATCATCTGGTGCAGCTGTCTCAAGCATTAGTGACATCCTTAGGACAACAGGTTCGCAGGGATGGCAAAAGAGGGCTTGGGACCCTGGGCCTGTTGGTACTGGTCTAACTAACAGAAGGGGACAAGGGGCACTGCTGAACTGGGCCCAACACACACAGCCAAGTGAAACTGCTGAAGGAATGTGTATAGGTTAAAAAAAATCCAATTACCAGAGCTGGAATCAGGCCAGAACACCTTCACCAACACCTCTATTCATGAAAAAAGAAAAAAAAAAAAAAAAGTGATCCTTAATGACCACAAATGATCACAAACTCTGCTTTACATCTCTTACAAAAGCCAGCACATTCAGCTGCATTACATTTCCCACAGCTAGATGGATAAAGGGGCAAAAAAGTCACTGATGTCTTTCCCCAATAAATTCATGATAGTGTTTGCACTGATTTCAACAGCACCGATATATTTTCAAAAGGTGAATCAGTCCTGTTTAACCAGGAAGCGAACAGTATTTAAAACCTAAGTTGCCCCACTGCTTTCTTTTGCACAGGCAATCAGGATCTGCTTCTTTTCAACTAATACGTATAAAAAGCCTGGCAGACATTAGACTGTAACACCGTTACTTGTAGCAGCATGGAAACAATCAGCCTCTCTGGAGGTTCATTGTCACGTTTACTACAAGGGGGAAATACCAGTCTGCTCCCAAACCCACTGGAGTCAGTGGAAAGGCTGCTGCGGGCCTCGCTTGGTGTTACATTAGTGTAGAGGTGCACACAGAAAACACTTTGGATTCTTGTTTTCCACTCATGATGAGCTATCATTTTATTTGAAAATTAACTGCTTTTAAGAACTATGCCTTCAGATGCATTTTTGATATACAGCTTTCCACCTCAGAAACTTCCTGCTTTATACGCAAATTATGTACTCTATTAATCCACTGTTTCTTCATCATCAGAACTTTGTTCTTCATTATCATCTCTTACTAAGTCATTTTGTCCAAGAGTTGACCACATTTATTTGAAAAAGACAAGACTCTACCCAAGCTAAACTCTAACTGCCTGGACTTGAACTACACAAGAAGCTCAGAGGTACTCACAGAATTAACAATAGCTTGTCATGTACAACAGCACAACTGAAAACCTTGCCATTGGACACTTAATGCTAAAAAATATATATGTAAAATATGCATGCCAAATTATCTTCAATACCCACGCGCACATGGCTGTTACATGGCACTGCACTGTTCATCGTAGTACCTTCTAATCTTTGATACCACAGTATGTGAACATATTGGCATGATTAGTGGCAGCATGTGGCACAATTAAAGAAAATCTGAAGAAATGGATATTTAGCGATCCGTGACTTTGGGAGAGGTGGATTTCATCAAGGAATGAGCTTATCACTCCTGTTCTTTATTAAGATGCTAAATATTTTCTGAGAGAGCAAGAAAAGGATGTTAACAAAGTTTACACAGAGTTCTCATCCTAGATGCCTACATAACACTTCAAAAATCATCTCGAGGGTATCAGGCATTATTTCAACTAACAGGACCATTAAAGTCTGCCTCTTCATGTCTGATTTTATACTCCTAGGTTAGGAAAAGGCTTTATTTTGAAAAAGCAAGCCATTTTGTCTGTGAGAAAGAGTGAGCGTAAGTAGTAACTTCTTACTAACAGGCACTACATACTGCATTTCCATTCCTTCCTGAAAGGTTTATTCATTAGTAGAATAAAATTATGGTTTCAAGTGCATCTACAAGTATCTCAGGTTACTCTGTGGTTTGAATTAGATGGTGATGAGGTTCTTCCTTTTTTCTACCTGTACAAATAGATATATCGTTCCCTTCTCCATATCCTTATTTATTTAGTTTCATGCTCCTGAAGTTTGGACTGCCAGGAGAAAGGAGGATTAACTTGCCTATACTCCCCCATCTTCTCAAAGGAAGAGGTAAGAAGAATTAGGAGACATATTTTTCTCCTCACATACTAGCTTGTCATTGCTTCTCATTAGGATTCAATCTCTTTCAGGACAGTTCTTTGTATATTCTCATGCTACTTTTTACTAAAATCACACCTTCACTTAGCATGAAAATTCTGAACTGCAACTAAAAGAACAGCACATATAGATCTTCACATATTCTTCACATCATTTATTCAGAAGGACAGCTATATTTCTGCCATCAAACTTACAATTGGCTTAACATAACTTGAAGCCTCTAGTGTTGCTCCAACATGTGATACTGGTAAAAATTGCTCTTTCCAAAATGTTATTTTTCACTGCCAAAGCACACAAAAATCCTGTGCTTGGCTATGGAAATGCAATGAGTGAAAGGGGCCTGTTTCTGAACTCTTAAGAATTTATTTCCTATTCTTTTTTGTATTGGTGCTCTGAACTATTTCTGCCACTTTAATGGGCAATGAAAAACGGTCCCAACTGTTGCTGTGCTCAGACCCTGCAGGGTTAAACGCAACAAAACAATATTCCAGCATGCTGTTGAGAAGGAACACACAGCCTCTCTTCACTTCCAAAACGACCTGGCATTTTGCTTATGTTCGGGCAAAGGAAGGGTTTTTCACTAGCCTAGCTGAACCTGCTCACATTTCCAAACTCATCATTACTGAGAAAAATTCCTACATAACATCCTGGGCTGATGGGAGAAGCAAGAAGCACAACGGCTGCTGCTTAGCTGTGAAGGAAGGTGGCTGCTGTGCTGGGGCCCCTGGGATGGATCTGAGCCAAGCAGTGAGGGATTTTCAAAGAGAAGTCCACTCAGTCTCCGCTAGCCAAGAAGGAGAGGTTCTAAAGTGGAGGTTTTCCTTTGTATTTATCTGCTTCTATTTCATCTTTTGTCCAGGGAAATCATTCTTGGCACTGACCAGGTATTTTTGGCTCTGGTAACATGACCTTTTCCTAATCCTTTATTTTCTTTCATACTACAATCCTCTGAATTTTCAGTTTCATCAAGCTAGAATTCAGAAGTTTTACACTTAACTTCAAGACGCTTGTGTTTTGCTATTTCCTTATTGTATTCCATTCATTTCAGCGACACAAGCTCGCTGTTTCAGCTACGGAGCAGACCTGTAAGACACCACTGTGGATGCAAACCATGTACCCACATGAGTTGATTTTGGCACCCAGATTACTGATGAAATTTATGCTTCATTAACAGATGCCTAATGTATATAATGCACATATTTTAGAATTGGCCTCAGCCAGGCAGAGAGGTTGGCTGACCCCATGAAAATAGAATTACCTAATGAGAGATTAGAGAGATTTGCTTATTGTATTTACCATTTTGAGGAAATTACTTTGTGTCTGTGTAGCTGTGTAAGCCTCTTGTTTAAAGTATATTTTAATGTTATTAGAGTTTGCAAGCTAAACTAGTGGAAAGATGGGGAAAGGCAGCACAATTTCCTTTTAGATCAGAGCCAATGTTTCTCCAAAACCTTAACAGACTGCGTTTGCCACAAGATCAATGCAGCTGAACACTCCACCTGCAGAATGAGCTCACTGTCTGTGCATGACGCTAGTGCTCTGCCAGTCCAAGTAGTAAGACTCCTGGGGTTGGTCTTGAACCTGCTACTCCCCACACTGGAGCACTAAGCTTTGCTGCCAAGACACCAGGCCAGGTATTAAACGTGTTCTTGTTTCTGTTACTTTCCAGCACTCAGAGGACCACATTAGAAAGCCCAGAAAACTTAATTGGAAAGCAAGAAGAATGCAAAATGCCTGAAGACCTTTTTCAGACAGGAATATTTTTCCCCAAACTCCAAGGATTTAAATATTCAACTCCTTGACCTCTCAGAGGTATCAAAATGATTGTGCCTCCCTAAAACAAACAGACTAATCAAGACAAAATACTCATCTCCATCCCAGTTTTGGATCCCACATGGCCTGCTCACTCCAGCATCAGACGGCTTCCGTCTTCCAGAGATGGAGATTTGCATAACCCGGAGCTCAAAGCCCCACAGAAACCCTGGGGTATGAATCCACCAACAGTTTCCAGTTCAGTCTCACTCATGACTTCGGACTGGACATATGTCCTGCTGTGAATATCTTGGAAACCACAGTTAAGGACAGGAGTGCTGCTTTTAATTAACTGGAGTAAAACTAGTGAACAGGAAAGTGAGGTTCTCATTAAAGCAATTTGGTAGGAGGGTTTACCTTAGACTTTATAGCTCTTGCAAGGGAAAAATGAAAAGCTATTTGTGGTTTTCTAGGGGTGATTCTTAGAGGTAACAGCTCAAGCACCACGTGTTTATCATTTTATAGATAGCGGGCATACGCACAGTAGAGCTCTACCACTATGTTCAGTTAAGCCATGTTTGAGGGGAATTAGCCAAATAAAAACTATGAGCAACCAAAGGATCCTGAGATGCAGCAAGGAACGCAGAAGCAATATAGGCACTAGAATCCATTCTGGCAAATTGGATATTTGATATTGGATAAAAATCATTAGCAATTTACTCTTTTCTGAATTAGAAATAAATTCCAGTCTTTCCCCAAGACTCCTATATTTTCCATTTGTTTATTGTTCCATTACAAGGATCTCCACTATAAACTATGCTCCTTAGTGTGTACATTTTACTAACTAAATTCTGACAGAGAAAGAATAAAATGAAAGCCTTCCATTAGTAATTTAGTGCAAAGTTTAAAATGTTATGTTATTTTAAGATATCCTACATATAAATACAATACTGCCTTCAAGCTAGTCAGGTAAGGCAGGAAATATGTGGGAATAAAAAAATAGTAGTTGTGTAAGTTTGTATAGCTCCACTGTTTACAATGGACCTGCACTGACTTATCTGAGCTTATCTGAGCTCTTTAAAACTTAACTGTGCTGTTAGTTATCTAGGAAGAGGCTTCCATTTAAAATGATTTTGCAAGTAGGCAAAAAACCTTTGAGAAATCCACAACCCCTCATCAAACACATGCCTGCTACTGCACACACCAATTCCAAGTTTTTGGCCCTTTGATTTGGAAGAACTCTCCAGCTACAACAAGAAACGGTTAATGAACAATAATTAATTTGATGGTTTTGACAGCTGCTATTTTTGTTGAACTTTGATACATAGCCCAATCACAGTCTCCTTTGTTGGTGGCTTCACAATAAGGTAATTGATCTGAATCCAGACTGAAAAGCAACCACGTCTAAGCACAGCACAGCAATGTCAGTCCTCAGTGCAGACAGGGCTGGTAACTTAGACTGTTAACACTTATAGCACTTAAAAAGAAAATACATGTTAATAAAGCTTTGCTATTAACCCTAACATATTCATCAATTTTCATTTGTTCAAGAATATCAAATATGCTAGGAACATAACAGCAAAGCTACTAGTGTTCACACATTACTGAATTTAGAGGGATGCTTAGTAGAGATAAATAGGGCTATTTACATAGAACAGTCTGGAGCACCTGGTAAACCAAGTTCACGTGAACCATACCCACAGTTAATTCTAATCTCAAAAAAGATAAGTGCTGGTTCAATTGATTTTAATGGGACAAGGTTTTCAGACCATGCCTAATCATACATTTCAGAAAGGGAGTTGCAAGTTCTTCTTGCAAGTGAGGGTGGGTTTTTTCTTTCCACTTTTTGAGGTGTAAAGACCTCATTAATGGTCTATATGCAGCCAACACCACCTTAATGCTTTCAGATATTTCCTTGCTTACACATGTAATCATGGGCTTCAGAATCCTATCCATGACTATTCCTTTACATGATATAATTCCAAATATCTGAGGTCTTTGCACCTTAAAAAGGGAAAAACAAAACAAAAACACACCCCCACCTCAAAATCCCATAAGGAAGGATTAGAAATAAACTATAAAGATGTAAGATCAAGAGGAACAGCCATACAATGTGAAGTATCACAAGTTCTACTTGTTTAATTTGAATGTCTTGATCACAACCCATTCGTATTACATAGGTGAAGGAAAAGTCTGTGTTAATACAAGGTTCTTTGATGTAGCACTACAAGATCCCATAGCTGAAAATTAATTTCAGCTGAAAGCTCAAGTTATAGAAAGTCACATTAGAAATAGCCTTTTTCCTTTTTTAAACATGAAGGTCATTAACTACTGCAGCAGTATAAGAAGGCAATCAATTTACTGTTAATTTATGGCATTTGGGGATTTGCAGTCAAACTGGGAAGATCTCTCAAATATATACTCACTCAGCACACATATGACAGATGCAAGGTTGTTTACAGTCTTCAAGTGGCAAGCCAGACTAGGTCATCCTGAAGCATTCCTCCAAACTACATGATGCAGAGCAAGAAAAAATCGTTTCATATCAGTGGAGCTGCTGTGGATGATATCCTGTTTAAAAATGAGGGGGAAAAATTTAGATCCACTGTTTTTGACTGTTCGAAGATTAATGAGTACTTGTATAAAAATATACTGAGAAAAATTGTTAAGGCTACATCCTAGGCAAGGGACCTCCCATCCTATTCTGAATGTAATAGTGTTTGGATGCTGACAAATAAATTACATTAATTGCATTCATTCTAGCAACCACTTAAAACACCATTAATGCTTATGCATACAATAACTGTGCCATTAGTCAAATGTGGATACCTCACTGCGGGTAATCAACATTTTGTCTTCTTCTAGTGTAACTATCTTAATTTCTTTCTGTGAGCCCCCTTCAGCACCAGTTTCTGAGCATGAAATTAAGAACATTATAATTTTGCCTAATAACATTACATGGTATTCTCTCCAAGGCATATTCCACTGGGCTACTTGCAATTATTTGTAGGGATAAACTGAGTAGGTATGTTGCCTATGCCACCAGTTTTTGTGATGCTGCCACCACGTGCTGCAATATCACCGAGTTTACTGTTGCTTTGCTTCTTCCTTAACCTGGGGGAAGTAACAGGAATTCTCTCTCCCATCCCTCTCTAAGGAGACTGACAACCTAATCCAGAATGGACAGAGAACACAAGTTACAGAGAAGTAAAAATGGAAGAGTCTGTTCCTTGTATTCACGTTGAAAAAGAACGAAGTAGTGAGTGGCATGGGTAGCTTCTATAAATGTTTTCCTCCCTTGCCCTTCAGCTGGGGCACACAGCACACTAAGCACAGTGAGTCCTGGGTTTAGGAAGCAAATTGCTTGCCAAACCTGAAGGTGTCTTCTATCCCACAGATAATCCAGCTGTGAGTTCTGTGGTCTAAGCTCACCAGGGGACCATCTTTAGGACTGCCCATCATTCTCATGAAGCAGAGCTTCTTTGGGGCCTGAGGAGTCCAGCAGTATAAGGCTTTTTCAAAAAATAGCTTGAAAACACTTTTGGCATTACACCAGTCCTAAGTCACTCCACATTAACGACAGTGATTTACTTTTCATATTGACACCAAAAATTTATGTAGCATTTATATAGCAAGGAGAAGTTCTTTAACTATTTGAGACAGAATTCTCCTTTTATATAATTGAAGTGTGTGTGGGGGGGATTAAAAGGCAGGGTTGGAGGTTTCAGAATGATTATTCAGGAAGATCTCTATTTTTGCCATTTCATTAGCATTTGTCTGTTTGATCACAACAATAAGGAAAGGGATAAACACATTCAGCATCATATATTCTAACTTTGGAAGTGTGGTTGTCCACTGAGTTAAGTGCAGATCAGTAATAAACCTGCAGACTTGGGTGGGGGGAAAAAGAAAAAAAAAAAATCATAGGAACAGCAACTCCCCATTAACTGAAACAGTGCAGTCCACAGACAATACCTGGTCAGGACACTTAACTTTGGCATTAATACAACCTTATTCTAAATGCAACAATTGTTCATTGAAATCAAGGCCTTTCATTTATGTTCATTCTCCCCCCTCTTGTGGTTCATTATAAAATCACAATTGTTACTTTCAGAAATGCTCCACAGTTGGGCTTTCATGCAGAAAATATAGAAAAGGATTCACCAATAGAACCAGGCAGTGATACTAATAAGCTTAACAAAATGCAAATATAGTAAATAATTAACTTGTTATTCAGGCTAATTCTCATTGCTAATTTAAATGTTCTCTCATTTCTGATTGAAAGCAAGTCTTGCCACAAATGCAACGGAATACATTTCTGAAAAGACACAGACTTACAGTAACTATTCATGGGTTATCATGTGCTATTGTCTGGGAAAGATTCAGCACTTGTGCTCTAATCATTTCCTGTATTATTAGCTGTAGTTTCTTTGGCCAGATCTTCAGTTTCTGTAAGTTGAAATACCACCAAAATACTGTGAACTTACCCTAGATGGTATGCCAGCTCCCTTGTACAGACAACTTCTTGGATTTGTTACTTACAGATATGATTCCCCACCAGACTGAGCAACCCGACCTGAGTCAGCGAAGTAATTATAAAAATGCTAACTGAAAATACACAAAGTCTTGCTGCACAGATCATGGATATTCAAAGAGGTGCAGTAAGAGCTAGTGTTAGTCATGAAAATACTTAGGAAATTGATATACATAAAGAATGGGGGGAATCTTTGCTAAATAAAAATGCACTATTTACGTCAGAATAAATATAGAAAAGATTGTGATCAGCAGGTCAGCTAAACAGGACTGATGGCTTGACAGAAACCTGTCAGTCCAAAAAATCAAACAATGCAAGAAAGACAAGATATGCTAACAGAATTAGTTTGCAGGATTAAAATTTATTAGTAAGTCAGAAAACTACAATGTCAGAAATTCTCACCATAATGCTGACACTCAAACAGCTCCAATTCTGTAGATAGGTTAGACTACCACATTTAAAGTCTCTTTAGCCAGACAGTCTCATAACCAGAGCATACAATTTAAGAAAAACAACTCGCATTTCTGGAAAAGCTGTTGAAGTAGGAATCTACTTTTCTTCACAGGACTTATTTGAACACTGTAGGATATTAAAACAGGTCATGTGTTCACAGGTGCAAAAATCAACGTTAAATTTCCACACATCAGCAATTTTCAGGCTCGGAGGTAAGAGTGGTGACAGATTTGCACTTTGATGAATGACAGCAGATGGTTTCTTTTTGTCATATCGCAATAGCAGAATCTCTTTAACTGCAGGGAATCCTTACAGACAACTTAATGAAAAGCACTACAGAAAGTTCCTCCCAGATTGGATGACTTTCAATGCCAGGAGGAAAAGAAAGCACACAATGTGAGCCACCAACACGTAACATCTGAACGAGTTCTTAGTAAGAATGAGAAATGGTGGTGAGACTTCAAGAAGCATCATGTTCCATTTTCCCCAAGGTATCTCCTATGCCTGTTAGTCCAAATATTGCACAAAGATCTCATCTGACATCATCTTCTAGTGTGGTATGGTTTTCTAATGAATACCTAAGCTCCAGGATGGAGATGAGTTTGACCCCACTACGTAATTACGAATCAGACACTGAGCAGTCATTTAACAGCATCATCCACTGGAAATCGTGTGTTGTGTGTTGTATGCAAAGGCTGAAAGTGTAAAGTGTGCTCTGCCAGGTAAAAGAGAGTGACACTGACAGCCAACAGAATGACTTCAGACATAGGTAATTCGGCCTTTGGACTAAGGTGAGAAGAAAACTACCTACTTCTACTTCCTAAGATTAAAAGCATAGCCAGGTCTCAAGTTTCAGAGGAAAACCAGAAGCTGCTTGGATTTTAAGACTTAAGTAATACCATCAGGCACAGACTCAAGGGAGAAAGTAGGTAAGTTGCAACGGTGCAGTGATAACATTAGAAGATTTGTTTCAAGGATATATTTCAAGGGTCGATTCATTACGTATGTCTTCCTTGTTCCACAGGGAATTATTCATTCCTGGTTTACAGTAGTAAAGTTTTGGGAAGCCTTGACCCCCAGTCCAAACTGCATTTGTTGTGCCAAAAGGGATTGATGAATCTTCTGCAAACCAACTCCCTTTTCCTTCCTCTCTACACATTCCCTCTGTGGGAAGGAGGAAACAGATGTACAACCCTGCTGCTCCTGCAGGCCCAGTCCCAAGGTCCAAGTAATTCACATCAGGATGCAAAAAAAGCTTTTACTCTTTTATTGGACATGCAGTACACATCACAATCTAGCCCCAAGAAATCATGAGATAAAAGTTAGAAGACAGTTTAAATGGATCTGACTGAATAATTTTTAATGAATGCATTTAATGATGGATGAGTTTCCTTCCTTTTTTCCACAGATTGTGGTGAGCGGGTTGCAATTTGCTCCATATATTTCTTCCTCTTTTAAAATTACTCACTGAATTTTTTTTTTTTTTCTTTTAAAGTAAAGGACTGCCATTCAAAGCACAAACTCACAGCTCAGTTGCAATTGGTCTCATAAATCACTTAACGTTGTTTCCATCCTTCAGTTTAATGAACATAACTCACAGATTCAGCTTTGTCGTACATAGACTCACAGAAATCACATTTGAAATTCACTTTTCACAGTATTCCACTGTGTGAACTTAACATTTATTTTCTGCTGATAGTAATACTATTAAAATTTATTAATTCTATGAGCATGCGCAGGAAATAACACCAAATAAACACCAAGATGGCTGAAGATTTGCTTCTAAATTTGCACAAATATCAGTAGAAATTATTTCTGCATTATTCATTCAAGCCTAGTCCTAAGTCAAATACCTCTCGCTAGGAGCCTTAGTAACATATGATGAAATGTTTTAAAATTCCAGTAGATGTCACCACTTCTCCCCCCAGCAAGTCTGTAAGTACATCTAAAAGAAGCCTTTAAAAATGCAGTTGGCACTACCTCAAGAGATGAGGAAGTTAAAAGATGCATTTTGCATTGGGTTACACCTACGTGTTGCGACAGGAAAAGCAAACAAACATTCTGCTAATTTGTGTCAATGGATTAATGAGTTTATATAATTCAAGCCACTACTGTAAACCAAAACTTATGCAGATAAGCTATCATCTTTAAAGCAAGTGACAGTCACAAATACAAACCAGTTTCCAGTGTGGTACTTGTTTTTCCCAGTTGATGCTTCATAAATATCATAGTTTTCAAAAATATATCAATTATAACTACAGCATTGACTGTGACCACAGCTGGCTTTCCCACTGCAGTTCTAATGAGTTTAAATTCATGTAAACTCAATGCCATTATTAATATTCTTACATCCCCTGAAGGGGTTAAAAACTATCAAGCACTGTTTAAACATTTAAAACATTATCGTTTCAGTTTATCTCCCACCCAGCTACAAGGGGCCTCTAAATTACTGCACTGTCAATGGATCACAGAATAGCAGAACTAACATGAGGCTGAACAATAGCAACATTGTACTCCTTCACCAAAGGAAAAAAATAAGGGGGGGGAGGGGGAAGAATAGGGGGGGTGTAAAACCTTAATCCCTTTTACAAAATTCCTCTATTAAAACGCTTTCTATTAAAAGGAAAAAAAAAAAAAAAAAAAAAGTTTTTGAATTTGTTCCTCTGCTTTAAACTAAGTTAAAATTTAAAAAGACTTGTTACTCCAATTGTCAAGCAGTTTATCAGCCTAACTAGAAGTATGGGATTGCAGAACATGAGCAACTGGCCCTGGCAACCTTCCTTAATTATTAACATTACAACTTCCTGGAAGATGTTTCAGTATTACTAACCCAACGGTCTCTATACATAGAAGAATAAATGTCTTCAGTGAGTTTGATGGCAGCTTTCTAGATATCAGAAGAGGCTGTTGTGATCATACAAACAGTAAAGAAGATGGCTCTTCAGTGTGCAGGAATAAAACAGAATAAAGTGGAATAAAAGAGCTATGCAGAAAAAATCAGAATTATCCACAGGATTGCAGCTCTCAGCTGCTTTGAAGGCAAGAGCTAAAAAAGATCCTCTCTAGAAATTTCTGAAAAAAGTAAACAAGTCCACAAGTAGACTGAATGAAGGTGAGAGCCACCTGAACTCACCAGAGGCCAGGGAGCAACTCCAGAAATGAAGTGGACTTGAGTGAATCTTCAACACAAGAAAGTGCTGCCAGCAAAACCAAGCCTCTTCCTTGTGCTTCACGAACTTCGTTACACAGAAAATCCTAAATTTCTCATTTATGTTAATTATTTTAGATAAGCCAGCAAATAACAAGGCTGCACTGCTAGTATCTGCTTAACAAGCTCCAAAGACATTTTCCCCATGTGGGATATCCCAGTGTCACAAACACAAAAACATACCGTTCCCTCCAAAGAGATGGTGTATCTATAAAAATTTTTAATACATTAGCTTTAAGCAATTAAATGAAAGGAGGAGTCTTTTGGACATAGTGTCACACAAAAACAAGGAAAAGAACACTCCAACTCTGTAGTTTTTAGTCTAAATAGGAAAGAAAGACAAAAAATGAGAGCAGAAAGAATTCATCCACATTTACCTGATCTTCTCCTCTAAACAAATCACCAGAACCTTTTCCATAACCATTGGAAAAAAACAGGCACCTTGGAGGCATTATGCATCCTGTCTACTTAGGGCAGGCATGCTCAAAGAGAATGAACTTCCAGCTTCTCTCTGTGGTCTACAGAGGAACCTAAGGCACTGGCCTAAACTACACCAACAGAATTGAACTTCAAAAAAGACCCAAGTCCTGCTAGAGTCAAGCACATGTGGTAGATTTCTTCCACTCCAAACTCTGAAACACTTACTAGTTCATGTCCTTCCACAAAGCCAGTGTCCTTTTAAGGATAAGATACTCATATAAATGATCAGCTGTGTTTTGAGGGATCTTCTCACTTCCTGCTATAATCACATCTAAAGACAGGCTGAACTTCTTTTAATTACTAAGCAGTACTTTTTAATTACTAAGCAGTACAAAAGTACAGAGTCATGCCAAAGAACACTGCATTTTGTTTTGGAAGTCACAATAACCAAGTGAATAAACATGCTCGTGTGTACAAAGCATACTCCCTAAATGTCCATGTTTATCACAGATTTTTTTCAAGTTACTAATTCTTAGTTTAACATTGTGAGGTTTCACTCAGGTATATTACCTTTACAACTCTAATTCTAGCAAGACTCTTGAAACCTGGGGTTTAGCTCTCTCTACTGCAATGCAAGCACATTGACTTACCACAGCTTCAAAGAAGGCTTCCCTAGGTGATTCAGTCCACTCCATAATTATTCTTTTGATGCAGGTGAAAATGTGCATGGCTGTTCTTGAAACTTTTTAGATGCATCTTCTTGATTTATCATAGACTTTGCCTTACCTAATGAGCACACATAATGGATATATCTTGTTAGATACATCCTTCCCGGAACTACTCAAAATGAAGATTTTTACATGATGCTGATAAAAAATAAAAATAATCAGACTTTGAGTCAGCAGTTCTGTGCACTGAAACTACTGAACTACTTTGATGGAAAACTAAGCAAAGCGTTTATATTGTTAGGTCAGAACCAGACGCATATTAAGGTTATGGAGGATGCTGAAGTGTCTAGTTAAAAGACACTGGCAATATATGAAAACCTTCAAGAAATGAGCGTAAGTAATTTATCTTTCAGTTGGACATCTGTGTGACACAGGTGTTAGCAAGAATAAGAAAAGGTAGTGCATTAGACACATCTTCACTAGTGTCATTTGTTCATTTTATTTTCCTCTCTAAAGCAAATTAGCAGTACTACTCACTCCACATTTATTTTTGCACTGCTTTCCCAAGGTCACTCACTGACAGTTGGGGAAAAAGAAAGGAGAAAGAAAAAAAAAAGAAAATCTTTGATTTGCCAGTGCTTTGTCTAAACTTCTAGTATTTCCATCATTAAATTTTTGCTGGTTATTTGACAAAGGACTGATCAATTAATTCATTAATGCCTAGTTACCAAGTCTACTTGCAAAAGTTACGATACCTGGAGAGAGACTATTATATATTTGTTTTCTCTGGCAAGTTTTCTGGAGAATATGCTGGTTCTTCCTCCTGTTGTGGGAACAATAAACACATTTCTTTTGTTCTAAGAGATCCAGAACACCCTTATTTAACAAGCTATTTTTCTTACTTAGTGTCTCAGAAAAATCTTATGTATAATTAGCAGGACCAGGCCTTAAAACTTAACACTCCCATCTGATAACTAGCATATAGAGAAGTAACGCAATATAAAAAGTAAAACCTCTGAACAGAATTTCAAGCAGCAGAACTGTCACATTAGCACCACTTCTATGAAAGAGAAACTCAGAACAAAGAGCAAGCTAGAAAGTAGAGATAAAGATATCTGCAAAACATACGAGTTTTGACAACACGTAACGACCTGGATGAAGGGATGGAGGGCTCCCTCAGCAAGTTTGCTGATGATACCAAACTGGGAGGAGCAGCTGACAGCCCAGAGGGCTGCACTGCCATCCAGAGGGACCTGGACAGACTGGATAGCTGGGCAGTGAGAAATATTATGAAATTCAACAAAGACAAGTGCAAGGTCCTGCACTTGGGGAAAAATAACCCCAGTCACCAGTACAGGC
>VZSV01000058.1:858753-900971 GCA_013398735.1 Nothocercus julius
AGGGGGGTTGGACTGGATGATCTCTAGAGGTCCCTTCCAACCTTAAGCATTCTATGACCTTGTGTCTTCCTCGTTCCTGGCTCTTTAGCCTGTCAAGGACTAAAACTGCTCAGCCACCGCGCCACCACCTGGGCACATCCAATTCAGATGAACAAAATCACTCCAAAACTACCTTTTAACGCTCAATGAGATATTGTAGTTTTATACTCAGTGGCATCTTCCCTCTCATCCTCAGAAATAAGAATACTAGTGCATAGCTTGCATGGGCTACAGTGTCTCTTTAAGTGCATTTAATTTAACATAAATTAAGACTGAAAACATTGAAAAGATTGCTCACAATACCAAAGGCATTGTTATTCTAATAGCTGATTACTGTTATTTTAAAGGACATAGTTTAAAAGCCTGACATTGAAAATACGTATTTGGAACAAGTCACATTAGAAACCAAAACTGGTCTTGTCATACTACTGGAAATTGTCATAATACTGGAAACCTTCAAAAACCTTCTTGTCATAATACTGGAAACCTTCAAAATACGTTAGACAGTCAAATTGCCCAAAGAACTTTGTAGAAAAAAACTATTTTAAACAGGTCAAACAACATTCCACATAAATTCCATCTACTAAACACACAATAAACTGAGACAAAAAAAAAAATTATTCTAGGAATAAAATATTTGGGGCAAACTATTTATAAACAGTTGAAACAAAAGCTAAAATCTGAACACATTTTCCAAAGTTATTAGAGTTAAATAAGAATTACAAAAGATACTGCAGTTCAACACCTGTTTGTCCAACATTTCAAAACAAGGAAAAACAATCAAAAGTACACTCACAATCTAGGATTTTTAGAACAATTTAAATGAAATTGCTACATTTCTCACAAACATAATACTCTGTTTCCACAATGATTAAGCTAGTATCTACCTTGCTTACACAGTCTCTACAGACCAGAAAGTCCACATATATGGATTCATACGTATGTATATTACACAAACTCTCTCACTCAACTATGCACACAGAGTTCTAATTTTGATCCACCAAATTATCCATTATTGTGATACTATTTCGATATAAAATATTTTGTTTCATCACAGACTGAAATTATACATTTTGTCTTAATCTGTTGCTTTTTTTTGGCTTAAAAAAAAAAGGTCAGTTTCATATCAAACATCGCTAATCTAAAATTCACTCAGAAGTCATGAAAAAAAAAAAAAATCTCAATACTTCCTACCAAGTTTTTAATTCTAAATGATTCAGGAAGAAAGAGGAACATTTATTTTCTCATAAGCATTAATGTATGCAAAAATAAAGTACATAACTTTGGGTGAAAAATTCAGACCTAGCATAAGTGGTTTCAACGACACTCAAGCTATAGCAGGTCTGAGCTGGCTGTTTCAATATGTACTTTTTTCGACTACAAACATGAATTCCATCTAGATCTATTTTGTTTCTACAATGTAAACAGCCATATTTATAACATGAACACATATAAACTGACTGTATGGGCCCAGACTTACGGCTACATATATACAGATTGAAAGTATCTGTATTAAAATAAGTATTAAAATCAATTCAGCAGAATTCAGATAGCTGTATTGGAGAGAAAATTAGACTATTCATTGCACTGGGCTGCTCACTATTTGGCCTGTACCAAACAGCTTTAAAATGTTATGGGTCGTAGTATTTTGAGTTTATTAACAGCTGCTCTAATTGAATTTGCACATGACCCCACCTTGCATGACACATTATAATATGGAAAAAGATAATTATCTTTACTTGTAGCAATTTATCTCATTAAGAAGTTTACAAAATATAATCTTACATGATTATTTCTTTTCATTGAGTTTCAGTTGTGCTTTCAGGGAAGCAAGGATTTACTGCCTACGTAAGGATACCATTGCAAATAGTGCTACGGGTCACCCAGGAACCATCATGAGCTTGTGGCAGAGTTCATACACATGGGCTGTTAGACTGCAGGACAAACTGGCGCTGCAATCACTATCATGCTTATGCCATAAACATTCATTTTTAGTTTTCTGTTTTTAAAGACTGGTGGACAGTACTGAGAGAAAAATCTCCTGAAAAGCACAATATCCTGATTCCCCAGTGAAGACAATTATGTTTTTCTGATATAATTTTAGAGCATAACCAAACATATTTTTAATCCTGCTATCATTTCACAGTTGTATTGCACTTCTAAGGACCCAGAAATTAACCTTTCTGCCTTGGGAGGCCTGTAATTGCCCTGGATTTACTTATTATTCTGATCCGTAAGCAACAATACCGTCTTACTCCATGCTCCCTTTCCACAATTGAAGTGATTCTGCTTGTGTCAAAACAGTAGCCCAGTGACATTTTATCTAGCAATATCAGTGTAAATTGGTTTTGTGAACATCTACTTTTTATATGCAACTATTTTCAGTGCATGCATAAATATTCCATTGTCTTGATCATGAGACAAACTCTGCTCTTTTCTGTGTGTACATAAAACACCCATATTTCTTCCTTTTTCCTTTTTCTCTCTCCTTTAAGCAGACCCATTTTACATAACTTGTAATATTCATATTTTCTTGGGATGAATTCCATCCCTGTCTAAAAATGACTAGTTTCTGGTGTTAGTCAAGACTAACGGAACACGATTCAGTACAGCACAGTCAACAACAGAATGTGTTGTGTTGTATACTATTCTGAATAAACAAACTATCAGGATGACAGCAATATAACCTTGTTGAGTTTATTATAAAATATTTCAAAAAGAAATAAATTATATCAGGAAAGTTTATTTCACAATTCAAGGCATGCAAGGTTCATATATGCATTTTGCTTAGTAACAAGTCGGTCACATGCTTAATATTTTGAAATTTGTACAGTGCAACACACCTACTTCTTCAGTACTTGCAAGGAACTGCCTTAAAGTATGTAAACAAAGCAGAATTCATATCTGCTCTTACTAGAAAACCGTATCTGTAAAACATCTGAGCTCATGCTTATCTTTGAGTGGTTGCTTATGACAGAGGATGTATATTTTCTAATGTTTTAAAACTTTCATTCAAAATACAGTTAATAGTTTAATAAAAAGACTACAAGGAAGATGCAAATAAAACAAAAACTTCTTGATCCATATACTCAAGGTAAGAAGTGGCCACTATTTATCACTGCTTGATGCAGGCCAAAATTCTCAAGAGAGAACAAATTGTGGAAGACAACAGCATCTTAACAATTATCCAGTGCCTTTCATCTAAGCCTCATATATTACTAAATAAACATTAATAGATTAAGAAGCTTAACGTATCTACAAAGGAACTATAGGCAAGAAAAATGCTACTTACTTTTTTGGCAGATGACCTAGTACCCTAAAGTTGCAATAAAGTGATCCACAGAAATAGTTGCAAACCATCAAGAAACAAATTACAAATACAAATCTTCTCATACTCAACAGTGTCTTTTGTGAGAAGACAGGTAGAAAAACACTCTTCAAATACTGCTGGTTGGCTATTTTTAAGTATATATGATTTCTTGATTAAAAGAAACAGCAAAGTTCTAACAGAAATATTTATGAAAAGTATATCTATTTTTATGGAAAATCTTTTGTCAATTCTAAGACTTCAAGACTTGAAAATCAGCTCTTGAAAAATCTCTCATTTCTCAGTTTTAGATTAGTTAGAAAAACAGAAAATTGGAAATTTAAGTCATAATCAATTTATCTGCTCCAATTATTTAAGATATGCACACACAATTTTTCACAGTAGTAGTACTTCAAATGTTAAAAACATATCTGGACATAATCACTTCCATGGCATAAGTTATCAATGAGTGAGAAAATTACATCTTATTTTGATATTTCACACTCATGATCTATGTTGGATTTCAGGAAGATTTCTCCAGAAATCTCTTAATTTGTTCAGGAAATTTGAATTACACGCCTTAAAGAAAAGAGCTGTCTGCAATTACGTATCCTATGATGAATCATTGCATACAGTTAAGAAAATGCTCTTAACAGCATTAAAAGCCAGTATTTGAAAATTTCTTAGAATATTACCCTAGCTAATGACAGTTAGACTTTTTCATAATTCTATTAAAACATAACAACAACTGTCATGAAGTAGACTGAGACTGTAACATCTCCTTCATTTTAAAGTCTTGAAGCTTTAAAAACAGTTTTTGCCTAATTACATGAATGCATAAGATTAATACATTTCTTCCAAAGAATGTAAAATGCTCTAATCATAGTAAATTTTCAGGAAAAAAAATTATTAAAAACATTTAAAATCAGAGCACCAAATGCTTGACTTCATTACCTTGAATCAACTCTGTTAAACAAGACAACAACTTTTTGCTAGACTGCACTGATATAGTCTGCTGACATTGCCAGATATGGCAGGAAAACAAGCTGAAGTTACCTTTGTAGACCACTGAAACAAATGTACTTAATCTGTTTCTTTGCTACTACAACCACATGTTTGTGGTTTTAAAATAAATAAGTTATAAATAATAGGCCTAAAACTACATAAAATTGTATACTATTATAGTTTTTCAGAAGCTAGCTCACTTTGAGGTTTTTGGCTCACATTTATACAAAGCTCTCTTCCATATTTGTGCATAGCAGAAAGGAATCCACAAGTCTGGGCTTTACTAGCTGCTGAAAATCTGACTCTTCAAGTCCATCAGGACTCATAACTGCTAGTCTTCGTAAGGCTGCCTGCAAAAACAAAACAACACAACAGTAAGAGTTACGGACTGACAAACTCTTTATTGCAGGAATTTCTAAATAATAGCTGAGACTTGAAAAGGACCTCCTGTGCAGGTCCATGAACTTTAACCTGGCTACTCTCTCACTACTGGGTTCATGTATCACATTAATCTTCCCTCAAATGCAGCTCTTAAAGGACAACCCTTATTGGGCACATTGCTCTTAGGAACAACAGAGACAGTGGCATTTTCAAATTTAACAAACAAAAATATCCCAAAAAAATGGAGTGACAGTCAAAGAACTTATGTTGTAAACCTACCTCTGATTTTCTGCATGTCTCACACTGTGTCTTTGTGCCTCAATCACCCTCTCAGGTTTTGTCTTATCTATGGAAAACCGTGAGCTGTGTGACTCAGGAAACACCTCTTAATGATGTTTTATGAAATGCCCATAGCAGAGGCCTTTTGGGCACTAGTGCAGAAGAAAGAAACCTTTCATTTCAAACTATCTGGGAACAAATATTCAGATTATGAGACTGCACAAAAGAAAATGTGGCAATACATAAGCCTTCTTTTGACCGCTCTTTGGCTGGACTCTATAATGCCTTAGAGACTCAAGTAGAAAAATGGATCGTAATGAAAAACAGAAAATTGTTTTCCCCCTCTTCAGCCATTTCACATAAATGTGTGTGTGTGTGTGTGTGTGTGTGTGTGTGTGTGTGTGTGCGCGCGTGCATGCGTGCGCGCGCACGCGCGAGAATGTTCACACGTCTACAGAAAAGGGCTGGTAATTCTGTGACTCAAGGCTTAGCAATGAACAAAGACCATCAGAAAATGAAATTTAAGAATTACTGAAACCTTGTAGTCTGAAAAACTCCAGTGAATTTTTGATTCCTCTGTACTATGAAGATGAAGCCATTTTTGCTAAAGTGTCTGCCTAAATCTCTCATTAGAAGAGAAAAAATTGACAGAAATATACATAAGGGTTGCGAGACACCATGGCCTGTATTTAAAATGTTACTGCAATACACTTCAGCATTTTTAAATCTCTTGGGCTGGGGTTTCAGCATTTTTCATGATAAACAAGGAAGCGTGATAAAAAAATGTACCTACCAGACATGCTACTAAAACAGAATCGCTGTTATTTCTTTCTGTTGGTGATCTGCAGAGTTTGATGAGGCGAGGAATACCTGAGTGACCAGAAGAGAAATAATTTAGAAAATTTAGAAAAACAAGCTCCTTACTTTGTTTTGCTTTTTAGGTATCTTATATTTATCTTCATAATTTGATATGGTTTCTAAGGCAAAGATTATATGCAAATACTTCGGGACTGTCCATGGAGATATGCAGTTCAGAACAGTCCTGATTAATAACTGCAAAGCATAAAGAAATGTATTGTTTTTACCCTGTATGACATCCTGAACATGTCCAGGGTTCATTACACTGTTTCATTACACTGGAAACTGTAGGGGCCCAAGTTTTCTTTCTGCTGATTCATCTGAGTTTAAGGAAAGGAATGGGGGATGCAACATTGCCAGTTGTCACAGTCTGCCATAGCTATATGTTGGGAGGAAGCTTCCTCCGGAAACTTGGAGGTTCAGTTAGCACAACCTCCTAACATACTCTGGACAGAGTGCATAAGGAAACTCTCCCACAAACCGAACCAAGTGAGGTACAGTTTATAAAGAAGCAAAAGAACTTCCTTGACTGCCAGTTCCTCCCTCTTTCAGTCTTCCATTAAGCAAGTGATACATCCTTACAGCTGAGTTTTACGGCTGCATCTGCCACCTCAGGATCTCGGCTGAGTCGTGCCAGCGTAACTGCGGATTTCTGTTGGACTCGCTCACAAGCAGCAACTTCTGCTGAATTTCCTGAAGATGATTTCTCAAAGAGCATTTCCAATAAAAGCTGAACACCTACGAGGATGTCAAAGCCATAGTTAGTCCCTCTCCTACTAAAATTTCAGTCCAAAAAAAATAAGGTGAAAGGTGAACTAAAATACAGACCAATCATCGCCTGAATAATGCATGAAAAATGCCTAACATGGGCTTGCAAGTTTGCCATGAGGATTTATTTAGGTACATCTGATCTGGGCAAAACTTCATTTTCACTAGGAAGCTACAAAACTTCTGAAACTGAAAAAATGCTCAAGCTCTCTCCCACTTCTGCTCAACCTGCTTTGAAACACACTGACCAAAATCTAGCAGTTCACATTTTAGATTGACCCAGGAAATTTTTGAAACATAAAAGCAATTTCTTAATTGATTCTAAACTAACCTAAAGGGATTACTAACTGAAAAATGGGCAGTCATAAATTTCAGGTCTCTATATGAAGTTCTTTTTCCTGAATTACAGGAAAATAATTTTTTTTTTCAGTTATGTATTTTTAAACAAGCCTTTAAAAAGCCCCACTTCAAACTGTTCAAATACATAAAGCAATCACCATTCTAAATACTGTTTATGAGAGTAAGGAGAAAGCTCTGGCCTCAAGTTTACTGTGTTGCTATTCTCCACTTCAGAACATATCATTTCACTCATGGTGAAATGGTTTTATTTATTTAATGTTGCCTGTAGGAGCTGATATTCTTACTGCAACAGGACAAAAACAGATGAGACCATACTGATTTATATTTTCTAAATTATTTTAAATGTAAGGACAATTATGTGCTATTAGGCTCCATATGCCATCAGACATTCAGATTACTTAAGCTAGCATCAGAGGATTCTAACTATTAGAACAATTTGCATAAATAATTAACAAAATTAACATCAGAATCACACAACTAAATAATAATCAATTGACATACAAAAATATCAAGTCAAAGTCGAGAAGAACAAACATTTGAACTCTTTCACATCTAAACACCCTACTCAATAGCATATCTGTGAATCTGGTTTCTGATCAGCAGCTCATTATTATAGTATTTAGCCAGACATAAGAGCTTTTATACACAAGATGAGTGTCAAATCTTCTCATAAGCCTGAGGACAAATACTTCTGTGTGAATTTCCATTAAAAAGTATATAAACAAATTCACTTTGCCATATACATACCCTGGTTAATTATACATTTCACTGAGGGAAGACCTGAGCAAACACTACCTTCTGTTTCTTCTGGGAAACAGAATGGGTTATTTTGGCACTGTGTGCTTGGGTTTTCTAATCACTTTGGGTCCAAGTCATACCTACAACTCCCAAATAGTGCAAATGTGCATGATGAATATGCAATCACTTGCCCAAGCTCTTTTACAGTTATTTGCAAAAGGTAATCAGTGAGGTGCTGTTCCTGTAAAGTACTTCATGCCTGAGTATCGTCTTAGAATCCTTCTCCACTTTTGAAATTCCAAAGACGTAACAGGGAGATATAAAACTCCGGAGACATAAAGCTGATTTATACAGCTTGAGAATGATCCAGCTCTTGGTCCTGACTGAGAGCAAATCTACTGTAACTCTTCCCAGGGCTTGGAACTCTCATGAGTTGGATCACAATGGACCCAAACTGGTCTATCCACTCTTTGGATTGCGCTTCATAATCCATGTATACATCTCCACCTACTGCAGCAGTTGGCATAACCTAGGCCTAGTTAGCAGAGCTGTTAGCAGAAGTCCATGAGCTTTAACTGACTCCCTGCTACAACAGAATTAAACAAAATATTGGTAACTACCTGTTCCAAACAACAGGATAGCTTTTGGCATGCTCCAGGAAATACATGCAACTTGTCAAGCATCAGGGAGTACAACGAGTCCACGTGACTAGAACAAATTCCAAGTGCCCATAATGGCAACAGCAAATCAGAAGAAAACAGCTCAAATCAAACAGACAAGTCACCAACCATGTATTCTATACCCTATCCTATAATTAAGGACATGTAGGAATACTGGGACCTTATCAAGTTTCCAAAAAGAGCCCAGGGCACCCCACATCCTGTGTAGGAAGCACACATTGCACAGCAGGAGCCATCACCAGCCTGAGGGATCTCTCTCCAGAATTGCCCCATCTCCCTCAAGGAACAGGGAGATCAGGTTAGAAACCACAAGGCCAATCTGATCCGTTTCTCCTCACTGCGCCAGCTCCCACACAGGACGGGAAACCCATGTAATTCATAAAACTGCATGTTGTCTGTGACTGAAGTACTTTAGTATTCAGATCTATTCAGCCTCCACACTCCTCTGGTCTCAAACACCTACCTGCCCCGGCAAGAATATTCAGTGCACACATGGATTCCACCAAACAAACTGGTTGTGTTTGGTCCTTACCAGTCACAATTATATGCATAGAGCTCAAATTTTCCACTGAAATGCAAGAAACAGCTAAATCCAATACTATATAGAAAACGGCCAGTTCTATTTCAAGAAGCACTGCTAAAAAGGGCTTTTTTGAACCCCCTTCTCCCACCTACAATCGGCAATCTCTCAGATTCAAATGGAGCCAAATTCAAACCATTCCAACCAAAACACTAATTTAAAAAACAAACAAACAAAGAAACAAACAAACAACAACAAAACAGGGGTTAGGGGACGAGTATTCCTAGGACAGAAGCAGCAATAGATGTGATGCTTCACACTTACTGAATATCCCCACTAGTAAAAAGCTGTCCTAGTATATCACCTGGCCACAAATTTGCTGTGAAGTGTGATATTAAGTCAGTTACATCCTCCTATATCATCACCCACAGAATTACTAACCTAACTTCTCAGCCTTCTGGTGGTCCTATAATGCCCAGGTTCTTTTCTAAATAATGAACTTTCCAAAATATTATATTTAAAGGAGTGTGGAAAAAAAAGTAGTAACTGCTTTATAGTAATAAAAACATCATGCCTCAAAATTTATAGTTCTTTTGAATACTTGTGAACAAAGTGACATAAAACGCAGGTATTTGTAGCTCAGTATCAGATGATGTCTTTCAGTGTATAAGAACTGCCACCTTACACACTGTAATTTATAAGAACAAAGGTTTTTGAAACCTTTCACACTAGCCTGCATTGTATCTGTAGATACATGACACAAACCAAACAAAATTAGCAGTATGTTCAAAGGTGCAACGTTATCTGAAGGAGTGGTAATTTATTTGAAGTGTGCAGAACCACCACATGGTCTCATTTTGCATTCTGCACCAACATTTACTATCCAGCTGGCACAGGCTTCACTAGTAACAGTTAATTTTGCAACCTTTCTCCTTTACTTTATATTGCTCTTTTGTCATTTACCCCCATTCTCTGCAAACAAATACAGATGCAATTCAGCTAAAATACATACCATTTCCTTGAATGATTTCTGATGCACACTGGTCCAACACAGACATGTTTGCCAATATTGTTACCACCTGTTATTAAAAAGAGAAGGAAATATGAAGTATAGGCTTGTAATTCAGTAATGCCACTGTGGTTTCTAAAATGAGCATGGCAGAACTATGGCAAACACAGTAAAATGAAAGACCATTCTTGTAGGTGGTCAGCCCACCCCTACCTCTGTGATTGCTCAGAAGTCTTTATCTTACATATGGTTGCTAACTGAAATTTGGACAACCAGCAAAGGCAAAGCCTCCTTTTACTTACACTCCTACACCACTGCATAAAGGCTTGCCATACAGAGATCTATGCAGCAGATTTCTTAAGCAGTCGCATCAGTACAAATAAGATAAACATATGAAAAAAACAACCAAGCAATGAAAGCTGCAGACCTATAAAGAGTTCAGCCAAAAGCTGCTGTCCATCAAGAATAAATTCTGTACTCACACAACTCAGGCAGAGCTCAAAGTGAAGGCTAAGAATTGGTACATAGCATACATTCAATAAAAGTGATTTATTGCTAGGCTTCCGTTTCAGCTGAAATGTGAAGGAACCCTGACAAAAGATTTGAGCTTTGAGCCCTGATTCAAGGGGGATTTAAAAAATATGTCTCCATCTTTCTGCAGCCATGTATCATGTGCATGTCAAAGAGCTGTCCCAAACTGAGCTGGACTCAGACATCTCTTTATGCTTTTCCTCAGCTAAGCCCAAAGTTAAGCTTTGTACCAACAGAAGTGCTCTTTGAAATCCTGACCTACAGAACATCTGACCATCCAAAACAGCACTGTTTTCAAGATCAGGCACAAAGCAACTAGCTTAAGGCGATTCAGCAAGCTTTGGACAGAGACTGGATCATGTGGAGCTGTTGGCTTTCAATTACCTACTCCATTCAGTGATATCATAGGCTTTCTCTCTGGCATCCCACAAAATATTCCTTCATTTTTTTTAGTGCTCAAATAACTTGCTTCTTGCATGCAAGAATACACGTCAGTGTTAACAGTAAATGGGAGGACAAATGTTATATATAACTAGAACACAAAACAGAAATAATATTCTTCCTTAAACGTTCTTTATTTTCTTTCTATTCTAACTGAGCAATGCTGATCAGCCTCAAAAATAAAGGTAAGTTTGAGAACTGGCTATCACATTTTAACTGTAGAGCATTAGTTCATAAACAAGCAAACTTCTTAGATACATGGAACTAGGCATGAGATCAAATCACCATTCTGATCTCATTTTGCCATTTTAGTAACAAGGATGACTCATATCTGATGCTGTGACATAAAGGTCTTCCACTTTTGGAGGTAGTGTTATAGTGTCATCTCTCTGAATAAATATACTTACTTAGGATGCAAATGAGTTGCTGAAACTCTAAAGAGTGACAGGTAAAAATATGGTAACTCAGTATATGTCTATGTATTTATTCCATATTAATTATTAACAGTATCAGGCAGAGTGTATATGTTTCTCATTCTAAATTATATCCTGTTAATGAAAATTACTTCCTCTATGAAGAATCTGTACCCCATGTGGCTCTCAGCCACAGATGAAGAATTCAATTAACCACAATTTGAATACATGCCAATTATTTCACTGCTCAAGTTATTTTGTCTAATAAGCATTTTCATATGTAAAATATTTTGTGTATTTCTTATGACACCAAAAATTGACTGATGGTTATAGCTTACCCTCAGACACCTTTGCTTTCTTTGATTTTGCAGTCCCCTATACTTTGTCAGATATCCATGTTCTAGCCTAAGAGGTTTATATTTAACTTTGTTCAGAGGGGTTCATACATGGCCTGTTTACCATATATGGTCCTATCATTAAATGTCAATTTCAATTACAGATTACCCCACTCCACACAAATAGCTCCTTTCCCCAGAGCAAGGCATATTTTCTTGAGATGTGACCAATATAGACATAAACACGAAAGAGCATCATGTAAACACATAATAGGTGAGCTGGATCAAGAGTTTACTTAAAAGTATTATACTTCCCCTATACTTGCCTACTTTGTAGTTGAGTACATAGGCAGCTTACATGAAAATTTCCCTTTGTAGTAGAGACCAAAGTTCAAGGAAGTTTATCACTAAAGATGAACTCTCTGCAGAAAAACACAAGCTTACATGTAGAGCTTTGAAATTCAACACTTTTGGGAGCACTAGTATTAATGAAGCCTGATTTCTTTTGGATATACGTTTGATCACACACCATAATCAGAACGTTTCTAACAGTATGTCTTCCACAGTAGATTATTTCTGTCTAATGATGTATGGGCTCATGCTGCAATCTTTACCTCAACCTCTCTCTTTCCTTTACCTGCCCCATCAAGGGAGCAAACAGATAGACATTATTAAAAGACAAGGAGCACAAACAAGCACACATACATAAAGGTGACTGCCTAAGCCTCATTTGCACCAAGAAAACAGATGAAAATTAATGGGAAAAAATAGGTAAAGAAGCCTCTTTCAGAATTAAAGAAATAGGTATTTTACAGTCATAAGATTAAATTTATAATACTCAGCATACAATCTCTAGCACACAACCGCAATATTTAACATCAGTTTAATTATTCTCATAAAAAACATCTTGAAGAAGTTGTTGATTCACCACACCTGTAATTTCTTTAATGAAATCATTTGTCAAACCTACAGGAGGATTCTTAAGAGCACTGCCTTAGAAACAACGTGCTACAAGAACTGAAGGCTTGAAGACCCAACCCTGGATTCCCCATCTTGGTGCCTGCATTTCTACTACAATATTTCTCTTCATATTTTTCCTTCAGTTTTGGTCTTACTTTGAGTATCTAATTCCCACAATGATCGGGGGCTATTTTTGGATTTACTTCATGGGCAGTTAAGAACTTGGCTTATTCCCTAGAGTTTGGTGTCTACTCAGTTACCTCTTGATCTTCTTTTTTGGTAAATTAAACTGAATTTTTTCAGACCTGCACAGTTATTTCTGAGACTTGTTTTTGCTAGTTTTCCAGTCAGTTAACATGCACTTTATGGGAACACACACTGAAAAGAATTTGCAATATCAGTCCTAACTAACAAGGGAAATAGGAGTACTCAAATGCTGTAGTAATGAAAACCAGAGATAAATAGACTTGATCAACAAATAACAAACTGCCTAATAGATTTGCTTGACACCAGAGGAAAAATGAATTATTCAGGTCAGCGTCACAGGATACACACTACAAAAAACCGCAAGTGTAACAGGCCTCTGGGATTTCTCTGGTGTGCTCACCACCTAGCCACTAATGTGTGCTGAGCACTACCACCCAAACCATGTAATAGCGAGACATGCTAAAAATACTACAGCGAGAATTTTCAGAACGGCTCATATTTAAGCATCTCCTATATAGGCACCGATTTATCAAAATATGTAACATGCAGACACTCCCAATGGGAATAATACATTTTTTCACAAGGTTGAACTGAGACCCATAGTTGATTTTCAGAGCTTACAAAGGCTCCCCAAATCAGAAGGCTTTGAAAATTCACCTTTTAACCACTCATTGGTAAATGAGGCATGCAGAACTTTTGTGATTCCATCCACCCTTCAACTATATAGCAAATTTTTCTATTTAATAAATAAGGCAGTGTTGGCACTGCTGGTGACTAATAAACAAAAGCTACTTTTATCATTTGAAAAAAGCTTTTAGTTCCACACAATTTCCTTCCATCCTCCCAGTCTTTCATATCTACTGAATTCAGGAAAGAAGAAATCTCCTTTTGATTTCTGTGGCCTTATTTTCACTGAACCATAGAAATTACAGTTACTGAGACTGATTCAAATTTGAGAAACCATACGGTAAAATAAGAATTTTAAAAATAGTTTTGTTCAAAAAGTCTGGAAAGAGAAAAAGTCAGCTTAAGGAAGTGCTCACGATAACAGAACGCAATCACAAATACCACCATCATTTCTCCTTTTAAACAATTAATGCTAATGGTCATTAACCAGTGCACAAAGATGCACTGGTTATGCATCTTTTGTTTTGGTTTTGTAATGTTTATTACAAAAGTAAAAACTATAAGAAAATGCTTTGTTATAAGCTAGGAAGGTACAGACACTGAAAGCATAAATCTCAATTTTTTTAGTAGCAGAGAGGTTTAAACCTAAAGGACATGTGAGAAAAAGCAGGCTTCTTTACTGCTTGAGATGACTCATCCCTAACAGGGGAGATTTAAGAACCTAGAAGTGCCTCTCATTAGTGTGAAAGCAGCTACTTGGGGAGAAAGATGCAGTAGGATTCGGAAGATGAAAGCACACATTTTGGGCTATTAAAGAGACAGTATCTCCCACTTTTCACCCATTGTGAAGGGTCACTTACCTTGCCTGGAGAGCACTACAGAGGTGAAAGGTGTGATGGCAATATATTTTTATTGATAATAAAGGCACAGTGTTTGGTAGTCCCAACATAAATACACATAAATGAGAATCACCAATGAATTTAACGAAGTGGCAAAGCAGATCAATACAGAATTGCTAATCTTAATTACTCCTTTAAGACCGATTCATCACTAAAAATTAATTTTTGCTACATGTAAGTCTATGTGGTAACTCATTCAAGTTAATGCCACAAGGTTAAGCCAGAGAGTGACTGCAAAGTTCCCGATGCCCACCTTCAGGGAGAAAGGGGCATCCGCCAACTAATCAGAAGCAAGAGGGAGCTTTTTCTTCTGAATGAATATTAAAAATACCTAAACTGATGATTCAAGATCAGCCCATCTAGAAAGAGCAAAACAGTATATACAGGAACAGGATTTTCTAGAAATTTGCTCTGATACATGATACAGCTTATAAAAGAAAACTTAAATCCCTATGGATCTGCTGACCATTTCTTTATGGTAAGAATTCACTCTCCCTTCTAAAAGTAGGGAAAGAAATATATGTAGGTAAGCAGATCAATGGGTCTTTCTGACACCTGACTGATAAGAGGCAAACATCCCTATTAAATAGTAAAAGCAGTTACAGGCAGGATCTGCTGGTGTATTTGCGGCGATGGAAGTCTAGGTCCAGCTATCTAGGTGCC
The DNA here is from genome assembly GCA_013398735.1 of Nothocercus julius. Classification (NCBI taxonomy): domain Eukaryota; kingdom Metazoa; phylum Chordata; class Aves; order Tinamiformes; family Tinamidae; genus Nothocercus; species Nothocercus julius. Next base: position 873,774 of record VZSV01000058.1, read on the forward strand.
AGGGAACTACATTCTTGGAACTCAGAGGTGGAGCAACAGAGACTAAAGTAAACCTTTGGCATGAGGCACATCCTTACTACATTTTAATTTACTTTACTTGATAATACTGACTAATCTAGTTTATTAGAAAACAGAGTAACCAGATTCTCAGATTTTTGTTTGTTCTGTTTTCCTTTTAAAGAAACCCAGCATAAGGCATCCTGTATGGGACTTGTCTCCTAAGCTAAGTTACCCAGCTCAAACTAGTCACACAGCCAGAGCTTCTGTCTCTCAGTTCTGGTAAATTCTGGGGACACAGTTTCCCATGTTTCAGATGAAAATCCAGGAGATTATCCATCAGGCTTCCTTCCTGATATTAGAAAGCATCCTTGCTTAGGAACTGACTCTGTCAATCCAAGACACCTGGTCTCCCTAGAGCAAAATACAATTTGGCCTAAGCACTAACGCACAGCTGAAGGAAACAATTTTGCTTCAGAATATTCAAATCCTGCTATCTCATCTCCTGATGGATTGAGGACAAAAAGATGTCAAAAGCACCAAAATGCCTACACAACCATCTCTCTCTTACAACTTTACGTCAGCTACAGCCTGCAGGAAGTTCTCCTGCTTCTAGTATTTGCAGTAAACAGACAACTCTGCTTTAGCACAGCCTGATTGTACTGTGAATCTGGCAAGCAGGTAGAAAATAAAAATTGGAATGAACCGTGCTGACATAGCGGGTTTCTTCCAGAGAGGCTTTACACTGAGTAAGCATACTGACTGCCCAACTTTACAGATGATTAAACAGAAATGTACAGAAGTTAAATTACTGCTTCAAAATCAGAGCAGCAGCAAAATTAGGAATTGATCCCAGGAATTACATCCCAGCCACACAGAACTACAAAAGAATATCAAAGAGTTCTTCAATGGACCTGAAATTTTACTCTTCCAACAGAGTCTTGTTTCACAGGTTGGAGCACGTTACCTTACACCACATCATATCTAATCCAAAGCACAGAATTTTAACTGAACAGTCATTTGGTATCAATAAGATTTAGTGTTTGAGAGATTTAATATTGTACCTCTGACATGTAACACTGACTGTTCATATGTAAAGACTGTGCTGCATTTTTATCCAAAGTATGGAACTATGCAAAAGGGTGTTGAACTGCAAAGACAATGTGCAAGCACACACTTCAGTTATTTGAGATTATCAAATACTGCTTGAAGGATTGCCCACCTTCTTGTAGATGATCAAAGTAATTTTGAAGAATGAGACAGGAAGCTTAGGTCTACTGATACCTACAAGGGACAGAACTACCTACCCCGACCAACAGTACCACACGCATTTCTCTTCTGGGAAAGACCAACTGACTGTGCCACACTGGAAGGGGTATTTCTCTCCTGATCCAACTGGGAAAGGAAGCTCTCTCCCATCCTTGTTTGGCTTCAAGAGGAGAGCTATAAAGGGAGGAGCAAGGACTCTTCAAAGAATCCCTTTCCTCTAACCAGGTCTCATACTTCTTGTCAGATGTAAAACGGAAGGACCATATATAACATGGACCACACTACTCAAACTCTGCTGCAAATCACATATTCTTGTTATATGTTTAAACATCCTCAGCCCATACTGGCTTCCATACATATGTGAAAACCTGGATGGCACTTTAACAAAACGGAGTCAGGAATTCCAGAGTCTTCACGACCACAAACAGAAACAAAGCATACTTAGCAAGGGAAAATAAACTGCCCAGTATTCAAGGAACTCAGCCTGAGAAGCAGAACTCTTGCCTCCTGTAATTCAGGCTGAAATTTTGAAGAAACCTAAGGAACCTGTTAATATGCTCGTGTCTTTAGAAAACACTGTTCTCTGTCTTTCACTAGGAGCTAGGCAACATTTTACAAAATCAAGATTTCTTGATTCTGAAGTAACAACTGTCTGTCTCTGCCCTCTTTTTGACCCTACAATCTCCAATGTGACAGAAAAAAAGGGGAAGACATAAAAGTCTTGAACAAATGGAGGAATGAAAGAAAGCATGTGAACCTAGAGAAGAACAATATTAATGGCTTCAAATTTAATCAGAGTAGGTCTTAGCTTAAAAGCCAGCACATCTCTCAGACACCAGAAAACAAGAAACATTTCAGAAGTCCACCTCCATCTCAAATCTTTTTGGAACATAATTCATTGATTTTGAATCCAGAAATAGTAACTACTTCAGAATTGATGTGTTCACTGCACGTTAATTCTTTGTCTGCCTGAACAGCAGCAGACCAGAAGCTGTTAGACTGCACCTCCACAGCTTCACAGGTAAGGTGAGAATATTTGCTGCACTGAGGAGACAAGTGGGAATGCATAGGGGAAAAATTCATTATTCATAAATACATTGCACAAACTTACATATTTCACATTTTTTTTCTACGGTATGGGCCAGGTAAAGCAGTCCCTGAATGATGAAGCTTCTGGTTAAAACCTTCTTCTGACAGTGCTTAATCTCTACTGAGACATCTGACTGTATACAATACCCAGATTCAGCAGGGTGCCAACCCTTTTCTAACAAGAATAATTTCATGTTCCTTTAAGGTGAAAAACTTGCTATCCAGAAAAAAGGTATCTGCAGTAAGAACAAGAACGGTTAACACATTCATACCCATTTTGACCTAAAACCAGACAGTAAACATTCTGGAAATTACGACTTTGCCCAAGAACTAAACAGTTTTTTTGCTATAAAACTAAGTGATTCTAATGCGATAATACCGGTCATAGATACAAAAAAGGCTGCCATTAACAGACGAACATCTTGTTTATGACTAAGATCAGCACTCATCTCCTGGATTCTTACTTGATCCAATATAACACTGCATGAAGAGTAGAGGAAGAAGCTGTTTTTCAAACAGTGAAGGCAGAAAAATTTATCACTATTTGCACTCAAAACTTTTCAGAAGTAAAAAGACAACACTGGCAGAGGTACTTGAGCAGGAAAACATTTTCTCCAGGGAGCAAATAATGAATCCAACATTCACTCCTTGAGCAAAATGTTACCTATTCATACCATCACGGAGGGTGGCAACTAATCAGTTCCAGCTTCCTTTAAAAGGTTGCACAGGGTGAGGATAGCGTGACTTGTTTAAGAAGAGGTTAAAAAAAAGTTTAAGGAAAACAAAACAAAACTCACTATTCTTTCATTTCAGTCATCCTTCTCCTATTTTTGGCTTACGGATGACCATGCTTCAGGCTGTTTTAGCAGATTTTTTTTTTTTTTTCAGTCATCAGTAATGCCAAAGCAGTGATGTACTTGGAAGTAGTGGGTAGATTTCTGCAGGACAATTTTGCTACTTAAAGATTTATACTGAAAATTGGGAAGTTTAAGTTTGAGCAGCTCTATTACAGCATTTTATCAAGGAAGGAATATAAAGGGGTGCTGCAGATTAAGATGCCATCCTTCATGAAGGGATGCAATTTGGAAGTTTCCTGATACTCCAGCTAATGAGATGTTCTGCAGGCTGGAAGTTGCAGTAACCTGTCAAGTAGTCTACTACCTAGGAAGTGATATATATTCCTTTAAAAAACTGCCTTTCTCATATGAAGAAAGAGCTTTCTATGCTTATCACAGAGCAAAGCAAACTGTAAATTCAAAACTGGAAATCAAGATTATGAGAATGTATAGAAGGAACAGAAGAACATGAAGGATTGTACATATGAAATAATAATACACAGCAAGTCAAACATCTCAGCTGAGATTCTTGGTAGCTCCCAAAGAGTAATACAGTGGTTATGGTCTACACTATCTTTTCATCAACATTCCTGAGCTGGAAACATACTGTGTGCTCTTAATACAAGCTAAAACAGCCCTAGTAACCCTTTCTTACTACTGAAGTGCTTCAATAATCAATCCTATCCAGTAAGAGTCTCTAAGGTGCTTTGATTACCACAGCCCGGTTCTTGTCAAAGGGTGCACAGAGTTTTCTATGGTCATACACATGTGCAGCTTACTATAAACCACTCCTGGGCTAATTCAGAAGTGGTAAGAGGATAAACTCGTCCGAACTGAGTTCTGGGCATATATTCTGATATATATTCTGAGTTATATCAGCAATGTCATAAACCAGACTAGGTTAGCAGTGCTGACTAGCAAACTCCACTTAAGTGTAGTAGTTGCTGAAACTCTCAAGCCTCAGAGAGGGATGTTTCCTGGCTGAACACATCACTGAGAAGCCAAAGAAGCCACGCTCCTCTGCTAAACCCCACTACATGACAGTGCCTGAGAGGAAAGAATAATCCTCTCTGACTTCATCTTTGCATTAACACGTACCTTAGATTTTCCGCAGCTCTTTAAAGCAAAAGCTGGAACGTGTAAAAGGGAAATACAAAACTACCTCAGTGGTATTTGCCAAGAGAACTTGCAAACCAGCTGTCACTTAGGTCACGATCCAAAGCTAACTGACGTCAATGGGCTGAAGATCAGATCCTTGTTCAGCTTTTGGAGCTAATCCATCCTTGAATCGACTGTATATTTAGGCACCAGCCTCCAAACACATCCACATCTATCTTGTTTGCCTCAGAGCCTTGTCTGTCAAGGTTTGAACATCTTCTTGTGGAATAATACTTTTACACTGACCACTTCACATTCAGTGTTTGGCTCTCTGCCAGGTTTTACTATGTTATAACAGACACAGAACTGAAAACCTGAATGCACTTTGACAGTGACATCAACTGTTTGACAAAACTGTGATCAGACATGGCACCTTGCTGAGAAACTGCTCACCTGGTCCCGGGAATATGGAGTATCCACTATCTGTTTGTCTGAACACGCTGCTAGAAGAATCTTCATTGCATTTAACTGGAGCAACATTTCACAAGCCACAGTGTCAAAAAAAGTAATATTGGCAAGAGCTGCTGAAGCTAGCAGGAAAACTTCACCAGATGAGGCTTCTTGGCACAGTTCTAGGAATGCAGAAAATTGAGGGGAAAAAAAAAAAAAAAAAACAGCCATTCCTTCTCTGCAAAAAACATGCTTATGAGTTTCAAAGCATTATTTCTCCATCTTCACTTGTACTTTTGAAGTTTGTACCACAGGCAGCAAATACAGTGAATATGAACCTAGAACACCAAATCCTCCCAAGCATCCATCTAATTAATGAGAATGATAGTCCCAGTATACCATTCTACAGCAAATAAGCCACTGAATGTTGCTCAACATAAAACTTCATACATCTAAACAAAATCAGACACAGGAGGCAGATGTCTAACAGTAATTGTCTCATAAGATAGTAATTCTGTTATGCATCTCGATCTTTACAGCAAACTATATATACGCTACATGTTTCAATCTATTCCTCCAAAGTAAAAGACTACCTAGCATATTTTCCAGATTCTGTAAGAAGTGCTGAGGACAAAGCTGTCTTAATTCCTTGCACAAACGTATTTTGACTCAGATCTGAATTACCTAGGAGTTGGATTTCAGCATGCTTTAAAAATTAACCGTATTACAGTAATTCAATTCCTGAGTTATAAAGACTATAAAGAAAGCAGTATCATATTACTGAAAGGGCTTTCCCAAAGTTATACACATTCCATTTTTAATGTGTACATTTCTTGGGTAGAGTGCATGTTACTAAAAAGCATGTGCAGCTTGGACAGTGACGGTTGGGGAAATGCTCCCTTTGCTAATCTTTCCTGGAGGAACTGTTCAGATTGTCCCTTGAAACTGACTGTGACATGCTGTAATGACTGGCACATAACAACAGCCAAAACAGGTCAGGTCGAATGCCTCTAGGAGTTTACTGGCAGCAGAACCAATCTCCGCATGAGTTAATTCCACCCACTGGATTCAGGACAGGACTGTAAATATTTGTGCTTGTCACTCTGGCCACTGGAAATAAAAGTGTTTCCTTGACTGCAGCCCTAGCTATGTTGGACATATCTAAGGCCGCCTGAGCACATCTCAGATAATGAATTCTGCAGTCACTTCAGCAGCCCACTCTTGCTCTAGTTACAAGAACACAAACATGCATGAAAATTAAGCTGCTGTAGTTTAAGTGCAGGCACTGGGCTCAGCACAGACACATGTAGGTAAAATGCATAGATCTGTTGCACACAAGAAATCAAACCAGATTGTCAAAATACTTTTTGATATGAAGGAGACTTTCTGGGTCTACATACACAAAAGAGTACTTTTGTGATAGCTTCTGATTTGTGAGAGGGATAGAGTACAGTGCTAGAAATAAGACATAAATCTCTGTACCAAGTCACAAGAAATACAATATTATGTTTTCTTAAATATTCTCACTGAGCCAGGTTAAGGAAAAGCCTGCTGCTTCCTTTGCCCCATTTTACCATGGGTCAGAGGCCTACGCAAGAAACACAGAGTTTTTTCCTTGCATCAGCGTGCACAGATCATGCTATACTTTTCTTCAAGGTCAGGAGGGTATTTTGTTGAGTCCTGCCTCTGACTCTGAATTTAGAATTCTACGTGGATATTATTTTGACAAATGTGCATAAGTTCTATTCAAATTTGGACTAGAGTAAAAAATATACAATCGTGAATACCTCAATTCTGCATGTTGAATGCTTGAGTTCTTTTATCCGGTATAGATAGAGCAAATATTCTTTTGAGAATATTGTTAATGAAAGCCCTGCCTCAACCTATCACCCTAATCAAGAGACTCAGAAACCCCATAAAGAACTTACTGACAAGTGCTGTTACAATTTCCTCCATATTTTCCAGGAAGCTGCTGAGATGCTGAGTGAACGTGAGATGTGGGGATGTGATCTGTGCAATGACTGCTGCTGCTTCTGCACGAGTGGCTTCAGAGTGGCTGCTATCAGTAAGAATGTCAGCCAAGCACAGGATGCCATCAACCTACGGAAAGCCAAGAAGTACGGGTTAAGCTGCAAGAAATGCTCTTGCAATCAAAGCAAGGTTCCCTCTTTTCTCTGCTTGACTGGGTAGCTTATTTATGAAAACCAGACAAAATCTGGTGGCCTTTCTAACATAAGAACTTCAATTTAGTAAATACAAATAAATGATGATTAACTTGACACCATCCATTCAAATGAAAGCTGTGTCTACATCTCCCTTATTTATTAAAAAAATTAACAGAAAAAATAGGTAAAGTTTAAGTAGTCTTCTATGTTCATTCCTTTCACAACTTGGGCAAACACATCACGCCTTGCTCTGGACTTTAGTAAACCCACTGACACAACGAAAGGCTGCAACAAGGTTTAGTCAGTGTGACAGCTTAAACTACAGAAAAGTGACATCTGTTAACAACCACAATCAGCAAATGGGGATTCTCTGTGGACGAGGACATAAATCTATCAACTTCAAAGTTAACAGAACTGTATTTCTTCCACTGTTTACACATTCCTAACAATTCATCATATTGCCAAGAAGGTGGGTAGATGTGCTTAGAAGGGACAGGAACATCATGAAAATGCAGGTAATAAATTAACGAGGTGTTTATGTCCAATTCACATAAATTTACTAACACCTTCATATGGACAAAGCTAATGTAACTGTAGGGACAGACTTTGACCCATCCCTTTACAAATGATGAAGAGCTTTTACAAACTGTACTGAGTAGCTGTTTAAAAAACTGATCTTTTTTAAAATCCTGAAATGATGTGGGATCAACTACCCTATTGGTAGTTAGACATTTTATAGGTACAAAGAGGAGTTATGTAGGCTTACCACTAAAACACGTCTCAACAGGCAGGTAAGAAGCCAGCTCATATTTGTGTTATAGACTTATATGGTCTTTAAGTCAGTTTAAATTTTCTCTGTTTAAAGTTTCCTTAGAAGATGTATGTTTAAGTCNAAAAAAAAAAAAAAAAAAAAGTAGCTTTCTTATTCACATATTTGTAATTTATTAACAGAGAATGCTGAGTTATCTTAATTAGATATTCTGCAATAGGCACAAATTTAATTGTTTGATTAGCACTGGCAGTTACTGTATTTTACAAGAAAAGCTCTCAGATTGATGAGGACAAAAATCACCCTCAGGAAGATCATTCATTGGGATGCACATTTCAGTAGACAACGGACTAAACTACTGGAACCCTAATAACATGAAACAATACAAAAGGAATTATATTGCTGTTTTTCCTGCAGATTACAAATGGGATTTAGTACAGAAGCCAAACACTGACAAGAAGAGGAAGAATAAATTTTCAGCTTTAAACCTTTTTTGACCAGCTTTCAGCATTAATTTACCTCTAGCAAAATATTTCCTCCTAGTTATGGCAGAAATCTACAGCTTGAAACAGCAGATTCACATAATTCATTTGGGCTCAAGGTATATTAATAGAACTCACTGCCAAGAATTAACATATGTCCTCACAGGCCGATTTAGTAGCCAGAGTGTGCTAGACAATATCATATGCAAAAATACCCAATTTGTCACCTTTAAACCTTGCTAGATCACACCTTGTCTGAGGCCCAAAGGATACTAATAACAACAGTCAGCATAGCAACTTAAATATTTTCCAAAGCATTAGCAAAATATCTCAAGACAAAGTTGTCCAAAGATCTGGTAACAGGATATGTCACTCTTCAGCTGCAAAGTTGTTGCTGCAAATTCACTTGGCCAAGTCTTATTCAATGACCTATGCAGAGTGACTTCAGAGTAGTGTTTCACGGTATTTCTGAACAAGTAATGGCCTATGAAAGACAAGTACTCGCACTTGGTTAGATTTTTCCATCATCAGGTTGTGATGAGTCCAAATTATATAAATTTACACTGTAAAACACTAACAATGTAAGGGTTGCCCTCAGCTTTTAAATGACCTGGCTTTTTTAATTGCTAAGGAACTGGTTTGGAAATGGGGAGACACTGAATTATAAGCAGTAGATAGATATTTTTGTTTATCATAAATGTAAAAATTCATGTTTCTAAATGCCAAGAAAGCCAGTACTAGTTTCAGTCCAGTCCCCATTCCTGTTCACAATCCTTTAAAATACAGCCAGCCTAAAACTTGTTCTATACTCTTTTGGCTCCCATCTTAAATATAGAAAAAAAATTCTGCTCCAGCAGGCCATCCCATTTATAAGTGTCCAGCAATAAATTTTAAAATGACAGGAGAACAATCTAATAAAAGCACTTTAACATCCAAAAAGAAATTGCTGCTCGAAGCATTTTTATAATTAGCTTTCACACTGAAAGGAGCTTTGGATGGCTGCCCTGTTTTCTGTTTAATTTTGGTGAAGTAATCAGCTAAATGTCAAATCTGTTCATCACCTTGGCAATACAAAAGAACCAGTTAGCAGAATAATGCAAACAAATGAATTCCATGAATGCAACAAGATGCTGTGGAGACCCTGCATTTGAGGAATGGCATTCAGTAAATGCTTGAATCACTAATATTTCAGTATCGATAACTGGAAGAATGCCAGCTTATCTTCTTAGGAGTACAGCCTTGCTATATAAACCTAAAGTGTCAAAATAAAGACACAACAAGTCTACTGTATAGATCAAGACTTCTGGAAGAAAATTATTTCTTTTATTTGTGACAGAAATTAATCAGTTCTAGGGCAGCTGTCTTCTTTCTTCAGTAAACCTGTCCTTTCCATAAACATTAAATAAAACAAGGCCTCTGTTAAAGCAGTTTAATTTGCTGCCATTGAACTCCGGCAGTTATTAATAAAGCAACCAATGCAGAACTTGTGATGAACTGTGCTAACAACTTTCTAATTTGAAATATCACACACAATGAACATTTTAACTCCTTGCTTTCCACCAAGCAGTTTAAGGCAGGCTTTCCAGCCAGGTCTTGGAATCAAGACTTTCTTTCTTTCCTTTTTTTTTTTTTTTTTTTTTTTTTTTTTTTAAATAATTTCTGTTTTCGCCCATATAAAATGCTGCTGGAAGCCTTTCCTCATAGAATGGCCTCCTCTCACATTGCTGTTTGTCCTCTCTTAACCCTCAAATGATCTGCACATACAGAGAAACTTTCTCAATGGTTTCTTCACATGCTCTGGTTAGACCTCCCAAGTCACCTTCCTGAGATGGGAAAGCCTGGCTGGCTATCAGCTGATTTCCCACTAACAAATCCATGCATAACACTGCCAGCCTCCAGATGGATGCTGCTGGTGAACAGCACCAGCAGGTTACAAAGAAGGTTTGTTTTTATCACATGTGCTATGTAATAATAGTTCCATGTTAAAGCCAGAACAGGACTGGGGGTGAGGGGATGAACACTGATACTTCAACAATTAAAGAGTACCGAATTCAGTATCAAGGCAGAACAGACAGCAACAGCATAGCTGGATACCAACCCAAACACATTAAAATTGCAGGAAGAAGGCAAGGAGGAAAAAAAAAAAAAAAAAAAGAGTATATTCAGGAAATACTTGAATCCTTGACTCTACAGTCTCTCAGTGCAACATACTTTACTCCCCAGATCACTGCATGGAACATGAGCTGACATCACTCTTCTGTGATTCCATTTAAAGTGGCGCCCAGCAGCATACATATACCTTTATTTTTGGTGACGTGCTCATCATTAAATTAATTTCTTATCATCAAGGCTCACAGATATCCTATATGAAGTTTTAGGCTTACTCTGAAGAGAAAGGCCTACTTTTTTAACACAATTTTTGCATTGAAAATAAGTAAGATAAAGGACAAAAAGGAGTGCACTTTGCACATAATGCTTTTTCGAATTTCAGTAGTCACTCTGACAAGTGCTTTGCAGATAAAAACTCTTAGTGGCACTAAGAACTCTGCTGATTTACACCAGCTGAAGATTTGGTCAGCTATTTTTAAAGTGAGATGATATATTAATAGAGTCATGTCATTAAAATATCCCAAAATATTATTCCAAGTAATCAAAGCTACTGCAGCAATTCCATGGCAGCAGCACTGACCAGCAAACAAAATTGCAATGATTTTTATAGCTACAGCTATATAAGCCATTCTTTTATACTCCACAGAACAGTATGGGGCCGAATACAGGTTGAACTAACTCAGTAACTTTAAAACCACTGGCAATCATCTTTGCTTTGTATTTAAACTGACTGAGTGCTTTGGTTCACAGCGACTTTGACCAAAGCTTCCCTCTTAAACTTCCCTCCTTCAGAATGTGGTTGTGCTAAAGAACACGTATTTGACCTGCCTCCCATTTAGCTATTGAGAGGCAACGTTAAAGAAAGTCCGGTACATACAGAGAATGTTGTTACATGGCATGGCAAGGATCCTTTTAGAGGATTTCCTCTAAAAGAAGAGGCAGTTAACTGTATCAGATTGAAGGATGCATTGAAAATGGCACCATCCAAGCATCAACCTTGCAGCTATGCTGCAGGAAGAAATAAACTCCAGAGCAATATGAAAAAAGAAGTTCCTTAGTCTGGACAGACTAGAAACGAAAAGGATAAATAATATATAAACCTTTTCTCTCTAGGAAACGTGAGGAAGGGAGTCACCCCACAGTGCCTGTCCTTTGGCACTCGCATTTCGTCTACGCTTGTTGCAGATGAACAGTACAACCGCTTATCGAACATGTATTAGAGAATGAGGTATTTTAGAGAAAGAAAAAGATGGGGAAAAACCATCATTAAGACTGATATCCAAGCTTCTTTCTTTTCTTCTCTTTAAGGAAAAGGCGAATAGCTGGCTTTGATGTGGAGAAAACAGTCTTTTAAAGTATTATTTCTGTGGAGCTGGATAAAAGAAAACAGGACTGCACTGCTGTTAGCCAAACAATTCACATGTGTTCAATCCCACAGCTCATACCTTGTACCGCTCAGAACTACCCTCTGTGAATATTCACAAATGACCCAAGGATACATCTATCTTTCTTGGTATCCCATGCCTCCAGTTTTACACGGTTATCACTGAGTGGCCATAGAGGAAGAAGGAGAAGAAATTGCAATGCATTTCTCTTGCATTTATGCAAAATTCATCTGAAGTACAGTGCCTTCTGCTCAATGTTTGTTGGTATTAATCGTTTCTAGAATTAGCACATGCCTGTAAAACAAAAGAAATCTACAGAGAACGGCTGAGCATAGCAGCAGAAAAAAAAAGAAAAAGAAAAAAAACCCATAATACCACCACCACCACCAAAAACAAAAAAAAAAGAAAGAAGAAAACCACTGCTCTTTGCAGTCACCATTGGTTACATTCTCGTTTTATTCCCCCTGACAACTGAAGATATTGTTGTCACTATTATCTATCTGTAATCTCAGGAATCTGTAAGAATAGAGCAGAACTGTTTATATTTACATATGATTTAATTAGAAATGAAATTCCTCAAGTGACACAAAACAAACGTCAAAAGTTTTGCTCATGCTTTTGCCCTACATTTAAGAGGGCTGGACATACTGGCTCATTTTTAAGTTTCAGGAGTCCATTCCTATTTGCAGAGATCTGCTGATATCTGCATTACAAATCCCAGAAAGGATAGGCTTGTTCCTTTTAAATAATGCATAGGATTTATATATTATACTTTGGGGTCTGAATTCCATTTGAATGAAGCTACACAGATACAAAAAGAATTGAGCAACAAGATGAGAGGAACTGTCATGTACTATGTAATAATGCTGAACAAGATACCGGGACCTGAAGTCTGAATTAGGGAAGGACCATACTTTAGTGGTTTTCACACAGTCCTCATTTTTATCTGCCTCAGGGCATCATAGACTTAGAAGGAAGAAAAAAATAAAAAAAAAAAAAAAGGGAGAAAAAAAAAAGCCTTACTCCTATAAATAAACAGGGGCTTCAGGGTTATACATAGCAGGACACTACTGGAAATGAGATGTGCTCACTGAGAAAACATCTTCCGATCACCTAGTTTTAAATAAATAATGTCACAGACACTTCACTGCATGAGGGCATATTTTCAAACACTTGGTGTCTGGTGCTGTACTTCAACATGGTTGATTACTCTGTATCACTTTTGTGTGTGTGTGTGTGTGTGTGCGCAACATCATGGATTATATTTTCAAGAAGTGTCTGTTAGAGCACCTCTTCATGAGGGAAAAAATAAATAAATAAATAAATCACATGGAGGCCACATTTGTAGAGAACCCTCTTCATGTTAGAATAATGAGAAAGTGCTCCTATCTGAAATGAGCAGCACACAGGCCACAGCCAGAGAAGGAGCCATTATCAGCTAATCTAACTCTGCACAGTGTCTGTCTTCCCTCAGCAAAAACTTCCCACGATGTTCTTGCCAGGAGTCCAGATGTGTCTAGATTAGTATTATAAAAATCTTAACATGCTATACTGGAAAGGTAATAAAAGTGGTTATTATTATTACCGTAATTTCATATACAACTTCATGTACATCTGGAAAGGTTCTTGCACAGGTCAGTAGAACACTGCACTGTGGAGTTAGAAATAAGCATACATCTGCCCTTTGCTCAGAGTATGGCAATGAAAATGCCACAGCAGAAAGCACAGGGTTACATTAAAATAGGTAGAGGGACAGTGGGCGACTGAAACGGCACAGAAAGCATGCTACCCGTGCCTTTTTTGCTACCCATGTCCATCCAAATCCGATTTTTTGTAATAAATTCAAGGAAAAAAAAAATTTCCTAAATGTTTCTTGCAAATATTTTAAATTTCAAGAGTTTAATTAGTTAAGCCTAAAAATATATTCTAAGAAAAATGCAAAGAAAGCCTAGAGGCCTACTACTGTAGACAGTTTTTGAATCACATGTACACTTAAGTAAACCCACCAAAGCAACAGAACACTTAACTAATAGAATTTGTTAAATATATAGAGTGACTTGTTTAAAATTAGAAGTTTTAATGTCTAAAATACACATAATTGCCAAAAAGCACTCAATGCTTTCCCAGTGCTCTTTTTGGACTTTCATTGTTTCTGTTAAAAAAAAAAAAAAAAAAAAAAAAAAAAAGCACTACGAGGCACCAAGTACTACTAAGATTGTATGCCACATTTATTGTTTCACAATGGCTGTGGAATTATCTTAGGAAGTGAATTTAAAGACCAAACTTTGTATGTGCCAGACTTCCATTGGCAGGGAAATCTTGCAGCTGTTATAAAGCTTTACGATAACAGTTTACAGTAGAAACAATACTATTATTAATTTGCTTAATAAGAGCGTCCATATTGTAATAACAAGAGGAAATGGCTAGCCCTCTTCTAACAACAATTTCAAAAAGTAAAAAAGTTTTCATCTGTCAAAAACTGCTGAAACTTGACTGGCTTCATCAGCAATAAGCTATTTGGTCTTAATATTCTTCTCCTTCTCCAAGGAGTAATTCCTTGGATCTCCTATAAACTTTAATTTATTTATATGACTGCAGTGGCAATAATTTTGTAATTACTTTATGCATAAGAAATTCAAGTTTAAGGTCAGCTGTTTGCATGCAATCTTTATAAGCAGTCAGAGGTCTGATATGAGCCATCAGAAAAAAAAATACTTTAGAGGCTTTTCTCATACTGAGTATACTGGTGAGGAAAGCTGCAAGTGCTACTCCAATTCTGTCATCCAATCACTGCCTGAACATCCCTAAATTATGTGCCAGTTTGTTCATTCTTAGAATAATGCTCACAATGGTGTTAGGATAAAATGAATCTAGTAACTAGCATGTACTAAATATTACAGTTCACCAGTAATAACTAACTTCAGTTCAAATAGACAGCAAAAACTCTAGTTCCATCCTGCTCCAGATCTGTAAAGCCCAAATCTGGGGTAGAACAGCTGCAGCTCTCCAGAGACCAGGGTTCCCTGGTTCCAGGAAAAGCTCTCAGGATGAAGACATACTCACTTCTGTTTTACAGGGAAGCACAGATAACAGAGAGGCATCTAGAGGAGATACTAGATACACGTAACAATCGAAAAACAGGGATATAAACATGTAATACTACTTGCATCCCAAAAATGTAAGTTTAGATCAAAGTATACTAAACTACCAGCACTAGTTCAAATCCTATTAAAGACTGGGGGGTCTGGGTGAAAGAAAATGCTATTTTGAAGGATGGTGCCTTGTTAAGACAGCCGAAAAATGGTACAGGAGTGAAATGGTGGCTCACTGGACTCTCTGCCGAGACTTACTTGCAGTGCATACTGTGTCTCCAGCAGGGCTAATAAACAGTACCAGCCTCCTTTTCTTAGGAATCGACTCAAGAACGTATCAGATTGTAAATAAAATTTTTTAAATATTATTTTTACAGTTCAGCTATACCCCTGGTGAAGGACAAAAGGAAGAAATACTTGTGAAAATGTTTCTATTTCCATTGGAGTTGGCAGCCCTTTCAGTCACCTCTGCACACAGCTGTGATCTTCATCAGGTACATCAGGTAGCAGGTAGAGGCAGATCCCTAGTCACATCCCCTCACTCCTCAGAGAAGCACTGCAGCAAGGCTGAGCTAGCACTGTCAAGGGCAGTTGGGAATACTAGGGGAAATCCAGCAGTATTTGTTATATCAATTCCACTTTTTTTTTTTTTTTTTTAAACCAGAGCATATTCAGCATGTATTTAAAATATAAACTTGCACATCTTATTATGTTTTATCACTATAATAGGAGCTGCCAAACAAATGAAAGTCAAGGCCAAAGTCTCCTGCACATTTTCTTCCAATCTCTCTTCCTTCAGATAAAAGATGCTATGGTTGTATGTCCTTCAAACCTTTGTGTTGATCCAAGTCTCTGGCATGCTAAGAATCATGCAAGAACCATGCTTTCTCCTTTTCCATGACCAAAATGCAGGCTATAGGCTCTGCTTCCTGCAAAAAATCATGCACTTCAGGCACATTAATCATAAAATGAACAGAAGCCTAATCTTTTCCTAGTGAAGTTAGGAGCAGGCAAAACATTTTGTGCAAGATGAAGATCTAGTTGAGTTAAAAAATATTCCACACATCTTATTGTCCAAAATTTCACTTAGCAACTTCCTCTGGAGCTGGTCTTCTCATAGCAACTTCTATAAAATTCTGTTAACTAATCCAA
Organism: Nothocercus julius; assembly: GCA_013398735.1. Taxonomy (NCBI): domain Eukaryota; kingdom Metazoa; phylum Chordata; class Aves; order Tinamiformes; family Tinamidae; genus Nothocercus; species Nothocercus julius. Next base: position 889,667 of record VZSV01000058.1, read on the forward strand.
CTATGTTGTCTTCAAAATAAATTTATAGAAGCGAAAAGAGAGAAAGACACTATTATCATACCAAATATAAAAGTATAATCATGTTCCTTTTCAGAATGGATGGCCACAAACCATTCTGGGAAAGGGGAAGAAAAAAGGCCTCATCAGTCATCTTTTAATAAGCTTGAGCAACTGATCTTTTTAAATTCAATTTTAAATCTTAATCCATTTTACTGAAAAGGTCTTTGATTGTTATACTCTTTCCTATCTCCCTTTCCATTTTCTTTCCTGCATTTATAAAATAACCCTTACTAGTATAGGCTTATCCTGACTGCCTGTTTTTCAGGATTAGAAGTCACCACTCAATTTATTTTAAAAACCAAGAGGGAAAACGTAGGAGAAAAAAAAAAAAAAAAAAAGGCAGTGTCATGTCTATGTAAAATTACTTTCTTTCCCAATAGCAGCCTCAGTAACTGCCATAGTTTGTCTTTTTTTTTTTTTTCTCTCTCCTCTCTCTCCTGGTGATAAAAATCAGCTGTCTTTACATGAGTATGTCTCAATTATCTTTTTGGGGTTCAAGTCTTCCTCTAACTAACTGGACTTTTCCATTCTAATGTCCCCTCCAATGCCCTGGCTGTCTTACCTTTTCCACACGACATTTTGTTCAGTTTCATTAACTTGCACTAGAGAGAAAATTTTCTTTAAAAAAAAAAAAAAAAAAAAAAAAAAGTGCTAAGACTATGCCAAAATAGAATGGAAATGAATTATTTCATGTTCAAAGGAACCTGAAGCTTCACTGCAGTGAAGGCAGAGGTATGCAGGGGAATAGCACACAGAATTTTACTCAGAGTAGCTGCTTTGACATCACTGGCAATACAATTCAGACGCCAAAGTCAGTACGGTAAAGGTGTAGTGTGTGCTTCCCAACTTAACCTGCAGCGGCAGCACATGGGGATGGGGAATCCAAACACTTCCAGCTGCCTGGGGCACAGTTCTTCAAAATACTCTTCTGGGCAAGGAGAATAGCAATTTGTTACAGCCTTGAATATATGCAAGAAATTCCTCTAACAAGAGCAGGAAGTGAGGAGACACATAGCTTCATCTGTATTTCCTAGGTGGCATCATCTACCTTGCAACCCAGTTCTCCTTCCAGGATACAGGATGAGATGGGAGGAATCTTAATAGTCACAAAAAAAAAGAAATATTTTTGGATTTTATCTTAAAATGTTTGTGTCCAGAAAAAAATCAAATGTTTAGTGCCAAAAATAAATCTTACACCTATTCAGAAGTCCTTGATTTGCCTTCCTTTTCATTATAATACTTTTCTCAATTTAGAGGGTAGTGTAACATAATAGCTGGATCTGCTGTGAGGTCCCTGTCACACTTTTGAGGTAAGTTTTTATTCTCAAGTGATTTAATTTGCTCTCACACCCCGTGCTATAAAATAAAATCTACTTACCTACATCCACATACCGCTTGGATAAACGCCACTGTATTTATGCTACCTATTATCATTAAAATAAGCAGCCATTTCTCCAGAAATTATGAGTGTATGTCTTACATTGAGTAGTAACGTAAGATACAGAAAGTCCTAGTGACTTAATGGGATCACCTGCAAAATAAAGTACTGTAACAAGAGAATATGTACTTACACAGCCTCTTCTGCCTCCAATGCCTCTTGCTCCTTAATACTCGCTGTATGTCCAACATGTCATCCATAAATTGGTCCAATTTGTCATCCTTTCTTTCCTAAACTCATTTTGACTGCAAAGTAGCACCTACTTGCACGCGTTTTCCTACATCCCCTCTCTTGTCGTACATTTAAATAAGGTCAGCATGCCCCAAAAGCTACGAAAACCAGCATTTGGAAGGAAATGTGAAAAATAAATGGAAAAAATAAAAGAGTGTGTTAAACTACTAAAAGAATGAAATTTTCTATTAAAATTTTCAAACTCAGGGCACCATTATCCTCCTCAATCAAGTTCTCCTTATACTATTAGACAATGTGAAGGCAGGCAATCTGGAAATTAAATCTGAGCTCAACAGCATTAAGTACACAGACATTATTGCAATTCATTCAGTTCTCTTTGGTACTAAGATACAGTTAATGATAAATTCCTATTCACCACCACTATTCAGAACACAAAACTCTGAGAAGATGATGATTTAATACCTCACATTAGCCTCATTTTGTCTGGAGCAACTTGCTGGCCCACCTAGAAAAAAAATGGCATTCCCTACACATCCCTAGAGACTTGGTTCCTACAAAACTGAACTATCAGGCAGCAATAGACAAATTACTTTTGCATTCCATAGTCTTCTTTACAGGAAGCAAAAAGATTTTTTCACTGAGAAAAGAGACCAACAATATTAATTTTCTCCTGTTAAAATAGACTAGAATAGACCTAAAATACTTTAAGTTTATGGTTTGCTTTAGGGAGACAAAGAGACTTTTATTTCCCATTCAGTGAAGCTATTCAGAGTCTGTCTGAATAAACAGAAAAATGCCCAGACAGAGTAGACTTCTCAGAGGAAAAGATAGGTTGACGAATAAGACAGGAGTGCTCGGTTTAGGAGAAGACTGTGCTCAGCTTTGGTTCTCACAGACCTTCCCAAATCAACAACTCCAGGGCTAAGCTCTGAGCAAATTTGGACAAGACTTAACAAGCAGCTAGCAGCAGAAGCCTTGCAGTAATTCCAGGCTCCACTGGGTGTCAGTGTTGTATAATATAACGTGTACTGCATGAGTTAAAACAAATTGGGAGGAACTTTTCACATGCATTTTGTACCTCTGGAGTTTTAAAACTATTCGGAGAGTCATCACTCACTTCTTGTGACTTAAAATTCCACAAGATAATTGTTTAAGAGACAGAAATACATAGAGGATTTATCTTCTCCTAGAGCACCGCAGGCAGAAGACTCAAACCCAGACTTACGCAGACTCTCTCCCAGTCTCGTACTGGACAGGTCATCCAGCCCTAAGAGGAACTGCTCCTCTAGGCTGACTGATGGTCAGCTTACCATCTATTTTGAGATGTCTCCTTTAACCTTTGAAGATATCATTAGCATCTCCTCTGCTAATAAGCTTCAATGTAAGCTTAAATATCACAATAGTAAAATCTTGCTACAGGCGACTTCATCAACACTCATTTTACCAGCATTCTCAAACTGCAAAACACAGAAAATACAGAATCAGCTTGCCTTTGAATTTAATGGCAATTAAGTATTAGTTTTATGAAATTAATGAAATTTATGAATCTATCTATTCAGATAGAAATTAATGAAATTGACTTGCTAGATACCAAGTTTCAGGTCAGTCAAGTTGGAATCCAAGAATACTGAGCTTAATATTCTGAGTAACTTTTGAAAATCCTGATCAGAAGATGTAGTCACCTTAAGCAAAACAAGAAGTCTAATTCAGAAAGTCCCTATTCTTCATAGCATTATCTTCATTTTTATGGTATTTCTTTCCTCTCAGGCCTTTGATAAATATCAAGATTAAGTTTTCTGTCTTACCAAACAGAAGATTTTGAGAGCTTACCTCAAGCATAAGAATTCTGACAGGTACCAAAAGGCTGTTATGAGGTGATGTCACACTATCCTTCCCTACTGTGATCTTCTGTCAAACTATTCATTAAATTGAACTGATATACCCGCAATTGTTTCAAGTTTCTGAAGACAGAGAAAACAGTCTAAATGATTATGAAGTGATTTTTTTTTATAACTTTTCATCTTTTCTCTCATTTTTCTCAATAAAATGACTCACCCTTGTCTGGTAAACAAATGTTGGAATTGATAAGTACTGAAATTCTTATAGCTATTGATCTTTGAAAGGATCTTACCTTTCTTCTAGCAGAAATCCAAAAAACTTTAAATTCTGCCATACTCTGACACAGATTTTCCTATAAACAGAAGCATGTATGACCGTCAACACTGTCTGTACGATCCCAGAAATAGGGGGAAAAAAAAAAAAGAAAAAAAAAAAGGAGAAGATGTTTAAGAATTTGTCTGGCAGATACAGGCTACTCTAGGGCAAACAAGCTATAGCAGGAAGAGAGGAGGGTAGAAACTATCCAGCAAACCAGGGAAATCAGAGGCAAAACCAGCAGGGAAAAATACACTCAATCTTAACCTGATTTTCAACTTGCATCTGAATTGATCTTCCTGCATCTCTGTGGCTCTTTGCGGCTAAGGAGGAACGTCAAATGATTTGTTAAGGTAAATGGTTCAAGAAATATCCCTGATAGAAAATAAAAGTATTTTCAAAAGAAAATTGAGATATGACGCTATAGCAAGTCACATTACTGCAACAGCTCTGCTAAGGCTCTCAGCACACAGGTCGTTGTTCATCAGAAATGGCAAGCTATGCAGGAATGACCATCACCTACGTATTTGCTCCCTTTATATCTGTGTATTAAATCATATTAAAAACTGCAACATGATAAAACAACTATTTACCTGCTACTTAAATTGATATGTGGCTGTTAGACGCATACGTGGACGCAAAGGAACGTCACAGATGGGATGATAGAGTTTATAGATCAATCTGCATTTTATAAAACTAGAAAATCCCTGTCTTTCCATTAATAGCTGATCTGAAATGCTTTCTTTTAATGAAGCAGGAGAAAGGCCCAGTCCTGCCTTCAGGAATCTGGAACACGCATATTCTTTTCTATCTCACCAAGGGCTAGAGAAACTGCCCATTTGCAGACATCTCAAATACTCTCCAAAGTTCTGCCTTCAGAGCTCTTTAGAGCAGTGGTCAGGCTACCAGGGGATCAGAGAAGCACAGCGCTGCTGTCACCTGTTTTACTTGTTAGAGATTCCTTCTCCATTTTTTCTGCTTTATTCCCTTCTGTTATTTCAGAAACCTTTTATAATTAATTAGGAATAGTTAGGGATAATTTGGGACTCTGGTGAGAAATCAAAGGATGTGAAAAGTGTTTTATTTTCACCCAGACATTGGAGACTGCAGTAACATCCAGTATAGATGAGATTTGGAAGCAACAGACTGATCACAGCTACCAAAGGGGCCCATCATGTGCAGAACTTTCCTGGCCATACTTACACCTCTTCATGTGACAAGCCATTAGGGTGACACAGGATGTCACTTAACCTCATAAACACCCAGCTCCCCACTGCCCTCAGTCAGATCAAGACTGACCCCTAAGCCACCCACCCTCTCTGGAAAGAGCTCCTTTGAGAGTAAAAGTTTACACAGAACATGCATATTTCCTTGTTAAAAACATATGCATAAATAGGTGGGATGAAAGGCTATAAAGTCCTCAGGGACAGACATAAAGCTTTTGGTTAGCATCTTGACCACTCAGTTGCAAGCATAGAAATCCAGGGACTAGTAAAACCAGTAAGTCACTTCTGCTCTACAAAAGCACCTGTTCACAGCCTCTGAGGTTAACAAGTAGGTAATGCCCCCACTCTGCCTTCTAGAAGTGCCGTATCCTGCATTCGGGGAACCCAAGAAAGAGCAAGGCAGGAAGGAATCTTTCCCACGCCTTTTTTTGTGTGGGAAAGAACAAAGTGAAAAGATGAGCTCTTACAAATTGGAATGACTTCTGCCTTCCTACTTCTACCTGCTGGGTCCCATGGGGATTCCTTCCCCTTGAGAACTCATACTAATATCCTTCTCGGGTCAATTTTCTATTGGAAGACTGCAAGCTGGTAAACACCTACACACAGTAAAACACACTGTAAGCCAAGAGAATGTCTTCAGCACTCTGGATTACTTCCAAAACTAAAGAATAACACTCAACACGCAAATAAATTTTCCAGCTCAGTTCATGTCAGTTCTAATTAATCTCTAGACTTTCTCTACTAAAACCTATGGTGGAGGAGGAAACCTGCCATTCAGTAGCATGTAGCAAAATATCTCTGAAAAAAACGAGATTCATTTTGCAAATCAGTATGCTCCATCCATTTTCTGGGGTGTCAAAATAAACTCAAAAGACCCCTGAAAAAGCTATAGACAGTACTGGAAAGAGACAGAATAGTTACTTGCAAATCAATTACTGGGACCTTAATAGTCCCAGTAGCAAAAGTAGTATGATACAGCTGAAATATGAATGATATTGTTAGACATTCAGCTTTTCAAAACAAGATTATTATCTTAAAGCGATGGGACTGTTTTTTTCCCAATAGCTCTTTAAAAGTTTTTAAAGCTCCTTCTTTAAAGGAAACCACTTACATCTGGCATTCTGCCTGATTTATACTAAAACTTTCATGTTTCATAAAGCTTTTCAAAGTGGCTTCCTGCAAACAAGCCTAAGTATAAAAACAACATTATACTGAAGCACAGAACAGGCCTCTACATCACCTGCCATTATTTATTAATTAACCTTCACTATTTTAAGAATTATAAGGTGACTCACACATACCATGGGTGAGCTTCAGCTGACCCACATGGTAACTCCATGTTCATTGCAAATGTGAGATAAAAAAGCAACTTAAACAATTAATTTCCATTTTTCTAAGAGTACATGCAAGATATATTACTCCAGTAATTCTATACTTTCAGCCCTGACTTTAAATGCATATCACAAAGAAAGGATATAGAGTTTGAACAATTGGTTAATTTGCAGGGATTACCAAAACAAGCTCCAGGAAACTCATCTCCTACAACACAACAGCAGTTGGCCCACAGAAGACAGCCAGAAGCTACTGACACTGACAGCAGGAAAAGAAAGCCCTGAGGTAACATTGCATTTATGTATTTCTGCGTCCAAGAATGTTAAACTACTAAGCACTTAATCATCATTTAAACTGAGCAAACAGAAAGTTTAAGCAGGAAGTTCAAGAAAGAGTGGCCTGTAGTAGAACTGGTTAAAGTTATGGTAACAGTTTCTGGCACGTACTTTTCCCCTGTTTTGTAAAGCATTCAGTTTTTTTCTAGTAATAAACACTGGAGATGGGGAAAGACAAAGGAAGAAGCTTTTTTTCTTAACCTCAGGGTTTGATTTCAGAAAACACTGGATGAAGCAAAACAAACAAACAGGCAAAAAAAAAGGTTTCACAAAAATATAAATCTGTTAATTTCCCTCTCAGTAACAAGACCCAAAGTCTGTCTTTTTGGAGGACCTCATTTGCAAAGTTTCTCTGTCTTTTATTTGGAGGGAATGGATGAGATGGAAGGTGGGAATTTGGTCATTCAGTACATCTGTAAGTCCAGGTTTATCCTAATGAGGAAATCTATAATGTTTAGTGAAACTTAAGATAAATAAAGCAGCAAAGTATTTCTCCTATTGTTTTTTCAGCAGTGTGCAACAACAAAAACTGATTCTTTAAAATTAAATGTGTATAAAATCTCTGAAGGTCATTTATGCATGCAATAATTGATTACCAAGGAAGTAAATACAGCACTAGGAAACTCCAAGTTGTATTTAAGGTCAGACAGGAAAATAAGCGAGGCCGCAGCCTTAGAAGGTAGAGTAAGGCCAGTACTGAATTCTCAGTCTCCAAAGACCTTTAAACCTCCATTCTGTAGTCAAATTATATAGGTGAACCTTTCTTCCTGCACAAAGTCTAGTGAGGGGGAGTTAGGTAAGCTGAAGACTCAGCCCTTACATGAAATGGAGGCTCTGGGCAGTAAACTTTCCCTGGACCTTTCTAATGAGTCACCAAAAATACCATGAACAGTGAGTCATGAAGTTTGTAGCAGGATAGGTCAGTCAGTTTAGTTAGCATATCTAATTTCAACACAGATGCTGTTAAAGGGTATCTCATGTGTCTGTCTGCATGACTAAGTATTTTCACTCATATCTCTGTTCACACTTCATTCTGGCTACAGCTAGCCTATTTAATGTGTACAACATAAGTATATCCAATATACATACACAGGTGTGTTATCACAAATGCAGATATGAGATGCAGCAATTTCCTGTTGCGTGAGAAGTACGAAGAATTAAGTAAGATGTTCTCCTGATATGTCTTTTCTTAGGGCCACTTCTTCCCAGTTTCTTCTCTGTCTCTATCAGGGACAGGGAGAGTATCTGAAGGTCCAAAATAGCTCTCTCCCTGCACTCTTTTTAAATGCTTCAATTGATTCTCATGAATCTCTGTCTTCAGTTTAGGAGCTGACTAAGCTTTTCCTTTCACCTTAAAATTAAACTTGCTTGATAGATTATTATTATTATTATTATTATTAGTTAGAGAAAACCCACCTGTCAATAGATGTGTTGGCTTCTAATCCCACAAACATCATTCATGGATCATTTGTTGCCCTCAATATTGTCACTGCTTTAAGGATTATTTTAAATCCTTACCAAAAAATCATCATCCAGTGATTTCCAAACTCTTTTTCATTTATAAAATTCTTTTAACATCCTGACTTTTGAAACATAAATCTAGAGCTACTTGAAGTGCTTTAAATATAATACTTAGTGCAATATAAAATCAATAGATAGCATAAAATACTAACATAGCTGACTGCAAAACTATGTGTAAATTATACGGGAGCCAAATAAGTGTAGAGTGGGAGCCTGGCAGCAGCTCAAATCCTTAAAATGAAGTTGGAGGGAATGGCAATCTACTGGCACTGATCCAATTTGATCTTGCACAGTAAAGCCAACACCTTAGTAAGATGGCACAGAGTGAGGACTTTCCTCTTCAATTTTCAAAACCTACTGCAGTGAAGCCTACTTTAAAAAAAAAAAAAAAAAAAAATCTGTCTTTTCTGCACCTCAGGTTAAAAAAAATGACGGTTTATAAAATAATGAAGCTATGAAGCTGTACAATAGGTAAGAAAATAGGCGTTGCTCCTCCTGGAAAAGCTGTACCCTCTGGGGGAACCAAATGCTGGAATGCACCTATCTTATCAGCTCGCAACCTGCACGAACACTGCACTGGGCTGTGACAACATGCAACAGAAAGAGTAAGATTTACTCTGTGTGCATCATTGATAACATTTGAGTACTACCCAATGCCTTCTCCTGATTTGATGTTACTGAAACATGACCAAGCCTCAATCAAGCACGGTTCATCTGACTGTTACAAAACCTTTGCACAGAAAATACTGCAGCAGGCATGTTATTACAGACCTGTGCTTAGGCAATTTGTTGCTTGAAGCCCAGGACGTGGGGAAACAAACTGAGTGACATGAAAGGACTCAAAGACTTTTGAAAGGTTCGCTGTTGTGTTAAAAGACAGCTTGACCTTTTGTTATCTGTTTTATAAACTGTGTCTGCACATACACTGAGGAGACAGACACGGTCTGTCAAAAGGATTTTATATTCATTTGACCTGGCTCCTCAGCACACTGTAAGATATGTTCAGTGATGGCAAAAGGAATATTTACTGCAGGAAAGTCTCAATCCAGAACAGACCAACAGATGTTCAACCCTGTTGCCTTCTTTAAACAGGTAGGGGTTCATCTGCTTTCAGTGAGAAAGAACAGAGAGGCTTAAGTCTAAGCACATATGCAAGTGCATATGTTTGCACAATCTGGGCCAGGCCTGTTATCTAAATGATGATCTCCTGATAAACAACAGAATTTGCCTTCTCTAAACAGCAGCTATTCACAAACTCCTTAGGCAAGTCTCACATTGTCTTACTTTACTAGTATTATCAAAATGTTTATCTTCAGTTGTATGCTTCCTGGCTCCTTTCTCTCTCTTCTAAAATCTGTAATATGATTAAAACAAAGTAAAGGTTGTAGGGAGAGGTATCATCTTTTATTAGAGCAACTGATAGATATCTACTTAGACCAACGGGGCTACAACAGCACAACCACTAGAATTCAATTAGTCATTTTAACAGAATTGGAATAATGGCAGTGACCTCAGTCAAAGCATTTAGTGTGTACTTCTTCCAACAGAGATCTGGCAATGCCCCACAATCCTGCACTAACCTGTCTTTATTTGATTCCCTGTCTCTTGAGTAAGACTGTCAGAAGCAAACAAACAAACAAAAAAGCTTCTCTCTTTGCATGATAAAATGGGTATTAGCATAAGGCAAATTAATTTTCAACTGCTCTGTGACTAACAGTAGGTTTTGAACAGACCAAATGACACTGCATGAATCAGATGCCAGTTTTTTAAGCACCATGCTTTCACACAGGCTTTCAGCATCCAGAATCATGTTCTTTCCAAGACTTCCAAAGTGATCTGCCCTAGAACTTCAGGCGGGAGCATCTGAAGATTTGCCTCGAGGTTCATCAGGAATGGTCAGACTGTGGCTCTCCATAAAGCCCTGCTATTCTTGCTGGGATCATGCTGAAATGAGCTGCATTTTCTAATTATGTAGATAGAGCTGTATAATCAGAAGGTAAAACTGGAAACATCACCTAATATATATGAAGCCAGCAGTTGAGGAAGGGCAGTTCCTGCACTCTCAGACATGATGTAATGAATCTTGTGGGGGCTTTGGCAGAAATGTAATTTGCCAAACCTGGCACATTTTTCACTGCCAATTAATTAAACAGACGAAGCGTCCAGTAAATTAAAGAGATGCAAGCCTAGAACTTTATATTATCTGATTGTACCACAAACTCAGCTACTGAAATAGTTTTGCCTGGTTGTCAAAAAGGCTATGTAGAAAGCGGCTTCTGAATGTATTGTTCCCCATATTATTTCTTACTGTTCACTATTTTTCTTGTCTCAGTGTAGTTCTTCATTCTCCTGTGATCTACACAACTACTCACAGAAAACCACAATACACAGCTTCGAGCTCTGGATGTCAGTGGTACAAAGTGACACTGTGCTGGGTGTTGAAAGCCTCTCTCAGAACTGAGAAGAATAAAAATTCTCTAGTGGTTCCTCATTATTCATAACTTCACCAGCACTATTTCAAAGCCTGACTACAATAGGCCAATCCAAAAGCAATGTTGCTGGATGTAGAAAAGGGCATTATACAAACCAAAAGTAGTAAGTTTTCAAAGGGTTTTAAAAAAAGAATTCATGGCTTGAGCTCTTTCTACTCTAGATCATCTCACATGTCCTTCGTATACAATCCAGTGCCCTGTGCTTTACAGGGCACAAAAGTTTAAAATTTATGCTCATTCACGGCATATTTTAAAGTATTTTCTTTTTAAAAAATTAAGCTCTTGAATTCAACTCATTTTAGAATATCACAAATATCTATGTAATTCTAGTTGTCTTTTAGACCCACCTCATTTCTTGTTCTGAAACAAAGCAGGTGCAAAAATGCTGAAATATACCATAATATTTTTTCATACATTAATCAGGAAAAAAAAAAAAAAAGAAAAAAAAGAAATCTTTCTCCAGAGAGAGACAGGATAACAGGCTGAGGCAAACCTCTGAACTTTCTGAGATGCCCTCATTGTGCAAGTCTGGTAGGAGGCCACTATTTGCCATGA
>VZSV01000058.1:901026-952236 GCA_013398735.1 Nothocercus julius
ATTTCTTCTTGAAAGTGCAAATCACCTGCAGACATCCTTCAAAATCGAGTCACCTATGGGCTTGTCCTTTCTAATCACTGGGAATACTCCTTCACCTCTTCTAAGAGATCATTTCTAAAGTATGACTTTCTTAGTATCTTACATTTGGAATATTCGAAGACAGTTACACGGTTCATACAGAGTTGGGACATCTTACACGGTATGAGAATATTTACATATATAACAGGTAGCATGAGAATAAATACGTTCAAGATTGTGGAGCATTCACATCCTACAACAACAAAAAATTCCCCCAAAGCTATATATGTGGGCCAACAGCTAACTTTTATGTTTAAGAACTGGTGATTATACATATCTGTCTATAAAGTCCTCAAAACCAAAGCCTGCAATGATTCTCGCTTCTATCTCAGCCAGCAGCTACAGGAAATTCAGTCGTTTCAGCAACCAAGAATTAATGCAGCACAACTTCAGTCAGTGTCAACTGCCTCAAACTTTTAGTTTCAGATGTTGAGTCTGAACTCAACCTCAGCCAAACCAGAGCATTATCTGGTTTCAAACCAGGCTTCAGGTTTCAAACTCAATGCATCAGTTCATATTCACCCAAAAGTGATAAACAAACTGTAGTTTCAGGTTCTCTAAGAAATATTTCACTCAATACAAAAAGGTTACCATAAACGTCACTAGTATCTCATCTGTGCTTGGAAGACTGCACCCCAATCATGCAGAAGCTATTATTGTGTATAAAATTATGGTTGTGTTTAAAAATCAGACTGGGTTCACAATGATCAACAGATTTTAGGTCACTCTGATGTTTTAGAAGTCTTTGCAAAACTCTTATAGTTTCTCAAACTCAAAAATTGTGCAGCTTATACTTGCTTTCCATGTCCTCAATTTTTTTTTTTTTAAGTCATTTGATATAATACACTTTAAATTAAGGATTCAAAGCAATTTACAACCCGTATCTAGGCAATTTTGTTTAAAGCATAGTGATTTTTTCTTTTTTTCAAAAAATGGAATAGCATTTATTAATTAAAGTATTCACCAGTCTTTTTCTGGAATAATTGTTAATGACTTAACACCAGGCGTCTGGCTCTCTGGACTATTTTTAATATATTAAGTAAATATACACTGCACAGTGTTAATATTTAGGCAGCTGTTTAAATGAATATCTGTATAAACCATTTTATTTCTGTGGCAGTTGAGTCTTAATTCTAGCTCCCAGATGAGCTGCAGCTTTTTAATGTAGTAATGACACAGGTAAAAATTGCAACATCACATCTGTTTATTATTTATTTCTGAACTCTGTAGTTCTTTTATTGCAGCAGGAATTTCGCCTCAGTAAAATTATGCAAGCGAGCTCCAGCACAGCACAAAAATTGGAAAGCTGTGCTTTCTGGCACTGATGGACAACTAGCTTTGTATAGACAGATCTGAAACAGAGAAACTGCCAAGGACTTTAGGTTTTAATAAAGCTCCCTGTCAACATATGTCCTGGCATCCCTGAGACACAGAAATCCCAGAGTTTGGTGACTGTGTAGGGAGCTCTGCAAAACAAGGACATGACATCATTTTTCTAAGTGAAGGGACTAAAGAACTGTTTGAGGCAAACAGTGTGCCAAGATGTACAAGCATATTCAAAGTATAGCCCCTTTTCCAGCATGTTGAAGTCAAATCTGTTTAGATTCTGCATGTCTTCATGATGAACACAGTATTTTGCGTATGCTAAACGTGAAGATAATCATTTTCAGACAACCAGAGATCACAGGGCTTTTTGTCTTAAGTTTCATGAAATGTACATGTTAATCTGGCTCAGGTCTCTGCTTTCAAAAGTCCCTCCTATACGGAAATCCTTATAGTAAATTGAGTTGAATTTTCAAAGCACCCTGTGAACAATCCAGATAGTCTTTCAGGCGTCTGCATCCAGAGCTGATCTCCCACTACATCATCATATTTCTATTCTGAACATCCCAGAAACACAGAAATCCCAGAGGCTGGATACACAAACAAATCTCTGCCTGAAGTACTGTTCTATGTACTATTCCTTCACTTTATACTCAGGCTCGCTTCCATCATACCCCTTTTAGTTCTTCTGTTTTCAGGGACTGACTTTATTATTTCTTTGCTTAAAGTCTGGACTACCAAGAGCATGAATAACCATCTTTTCTGATTCTATAAGCTTTTCCCCAGAAACTTGGCATGCTCAGGGGTCATAGACATAGACAACATAGCTCTGACTGGCAGGAAACAGGCCACTACAGGAGCAATGCACAGTAGGAAAATTCATGTTGTTTTTTTCAGGATCTCGCTCCACTCTGAAATAGGATTGCTTGGACAGTTGAGAGACCTAAAGATTCTAAACCCTGCCTGCTGGTGTGGATTATGAAGTTAAAATATCCTGAATAATTCAAGGCACCAATTACCACTTGCAGAGCATAGGTTACATAGAAGAACATTAATTCATGCACAGTCCTCAGTCACACATTGAGGTAACTTCCACTATCTTTGTATATTAAAAGCCTGACTAATTCGTAACTGATAATTTCCTGTAGTGTGCAGGTCAATGCACAGTGAGGCAACAGTACTTCTTCAAAAGTCATTAAAGTATCAGTAAATTAAGTATAACTGGCATTTTAACCAATTGATTTTGCATTTATTGTAAACGTAGCCAACTACATTCACCTAAAAGAGTAGAAACTAATCATTGTAATAGTTTTTTTTACTGCAATGATAGCACAGGTAAATCTGCTTATCAAAAATAATAATGGCTTAAAGAAGAGAGCTTTTACAACCATGCTGGAAAGCAAAAGACAGGAAAGAACAGGAATTATTCTTTGAAAAATAAGGCAAATATTTCTGCTTAAAATAAGAGATTTTTCTGTATCTTCAGGAACGAGAACTCAATTGCTAATTTCCTCACTAGTAACTAGGAGAGTATTTCCACATTACAATCCAAAAACTTAATCAGGACGAAGATGGGAGACTTCCATGGGAGTCCTGCATCACGATTAAGTGCAGCATAGCATCATTCAAATGTAATTTGAACTAACTCTAAAGAAAGTCTAATGTGCAGATATTTTAAAAATCCAAGAAAAATGTTAGTCTACTCTCTACTTGCATTGCTTCCTATGGACATCCCACTGACTTCCTTACTTTATATATAACCATAATGTATCAACACAGATGTTCTTGATTTACTACTGAATTTGTAAGACTAAAGAACAATGTATCCATTAACAAATTAACAAAAAAATTAACAAAATTCTTAACATCTTCAGCAGTTAAGCACTGTAATCGCTGCTGAATGTATACTAGCCTCCTTTAGCTTACCCCCCAATTAAATGTTATGCTATAAATGACATTTCTTGCTATTTGCTTTTAAGCAGTCTTTTAATGGCTGCAAAATCTAACTGAAATACAGAGGAGCTTTTTTAATCTTGAATTACCTGATCTGAATTGTTTGGGACCCAAGCTTCATCTGTTTGAATGAGATACAAAAAAAAAAAAAGTACTAAAAATACAGTATGAATTGCACTGTTGATTTAATGCGATAGGTGGCATAATTATATTCACATTACAGCAAAATAAATGCTTCACAACTACCCTAGTAGTTCGGAGGGCAGCAAAAAATTCCTGCTTACTATCTCCCAATAATATCTCCAGAAGAAAGTCATAGCAAGTATTGCTTTCACTCAACTAACCTCCTTCTGTCAGCTATACAGACTGGCAAACCTGGCTGAAAAATACTTACAAGATGACACAGCATTGTAATGGCCTGTGTAGTTCAACATCTGCTAGTACATAGAAGAACATTAACGTTAGTCCTTGAAGGGAAAATTTCTTTGCTTCTTTTACTACATTAAATATTCCTTCCTTCCCACCCCCCAACTCTCTTCCTCCTCCTCAAAAAGCAAACAAACAAACAACACACCAATGTAATGAAACCACATAACAGATGCATCATCAATAACAAAATTTTACTGAAGGAGTTACCAAAGCAATACCCAAATACTCCTATAAATCTTTGCCTGTCCTGTCAGGTGAGTAGGATTACATTTAAACCTGTCACACTGAAGATAGAGGTTGTGCCCAGATACTGATTTAAGAATTGAAGGTCCAGGTAAAAACGAGTGCAATTGTAATGATTTCAGTTAAAAATCCTTTAAAATCTAACTCAATTCCAATTTTGACAAAATTTACTCTGAGCAACTTTGCTTTTGACCAACATTAAAGCAGATCAGAGACATATGGGCTTGAGATTTCCTGCTTTTTCTAGGACTCGTTTCCATCAGCTCTGATACGGGCCACACAAGGTGTATGGTGATACTACCAGGAATTGGACCAGGTGAGTTTCATGAATCTTTTCCATCTCTAACTCTATTATTCTACTATTATGGACAAAATGAAAGATCCTTTTAGACGGATTCTGGTGTCAGTCTGAACTAGCATTATGTCAAAAAAATTTAAGTCACCTTCATTTACTGTAAGCTCAGAGACTTGTTTTTTGCTGCAGATGTTCTGTCATGGTTTGCTTCAATTCTGGGCAGTAAATTACGAAGTACGTCAGTGTAAAGTGGCAGTGAAATCATTTATCATTAACTTGAAGGGGCTATTATTCAACAGTGAAAGATGACTGTTTTATGAAATTCAAAGGATGAGATCATGATTTAGTGACCAGGAAAAGTGTTCATTTTCCAAAACACAGCAGTATATAGCAGGAGAGAGGAACGAAGCCTGACCAGTTGATACAATTTTACCAAGATAATGTTTTGATGTTATTCATCCCAGTTAAAATTGGCTTCTATGAGACTTGTTGCTGATTAACAGATGCACTTTGCTACTGGTTAGAATTGTTCCAGTTCCATTCTTTTTGTGCAATTACAACTCCAACAGCTCACTTCAGTACCACAATCAAGTGCCCTGTTTAAGTGTTCATGAAAAGGATCTAAACACGTTCAAAGCTTTCTGTGTTTTAAGGTGTTTGGATAGCTAAAATACTGGAGTTTATGAACAAAGACTTCAGAAATTATTTCACTAACTTCTTGATGCAGCCACTAACATACTTACCCACTTACGAACATTTAGAGAGGTTTTTTTTGTTTGGTTGGTTGGTTTGGTTTTTTTTGCAAACACAGAACAGGATAATTTTATTACTGCAAATAATTCTGTGAAGACTGAAAGTCTGCTCAGCACAAAAAGCACTGAAAAGAGCATGGTACAAATGTCATGACTTCACCAAATTCAGCAAAAGATTAAAGACAGGACTCCTCCAAGTTATGAGGCAGGCAGGATAGAAGGCTGCAGTGCCTACCTTCTCCAGCTGGTGCATGCCTTCTTCTACACAGCAAACGGATGCCAATGTTCTCAGCATCTGAGGGTAAAGGCACCGGAAACAATCCTGGCGGCAGATCTTAAAGAGAACAGCTACACCTCCTTCCTGCAAAATCAAGAAAGCAGCACTGAGTGCTTCCCTTGTACTAGATTTGGATTTTGAGGATGAGGGGAGAAAGTATTATCACAATAAAGAAATGTTAAGCTCAAAAACAGAATTCACGTTGACCAATGCTTATACACTAAATGATGAAAAAGTAATACAGCCTCAGTGGGTGGTGTGCGTAAGCTACTCACTTTTACCACTTAGAAGCACAATTAAACTAAATTTGGCATTCCTGTGAAAATTACAAGGAATTATCAATGGGCTGCAGTTGGAGGGATAGGTCAAACATAACCTGTTAGTTTGAAACAGATTTCTGTTAGCAAAAATTTCCCATTTCTCTAGATTTCTGAGCTCCATAAGGTGTTTCCTTCAAGCTAAAATATGAAGGAGAAAGTTATATGACTGAAGAGCAACAAAAGATAATGTGGAAATAAGTGTCAAATTCTATACAGATACAATCTATAACATCTTTATCCTCTGACACACAGATATTTTTACAGATGTGTCAATGTCAGAGATTAATGTCACGGATACAAGCATCCCACATAATGAAGCAGCATTTGAAATATTCCTGGTGAAAGACTAAAAAGTTCAGATTACAGTAGCCAATTGAAAATAATAGGAATCAGGGACCAAGAGATAAGCAAGAGTACTCTTAGATGTAGATGTTTATGTTATTTCTGTGAGGCTAATGGAAACATGAGGTTTACATTTAAGAGTAAAATGCTGTTCTGGTATAAAATAATTCTACACTTCTTACAATATCTAGTACTGCTGTATATAGCCTACTGCAGAAAAACAATTCTGAGCCTTTAAAATAAATGAAGATGGAACAGTAGGTTTTTTCAGTCATTATTTTCTTCCACAAAAGGATATTAATATTTCACCCAATTAGTAATGAAACTAACTACATAAAAGTAGCTAGCATAGCACAGAGTTAAGTGTGCAAACTTAACCTAACTGTCCCGTCCCCTCCCCATTTTTTTTCCCCCCCAAATTCTGTTTTAAAGACTCCGTAATTCAGCAGGATCAGAGTTGATCTGCTTCTCTACTGGGATCATAATAAGTCCAAGTTTATGGATGACACTACTAAATCTCCAGTGATGCTGGTAAATTTTCTGCAAGCTTTCTATGTGACAAATACATGTCTTGCTTTTGCCTGATGAACAGGTAATGATTTATTAGTGCATTTTTCAGGAGATCCAAAACATTGATTTTGTGCCCTGTGTGCCATTATCAAGCTGTAAAAGGTTGATCACAAGTAATGAATCTAGAAAGCTGTAATGAAATACAGGATTGTGTTTGAAATATGGGAAGTATGGAAAAATAGGCAACAAATATTGAGCCCAACTTTGCAGCATGTCAAAAGCACTCTGTTGTCCTGAGCTTCAGTGGGATTTCACAGTATTCCCCAGAATTTACTCATCTTTTCCAAAATTTGTCCTCTGCAGCTTTATCGGTGATGACAAAGCTATTCCTTTTGACAGGAATCAACGTAAGTTGGTTACATGGGTGATTAGTACCATTCAGACAAAGAAACCTAACGGTATTGGACTTTGCTTGCTTTGGAAATTAAAGAATACCTTTCCAAACTCTTCTAGAACATGTAAGCACGCCATTGCTTATCCCTGGTAGGCCTTTGGTCCAAAACTGAGAATACCAAATATCACACACGCTTGCCGTAATTCAAGTTGCATCCAGGAGGGACTTCACATACTCTGTACAGTCACAGATTATGAGAACTTACGTGATGACCTATTTCTTTCCTTTATTGAATTAATATGAATTCAGTTTCCTGGAGACATCCCCAGGACGCTGTTCTGAAGGTTTAGCACCAGACAGCACAAACCACCCAAAAGATAATCACAAGAGTATGCAGAAGAAGAGTTACAATTCCTCTGCCACACTGCTCACTGATGCAAGTAACCGAGGCAATATGGGAGGTGAAGGATGATAGTGAGTCAGAACAAAAGCACTTCAGTGCACACAGGAAACAGACACACAGTCCACCAATAGAGCCACCACAATTACGAATCAAACACCACTTTGAGCTCTTTTTGTAGGGGAATCCATTTCCTCACTTGGAAACCTTTTAGTGCACCCTGTGACATACCAATGTTGTATTAGCAATAAATCAAGAAGCTGCTGTAGATTAAACTATTTTGAAACTCTCACAATGATAAAAAGCACAAGACCTTTCTTCTCAATTTGTTACTTTTGCACTTCCTTCATACTCAACATTTTAGTATTGTTTTTGGATACCACTGAGTGGACCTCAAATACCAATTTAGAAAAAATTAAACCTCTCAAGCTGCTGCCAGGATCCAATATACATTTCTGAGCAGACCTCTTTCACAGCCTTGGGAACAGAGAGGTACTTTTTATGGTCAAACATCTATCCAAATCCAGATCATAAATAAATTCGTTAGATGATACTACTTAACCTCAATCTTTGATCAGGGCACAGGACTGGAGCATCACTGGATCAGGGCACAGAATTGGAGCATCACTCCATAAGCAGAAGCTTAAGAAACATGGTTTCTTTCTGTCCATATAAAGTGGGTATGAGATTATCCTATCCTTGACCTCATGTAGTGCCAAACCATTCTCACTTTTTCAGGATCCAAGAATCCTTAGTGATTCAAACTCTAAAGGAGTTACCAGCATCACTGGTCTTGGCAGAGCAATTGGTTTAAACTCACCATTAGCATCGGATACTCAGTGAATTACAACACACTCTGACACAGGTAACCTATATGGTGATACACTTCTTCACCTATGGACTGATCCTAACCCCCTTCAATCAGAGAGAGGTTTGCTTCAGCTGACACAAGAATCATAATGAATAAAGACATCATCATTATACTGATTGGGCGAGTACAAAAGATGATTTTGCAGGGACTTTTATTATCGGGAAAAAAAGTTGTTTCTTTGAAAGAATAAGGTCTGTTATTCATCTGAGGTTGCATCTGCAGTTGCTGGTTTTCTTTTTCTTATTTTTTTTTTTAAATGGAAACATGAGGGTTATCATATGACGACATTATTTGCCCTTATAAACTCCAAAACATAGTTCACACTTCTTTCTTATATGTTGTTCATTCTAACAATTCCTGTAAAAGGAAAATGATGGTTGCAAGGTATCTCTAATGTTACACCTTTAATATTAAACTGCACTTTAATAATATCAAGCTGTACACACAACTCAAGATGTGTTGTTTCTCCCTAGCTGAAGTGGTTTCCTAATTAACTACTGTCAAGAAAGATGCTAAAATGACACCAATGGAGCTGAGGAGAATAGCGGAGCATCAGGATTTGATGGAATGTCCAGAAGCCTTTGGGGCCTATCGTGTCCCTGCAGAACCCCTGAGCTTTATTTAAATTGATGATTTGGTGTTTGGGGCTTTCTCTCCTCCCCCCTTCTAAGATGACAACTGTGGTAACAAACTTTGCATTTCCTTTTTATGTAGAGGATCAGGTAGTGTATTATGAAAACATTTTTACTTTTTACCTAGCTAGAGCTGCAAGACAACTAGTTCTCTTACATACATGACATGCTTGCAGACAAGCAGATTTTCCAGTTTCAGGAGATGCTGTAGTTGTCTCTTGGGAGTTTTGCAAACAGGAAGGCCTGCCAGTGGCCACTCTGGAGCAATACACTGCATCTCAAAATTTCTTCTCACTGTTAGCCTGAAAAAAGGTATTCCTGTGAAATACCTCTGCTTCCTGGCAGGCTGAAAAAATGCCAAAAATCAAATCACAGGAAGTGCATCTCTCCATCTCCTCTCAGGTAAACAATCCATACAAGTTTTTGTAAAAATACTATGCACTCAATTCCCACATCCTTTCAGGAAACTAGATCACTCATCCTTTCAGAAAACTGGATTTTTTTTTTCCGCATGTTTAAATGTAAAATTGTTTGTTATGTTTCTTTTTAAGTGAATGTTTATCTTTCCTTCATTTAGCTCCAACAGAAGTATAAATAACTGATACAACTGGGAGTACTAAACACTGATGAAAGTGAAGGCTATTCACTACATTTTTAAATGAATGCAACAAGGCCTAACTTTTGTTCAGTACATAAAACATTTTCACCAATTGTGGACGCAAAATGGCAATTATCTGACTGCACCTGTTCAGAACTATTCTGCCTCTGCAGAGGAACAGAGACATAGCGCTACGGAAATCCTCAGCTGCTTCTGCAGTGCAGCTTTCAGAGATTGTCCTGAGTTTTGTGGTTTCAATGTCTATGCCTTCACAAAAATATTTTTATTCCATTTTGTATGAAATGGGTATTTTTGCTCTCAATTAGGTTCTACCTAGATACTACCTGGCTGATTTCTGAATACTATCAGGATGGTATTTATAGGTAGAGATGCTTCTATGTAGTATGAAACATACCAGTTGATTTGTTTCTTTTATATTATGAACCTGTCTCATTAGCACTGAAATCAATGCTAATGCTTAATTGTACGAGAATATTAATACTATAATATAAAGTTAAAAGGGAAAATCAAATGCAGCAAAGCTAAGAAACAAAACAAGAACAGGGAAGGAATGAAAGGAGAACAGGGAAGGAATATGAGAGGGAAGCACTATTCAAATGTTCGAACTATTAGCATCCATTGTGCAGGAAATATTCATATTTGTATCAGTGGTTTTTGAATCATGCCTCAGAGTTACTTATGTTCATCATTTGCCAGATCATTCAGATTGTATATTGGTCTTGAAAAGATAAAGAAAACTAACATCAGTTAATATCATATCCAGGGTACAATACAAATACACACAGTACATTTTGGGGGGTTCAGCAGTAATAAACTCTTTTTACTGTTTTCAATAATAAAGTTTGAGTGTTTGAGTTATAATATATTGAAATTAGTCAAATTCTGAACTGTTAACTAGTTAATCACAAATTTAAAATGTTTCTTAATCTCTTTTCCCACTAATCTCTTTTTTAAATGCCCTCTCAAGAGAATTAACAATAAATTAATTCAATTTCTGCTGTAATCATTAAGTAATGATTTCTCCTGATGTTCCTCTCAGGTTTAAATAGTATCCTAATGGACATAGTTTCAATACATCTTCAATTTTAAAGTTAAAAACCCTGAAGTCTTTTTCACTAGCAGCAAATATTTCTAAAAACTGCTAAAATGAGTGATCAATTAAAATAATTCATCTATTGTCATTTTCAGTGGAAAATGGTAGAAAAAAATAAAAGAAATTCACAACTTTCCAGAAATCCAGTCAATATGCCATAAAGAATCACTGTGTATTTTTCAAACTTATCAGAAAAAATAAAGCAGATGGTATTCTCAAGCTGCAAACATACTGCAAAATGTAGCTGTATGGGAATATGAAAGTCACTGTGCTGCTAGTTCTACCAGGCCGTCATCTTCCCATTACAGTGTAATGACATAAAATAAATACTCCTTGGGCAAATCTGCCAGCCTTAGGGTCTGCTCAGCAGTCTGAAATGTTTTACTTCATGATGAAACCATAATTATATAGCTCCTCTGGTGACAACAGCAACAAAATATTGATACTTATTTTGGTCTGAACAACCCTTCAAACTTTTGAGGCATATCATAATGTTATCTCAGCATTTTGAACCAGTTTGGCCTAGAGAAAAAGAACTAATAAAGACAGGCAGGTTATACTTATTCCCTTAATTCTTCCTGAAAATTTGGAGAGAATCAGCAGAAGTCTGCCAAAGATAAATACCCTTTACTAATGATGCATTTTAAGACTAAACTCAGAGCTGTGCTGCAAACCAAGAAATTGCAACCAAATCTTTTGCTTCACACATCTTTTTGTCACTATAACCACCCACCTCCCTCTCATGTGTGCAACATAACTGCTTGAACAAGGAACTGAGATATTAATAGAAAGAATTTGTGTTTTAAAGCATAGGGCCACTAAGAATTTGGCTCATTGCTTTTCCAGTCCAATGCCCAGTCTGCAACAAACAAGTTTTAAAGTTCTGATTCAACAGATTTATTTTGGGAAAATGGTGTTGTGCATGCCAGTAGACTTCACAAACTGACATCTGAAAATATTCATCAGGAATGAGATTTTATTTTAAGCTTAGCAACTGATCATGTTTGAAAGACTTAAGACAGCTACATGTCACAAGGACTTAAAAGCTTCCTGTTCCTGTGCTTGCCCATTCAACTTTACTTTAAATCTCTCATCTACAAGCTCTTGAATTAGCAATACTACATGGGCCAGCTGAACCTGTGCAGAGTTTCCTACCATTTTACTTATGTTCTGGCAACTGAAAAAATAATTCCACAATTGTGCAAGATGAAGCAATTCATCTCCAGTAAGGAGTTTTGGAGAGTGCAGGAGGGGCAGAGGTGGGGAAAATAAAGCAACAGCCTTCAAATGTCTAAGGGAAGGTCATCAGTAAGACAGGGTCAGGCCCTTTAGAATAACACCCAACAAAAGGGCAAGAAAAAAAAATTAAACAGAGGTTCCAACTGCAATTGGGACAGTGGGGAAAGGGGAGGGAGGAGCGGTCAAAATCAGCATGAGGTCTAAGACATTAGACTTGATGACTCCTGAGGTCCCTTCAAATCTGAATTATTCTATGAAATAACATCATGAAGAATTGTTAACTGAAAGGAGTCAGGTTGCCTGCTGCATCTCCTCACTGTTGCATACTCATTTTGTTTTTATTTTAAAACCAGAAAAAAAAGAATAGTTTCTCAGAGTAAACTGTTCGAACTCTTCCATCTCCTGCAATACAGAATTCCATCTAATTATTGTATGTTTGAAAGCTCACAACCAGTACTAAGTAAAATAATTAATTCACTACCACCATGAGTTTTACTTTGAATTAAAGCATGTACACCCTTACCTTAGCTATGATACGGCACAGATGAGCACCCTCCTGGGTAAGGCTGAATAAACTACTAAGAGCCGACTCGGTGATGTACACATTGTCTGACAATTCTATTTGTCTCAGCAGGTTCTGTGTGACATAAAATAATACAAATGAGTTATTCCCAGTGGGAGAAAAACAAACAAACAACAACAAACTGCATTTAAAGTCAAGATGGAGGACAAAATCTAGTTCATCAATGTCATATTACTTCTCACCCAAAGAAAAGGGGAAAAAACATAATACAGGCAGGAGTCTGACTTTGATAAGACTTTATCATATTTACGTATATTTGAATAATGTACCTAAGGAGAGTGATCTTTATGAATACTTTCAAACTCACACCTGCTTTCTTATTCCATTCATATTTTAAAGAGCTCTGTAGTTATTTTGTAAGTTGTTACTTGTTTTGACCTAGAATTAAACTAAAATTTTCAGAAATTCTCAGGGTAGAACTTGCATAACACAAGGTGATAAAAAAATTCCACCTTGTTATTGCTGTAATTTAAAATTATTTTCTAAGGCTGCATATCATCCCTATTCTCAATCTACATAGAAAAAAAAAACTCTTACTAACCCATACAGACTCTTGGTTTAAAGAGAAAATATATTTCATATATTACAGAACTAAACTAAATACACTATCTTCCTAAAGAGTTTACACAGTTTTTGCATACGTGTCATTGCAGCTGCACAAATTAACAGAGCATTAGAAGAATATGAAGTTTGTTGAATTTTTCTCTCTGTAAGTGCATGTAATCATCACACAAAGAATGAATTATGCTACAGAAGAGGGCAAACATTTTCATTTTCTGTACAACTTTGTAAGAAGTGCAAAGAAACAGCTCACACTTTACACTTACTGATACAAAATTCAGTTATTATCCCTTTAAAAGGCTTTGTTCTCCTTTCTCCCACTTTTAGTATTTCTCCTTAGAAAAGTGTTCTGAAAAATGACATAATTTATTGGTTTGTATTTTGAAATCAATCCTCTCCTAAATAAAATCTGATAAACTACTTGGAAAAGAAACTCTAGGGTAAAAATTTAAGCTGTGAGTCCTGGCCTCCAGCACAGAAAGCTTCAGACTAGCAGACTACCCTCTGACAGCATGGTTTTATGGCAGAAGTCAGTTACACATGACTGAAAAGCTCTGAAAATTGCTCCTAAAATTGTTTCTATTAATGATTTCTCCTATAAGTCTTCAGCTGTGCAAATGCAGTGTGGTGTAAAGTAAATAATTCTACTTCCTTAAAAGACAACAGAATTTAATATACATCATTAAGTGTCAAAGTGTCCAAGACATAGCTCCTACCAGTGAAGAACTATTCCAGAATTATCAGATTAAAAAGATGAGGCACCAAAACAACTACAACCTACTCACCGAATTTGCCATATAGAACCCTTTAGTGATGTGCAATTATTTACGTACTTGGACTTACACATAACATTTCATGTAGTTCTCATAAATCCTAGCCAAAATGAATTAGCAAGAAGCTTGTTAGTCTGACTGTATCTCTGAGAATATATTCCAGGGGTTCTTATTTCCCAGCAGTAATCTCTTAAAACTATGAAGGATGATGATGAAAGAGACACACAATAGGGTTTGCTACCTTAAAGCACCAAGGTACATTATAATTTAAGCAATATCATGCAGTAATTTTGTTTTACAAAGCAGTAAATTTCTTTTTCCTTTAGCTTCCCGCCCCCCCCCCATACAGGTACAGCATAAAATTTCTTCACAAAGGAGTTGACCATAACTACATTTGGTGGGTTTTTTTGTTTGTTTTTTTGAGGAAGATGAAAGGGTAGAAAGGTATTAATAATGGAATGTCAAGAAAGAAACCGATTTAAGTCAAAATAGGTTGGTTAGACTTACAAGTTGCTATCATCTCAAAAATGCTCTAATGGAAAATAAAAATAATACATCTGCAGTCTTAATCTAACTACTTAATGTATTTTCATACCTTTTAATCACCACTAGAATTTACATATCACGTCTGCAAAGACGCATCATTAATTCTGAAGGGATATACATATATGAAAGACTTTGATAGCTTAAATTCTCACACCTTCGGCTGCTTATTTTCTTGTTTGCCATGTAAGAAGTTATATTCTCTCTTGATGCAGAAAGAATGCCGATAATTGCAAATACTCTGCACAAAATGTGATATTTTATCACTACCTCTTAGAAACTATAATACACACTGCTTAAAAAAGTAAGTGCCACGTAATAATATATATTATTCATACACATTATAAAAGCTTAGTTTTTAATGAGAATCGCTGAGAGCAGGAAGGACTTCTTTTTAAGGTTGCTAAAGAAAGGCATTGACTACGTAGGGGGAGAGTAATGGGTTCAGAAGATTTGTTAATAAGATACTGGGCAGAGATGAGCTTGTATTCTGGAAAAAACAGATGAATGCATAAGGAATAACAGTAAGGTCACAATTAAAAAAAAAGTATTAAAGAATGCTGTTCAAGCATCTACATTTCTTTGCAGGGTATTGTGAACTACTAATGATAGGTTTGTTGAAAACTGAGCTGTAGGTATATTCCTCCTCAAACTGATCTTTTCCTTCAGGACTACATAATTCAAAATATTTAATACTTTTTAAAAAAAAAAAAAAAAAAAAAAAAAAAAAACACTGACCTGTGCTTCATTTGTTAAAATCAACTCTATTAACTGGCCAAAATATTGAGCAACAGTAGTGAGTGTTTCATTAATACAAGACTTCATGGATTTCAGTATCTGCTCATCCTCAGTTTGTATGCATCTGAAAAGGAGAAAGAATAAAGATGAAAGAAGAAGCAGTAGGCAACAACTGTTTTATCAAGGTGACTGTCACACACTTGAGCTTTTCTATACAAAAAGACTATATAGAGCAGTTCTACAGAGTTAATATAATTCTGTAATCAGTGATACTCAGTCACAACTGAATATGCAAGAATGCAAGATAAAGACACAAAAGATTATACAATTCAAATAAAATAACTAATACTTCCTCTCAGAAATGCATTCACCACAATGGAAGATATGCCTGGTTGGCTTAAGCAGTGTCTCAGTTTACACAGTAGTTTGCTTTATCAGTTGTACCTATCTCTTATCCATGACCTGTATCAACTTTTTGACCAGTACTCAAGGAGCGCAAGTAATGATCTGGGGCAGACACAAAACAGAGCTCTCATTAAAGTCAATATGTCCCAAAGGAGCATATTCAAGTTTCTAAGCTCTGTGGTTTTGACAAACAAAAAAAAAAAACAGCAGCACTTAGGAAATATTCTTTCCTGATAATTAGCTGGTGTCTTTTTCCGCAATGATCTCCAGAGCGGAATGACTTGCACAATGTTTAAAGAAATCACAAAGAGACTGTTGACTGAACTACGCTAGAGAATAACTTCTGTCAGTTAGTGGAAAACATTATAAGAACTAAAGGAAAATCTTATTTTCTGGTCTCTTATACAAAGAGCATTCTAAAGCATATAGAGCTGAGTAAACCTACAATCACAACTTAAACTAAAATATATTTATTCATGTTTGAGTTACTAATAGGTGTATAAGTACAGGAGGGATGTGCTGCTGCTGGAGAGAGTCCAGCGCAGGGCTACGAGGATCATCAGGGGCCTGGAACATTTGCCCTATGAAGAAAGGTTGAAAGAGCTGGGCCTGTTCAGCCTGAAGAAGAGAAGGCTGAGAGGGAACCTCATAACAGAACCTCAATAGGTCTTAGGATAAGAGGAAACGGCCACAAACTGAAGCATCCAAAGTTCCACAGGAACTTAAGGAAGAATTTCTTGACAGTGAGGGTGACAGAGCCCTGGCACAGGCTGCCCAGAGAGGTTGTGGAGTCTCCTGCTCTGGAGATCTTCCAAACCCGCTTGGACACAATCCTGTGCCACATGCTCTAGGTGAGCCTGCGTGTGCAGGGATGTTGCTAGATGATCTCTAGAGGTCCCTTCCAATCTTAACGATTCTATGATTCCACGTACATGCAGGAACACATAGCACCCCAAATCGACAACATTTCACACACAGACTGAAATCTCATCTCTCAGGAACTCAATGGGAGTTTTGTCAATGATATCACTAGAGTCAGACTTTCTCTCTTGATGTCCAAAAAGCCCTGAAAAAAATCTACTTGCACCCAGCTTTGCATCTATGCGAGGCTCTTTGTGCAACAACAGATCCCCATCTTTCATTAGGGTGTACTTAAGAGCAACTCACAACACCTACAGGGCAGGGCTAAACACTTAGAAGGCTCTTCAGAGCTGCAGGGGCTCAGTTCAAACATTTGAGAGTGTCAGTGGCTTTGCACTTCTCATTACAAATTCCACAACATAAAACAAGAAAACAAGTATTTCAGACAGAAAATTTAATTTACCTTTCTGTGAATGCTGTAAATTCTGAACATTTGTCTATTAAGAGTTTTTCAAACTGCAGAGAGAGGGAGAAAGAGGCTTTCAAGTAACATGCCATATTCACGATTACTCATAAAAACAAATAATGGTTGTTTATTATACATAGATAAAAACCCTTTAGAAACTTAATATTTTATACAAATGCCCTTTTCCCACTTTCTAAGCAATGAGTACAAGTAAAACTGAAAATAAAGATAGTGAAATTTTCTACATCTTAATAAAAAAGAGAACTTACAGATGGGGAGATCTAATCGTTTCAGTTCAGCAGTCCTTAAAAATTGATTTTTTTCAACACAACTTGTCACCATTCTCAACATTCACCCAAACTGAGACAAAAATGTTTTAACAACAAAAAAAGGTTGTAGAAAAACCAAGCACCAGTAATAGGATCCAAATATTTATTACAAATTGCTTAAAATAAATAGCAATTATTACAATAAAAATAAGGTATCTGGTAAGGCACTCCTACCTGGTGCATTTGTTCTGAAGAATTCCTGGTGAACATACTGTGTTCATTTATCATCGAACGTACGTGGCAGTTGACACGCACTGTCATGCTGTGGACTCTTTGCCATCTGTTCTTCTCCAGTTTTTGAGCAATCCTGGTAAACTCTGTGCTTATGATCCAAGCTCTTTTTAATAGCAACTGCAAGTTATCACATGTACTATGTTGTGAGGAAAGGATAAGTTCATTTTCTTCATCCTTCTCAATGCTGATTGGTTTGGACTGGAGAATACACATACACTCACAATCCGTCATCAACTTCAGATCTTCCATCCATCGCTGAACAGAGTCCATCTGAATTAAGTGCATGCTAGAAAATAGAAAAAGAGGAAAAAATAAGGTGATATCTTAAGTAATTTAGATTAGCCTTCAGAAATACTCTATTTAAGCTACATCCACTTACCAGGTGGCAACTGATTGAGCAAATAGCATACTGTAGCAATGCAGCAACATGTTTTCAATTCCAAAGGTGGAGTTTTTTGGAGTTTTTTTTTAAACATACTTACACCATATCGCATGCTATGAAAATATCTGCGTAAAATCTGAAGAGACTAGAGCTAGGTAACCTGGAACAGTTCAGTCAAAGGTTCTGGCAGAACCAGCCCTAAAGTTCCCTGTATTCACTGTAAACACATTCAGTGTTTAATATGATAGGGAAGTATTTCTTGCTTGTTGTCTATGAGAATGCAGACTCAGCTTCTCCTAAGCATTATTTGTTGGTTAGTCACTAAACAGAAAAATTTTTACTTTGCAGCTCCCTAACATACACACTGACAGCCAAACCAAGGCAGCTAATGATACTATCAGAAACATCAGTTTCTCCTATATCATAACACCGTAACTTCAGCTTAGTTATCTTCCTGACCAAGTTCTTTATCTTCCCTGTTCTTTCATACCACACTCTGCATGATTTTGACAACTATTTACAAAGTGCATATTTGCGTACTGCAAATATCCTGTGATCTGGTCCATGGAATATACCCTAATACAAAGCTGGCAGGTAATAAGCTGGCATTCTACACACTTTAGCAGTGACACAGCTAATAAAAACGGCAAACAAGACACCAGTTCCACATCTCTGGGCTGTTCTGAGCTTGCTTTCATGAGGGAAAAGATGAATTAGCACTAGAAGAGTCCAAATAAATGAAGATGGAAGATGATGAAGAAATTCAGTGAAAGGAAGCACAGCAGGACTTAGCTATGACTTTATTCAAACCTCCGTCAGTATCACACAGCTACTCTGACAGTGGAGTTGACTGCAGTTGACCTGGCTATGTGGTACAGCAGTATGTATTCATTTTTTCCAAGATGCTATACCAGAAAGTTTGTATTACGTATCCCTTCCTTCTATAAACCAGATACTGACTTACTGCATTCTGCACCACAGTAATAATGCTCTGTGCTGTCCTATAAAACCTTACTGTAAAAATAGACTCTGCAATTGCATTAGCCAAGCTAAAGATGATTGTCAGATGGCCTTGTTAATTCTTGTGCTTCCATATATAGTAAGCACCAGCTGAATTCAAGGAATCCTTTCCTAAAGCTCATAAACAAACAAAAATTATTTCATACATACAAAGAGTATATTCACCTCAAAAACCATTTCATATAAGCCAGTAGTGTACAAGATACAAAAAACTGCTTTCATTGATCCAATTCCCTTTTTCACCACACTGGATGAAGCTACATTTAATTTTAAATTTTACAGGCTATTGTTATTTAAGGTCTTTATTGCACTCAGCTTTGAATACTGTGTAATTGCATTTCATGATCAATTGGGGCTATTTTTACTATATGCAGTCTCCTTGCAGCTTTTCTTCATCTGAAACAAGTTTCCCTAACAGACAAAAATAACAACTTTAGATGTCTGAGACCATGACTTATAATGACATGCACAATTTGCATGTTCTACAGGATAAAAATGTGACATAGAATAATGTATTTTTTCCTTTCCAAAGTGCTCTGTGATAACTGACCATATCTCTATTTAGAAGGCACAAATAAATATCCTAACATTACACACTTGCATGGAAAAAAACTGGAATTGAAGGTTAGTCAGATAAAACAAAGAATTGCTGATGTTGCTTTTAATCCCCAAAAGCCAGCTTTCATTTTGATGAGGAAAAAAAAAAAAAAAAAAAAAAAAAAGTAGACATTTTAAAGAAATTCCCCTTGTTAGCTTGTGTTCCCAGTAGTCATTGACATAAGTCCAACTGTGCAATTTGGAATGTTCTGTTGTTTCACATAACTCACAACTATTGGTAACTCATAGCAGCGTCAGAAATAATATCATTCTCCCTCTTTCAGAAGAAAAGAATTGCAGAAAACTCTCCTGTTCAACATGCCAGTGTTTCTGTGACATTGCTATTTCTGGGGGGGAAAAGTATTATTAGTCAAGAAAAATACATAAATGATTCCCCTTCATTCACATTTCCCTGTACTTGGGAAGAAAAATCTTCCTGAACATTTTGCAGATAAATCTGCAGATTAATTTTTTATATATGAAAACAAGCAAAGAAAAAAATGTGAGCATTCATAATTAGCTTTTAAAAATCATACTCCAGATAGCATTTACTGAACTCTGAAAACAAGTTGAAAATTTCCATCTTACCTCCCATTACTGAAAAGATACTACAGATATAAAATAAAAACAGCCATAATGGCTGAAACCAAAAATCTGTCTAGCCCATTATCCTGCTCCCAACATGGCCATTAGCAGATGCATAAGGGAAGATTATAAGAGACATGGCAAGAGCTGAGCAACCCCTCCTTTCCATCTCCTAGCAATTAGCGCTTTAGGGAGTTCCTAAGCCAGAAGTTGTGTCTGAACAGGATGTTTACACAATTCATGGAACAAAAGTAGCCATTAATCCCTTTTTGAACTCACTTGTGCTTCTGGCCTTTAAAACAGTTAGTGGTATTGTCTCATATTGTTTATGTTTTGTATGAAAAAGTATTTCTTTTGTTTGCTTTAAACCTGCTGGTGGAACGTATTAACATTAGTAGGATAAGACATACTGAAATGATAGTTACATGTTCTTTTTGAGTAATTACTTTATTTGCTTTGTCATATCTTCTCACTTATTTCCAAGTTAGAGATAATCAATTATTCTGTCCTCATGCGGTAGTGATTTCACACCTCTGATCACACCTGTGTCCTTCTTTTAACTTTCTCTAGTTCTGTTACGTCTTTCTAAAATGAGAGTATAAGAACAGTACACAATATCCAAGATTCAGGCATGTTATGGATTTATACAACTGCTTTATTTTCACGGCTGTCCCTATTTTTAAAAGCATTTCCCAAATTACATTCCTTTTACTTGTTTTTCAGATGCCAAATAATATGAGAGATAATATGTAATTTAGAATCCATTGTTCTATATATATGATTAAAGAGACTCTTGTCTTCAGCTCCCATCTTCTCCTCCCACGTACTACTTTATGTTCATCGACATTCAGTTTCATCCAGTATTTTAAGAGACTCAGTATTTGAGAGACATTTCAGTGACCTTTTGTAGCTGTTTTATTTTGAATTATTCTGAGTAATTTTGTATCAGCTGTGTGATTTGTTATCCTGCTATTGTAACTATTTTCCACGAAGTTAGCAACTATGTTGAGCAACACCGATACTACCACATGGGGCTTTACTGTGTGATTTGGCTTACTGCTAATTGAGTAACAGTTGTGGGGTAACTGGTCAGGTATATACATAATAATTCCTCACCAGTCAGAATTTCTGAATTTAGTATTTCATGGTATATTGACAAAAGAAAAACAATTTATCTAGACTTTACACTATAAAAGCAGCATTTCATGTAAAAACTGCAGTAAAAATAATTCAGCACAAAATAAAAATCGTCTGGTTTGACTGCCAAAAGCAGTCTTCTCTAAATTGCTGCATATTGACAAAGTCATTTGGTATCACCGGCTGAAACCAACCGCACATTAAAACCATACAGCCTCAACAGCCTCAACAGATGCACAAGATCCTGTTCCACACAGCCATTCCTGCAGTACATGACACATTGCAGACAAGCTTCATCCTCCAAAAGTGGATCCAAGGATCATTAAATCTCTTTCAAAACTTATCCAGCTTGGACCTCTCTACCTCAATTTAACTGGTAGCTCATACAAATAGCAAATGTTAACAATCAAAAAGAGTTATGTTTCCATTTTAACATTAGATTTCACCAAGTGCAAAAATCTCATGTTTTATATCATAAGAGATTTGAACTGATCAATCCACGTGAATAATTCCAGTGGACATTATATTTATAAAGTGTTCTGCTTTATAAAGAGTTCCACTCAGCAGAATTATGGTTGAAAGGCTTCTTAGTCTTTTTATCCATTTGCACCGATTATGAAAGATTTAAAACAATACTTAAAGATAACATTTAGCACAAATTCCAGATAAGTCTAGGGGTGAAAGTCAATGTCAGGTCTCACAACAACACTCAAATTTATTATTCTCATCAGCAGCAGATAATTAACTGGCAACAAACAACTTCTTTGAATGAATTTAGCCCCCCCCCCCCTTTTTTTTTGTACATAAATCATCTGCAATTTCTTCCTAATTCAACTGTTCAAGATTATTCATAAGCACCCGGTATAGCCAGGATCAGTTCCTACATCAATAAAATGGACAGCAGAACTCAATTCTCAGTGGAAGGATTCAGCAACAAGGCTTAGAGAGAGCTCTTACTTATCCTGAAGTTGCTTTAGGTAGTATTAATTGCACAAAAGAGCATGATACTTTATTTCCACTGATTCTGGCAAAATTCTACATAACTAGAGAAACACAGAATAGTAGCAGGGTAATTGAGAATCAGGTCCCTGATTTAAGTAAACACAGTGGCTTTACCTGTTACCCACAAAGCAGTTAAGAGGTCTATGAATATTGTTGTTTGTAATTGGTGTGGCAAGTGGAAAACACAGATGTATGACTAGCACACTATTCTTTGATTTCCTCCTTTTCCAATACAACTGCAACAACCCAACTTCACTAAGACAAAGGATGAGTTTAGTAAGAATTATTTAAACTGTAAGAAAATACAGATAAAAACAAGGTAACTCCTTGTTTTCGGGGAAGTTATAAGGCAATTTTAAATGGTATTTTAATTTGCTCAATGATTACTCACTCCTTACAGTCAACCCATTTTCCTGAATGAAACCTATAAAAGATAATGCAGGCTAAAGCCACTGAACATTTCTCAAGACAACAAAACTTAGTGAAAGGTATTGGCACACTGCAATCAGCCAAGCATTCTGATGAGGTGTACTCTGAAAGACTCTGATAGCCAACAACAGTATCTTATGCCCTTTAACATTTAGGCTTAGTTTGCGAGTCAGCTTAGACCACAAAGAAATGCAGCAGAAGTAATAAAGGTTTTACAACTGGTTCAGAAAGTAGGATGCCACACAGAAAGCACAGTTAAACATGGGTAGCAAAATCAGAGGTACTTAAAGGAGACAAATAAAAGACAAATTTGTTGTAGTAAATTAACTGTTTTGTGTGTTTTTTTGAGAACATCCCAACAGAGTCATTTTTCTCCAGACCAGCACCCAGACTTCTCTCTTCATCTGACTTTAAATCAAAGATGGTCGCCCTGCTATTTATAGGGACTTCACAGGCCCCATATTCAGTTTGGCATCTGCACTCCGGAACAAGGAGATTATTCAAACCACCGGCATCCTCAGAGCACTACTACAGACAAAACATGTCAAAAGCACAAACAGCTTGTATGCATGTGTTCTGTTAGGCTTCCATTCAACTTCTGCAGAGAGACCAGGCTGTGAAACTTAGCATTTAGTATCTGTGGTCAGCCTCCTGCATTCTGTGAAATTCTTTGCACTCACAAATATAAAAGAAATATGTGTAAGGAAAGTAAAAACACTATAAACACTTTTCATCTATATGGTATGGTATGAAAATTTACTACAACTTCATCACACCTATCCAAAAGGCCAAGTAAATCATTCAGTGTTAAGTGCTACACCAAAGTCCTTCTCAGATCATTATGTTTTTCTGAGAAATCTTCACTATAAGTTGTTCCTCTAAAAATGTCTGGAACTATTACACCATCTCTGAATTACTGGCACGCTAGAGAACATAAGGGAGGCATGATATAAAATCACAGACTAAGTCGCCTGGCTGATGAAGTTATGTAAAATTTAAGTTCTAACATATATTAAACTACGCCCATGTGAGAAAAATTAAGTAGGACCTGATTCTTTCAACCTTTGCCAATTGTTCACATAGTCAAAAAGCAAGAGAACTAGTTCAACCTCTTTTTTGTGTGGATTTTTACTCATTAAATTGCTAAAAGAGTAGTTCTCCAGACCAGAAGCCACTAAATTCACTGAAAAAGACAGAAATAAAAAAGGATACAATTTCCTGACAGAATGAGGGGACAAATGCAAAATAAGCCCTCCTATCAGCAAATCATGACAGTATAAGGCTACTACTTGGCCTGCTTGCTGGCAAAGCTGAAAAAGTATGTCAATGTTGTCAAAGTGATGACCAGCCAGAGAGAGATATCTGTTGAGTAAAATTTTTATAACATTATTATTTTAAATTTATAATTATTATTGACCATTATGAACTAGCAAACTGGCTAAAATTTCTAAAGCAAGTGAGTTTGGTAAACTCTGTCATATTGCCAAATTCAGACTTTAAGAATGGTTACAGGCTCAGGTCTGACATGTTTGATCTGACTTGAGGAAGACACCAGACTTGCCACCAGGCAATTTTAGACACTCTACAATTTCAACAACAGAAAACACAGATGAGGAAAAATATGCTCTGCCACTGGCTCTGCCTGAGAACCATTCATCCAGAACTGGGAATGGGAGAATGCGGCTGTTTGATCATTTGTTCTACAGTGAGCAAGCAGATTCCCTTCATTCCTGTGGCAAATTGCTCTTTGACAGGCCCTATAAGGTAGCCATTCTGCCAAAGTTAGGTCCTTAAATAAGGACTGATTCTCCAGTGCACAAATAAATCACTGATCAAGTAGCAGGATGCTATCACTCTTTTTCACTTCACAAATAGCACCCTGGGTCTTGCAAAACATGAAACTCTGACATACAGATTTCCTAAAATATGAGACAATAGAGGTGAGGCATCTTAGCTTTGTAGATGAAGACAAAATCCGTGACTCTGGACTTGGCACAACACAAGCATACATGCAGAGTTTGAAGAAATGCCACAGCGCAGCTCTACTCGAAACATTTCTATGGCTTCTCTCAGAACTTTTCAGGAGGTAGATTCAGTAACTGAAGAACGTTGATAATCTTGAAAGGACGCCAAGTCATTTGCTGCTTATTGTCTGAATTCTGACTCACATAAATAGCAGGGAAGGGGTTCCTACATTGTGTGAAAGGGGAGAAACAGGGCTATCAGCAGAAGAAAACATGCACAGGATACTAAGCAAAGAGTTCAACCCAGTTCACCACTTCCAGGTGCTCAGGCTACATTTGTAATTACAGAGGACAATGTTGTCCATAGCCCTGTAAGAACAGCGTGCTTTAATAGAAAAATCCTTGCATATGTCTACTGGAGAGAGAGAAATAGAATTGAGAGCGAAGGAGAGAAACAACACTGGAAATAATTTGGGGCCACAGACTATAGGAATGCCTAGACGTAATCACAAGCAAGTACCAGTTTGGAGACGAACATAAGAGTCCATGAAAATAGTGCACTGAACTTTTTTTTTTTTTTTTTAAATTGGCCCTAATTTGTACTTTAATAATAAACAGTACCGCCCTCTGCCTTTTTCAAAGGAGTTATGACATGCATTATGAGCAACACCATTAACTTTTCACCTTATACTATTTACTCATTTAAGGTCCTAACCCTACTGATTAAGTAAAGCCTGGATTACTTAATGAGAGAAGCAACAACCATTTCACAGGGAGTTATGAGATCAGTATCACCCAGGAGACTGCAGAAATTTGGGGAGCCTCAATCACATCTGTTGCACAGTAGCCATTACTAAAAACCAAAAGCAAATAAATAAAAATGAAAAAAACGGCCTTGTTGTGACTTTTCTAAGAGCCACATTAGAACACTTACCCTCCAAAAGACAAATTAAAAAGGTTAAAGGGAACAACACAGTGTGACACATGTTGGATTGTGTTGATAGAAATACCTTAATTAAGCATTCTCATTAAAAGAAAGTAGATTATCAGTAAAAATCCGTGTTTTAAGCACATATGCTTCTGTAGGAACAGAGAACAGAAAATGAAATTCTAGGACAGAAAATCCACTCTTTGGATAGCAACTACGTCATAAGGTTCTTTCATAAGTGGTCCAGAATCATCTCTAAAAATAAGTTATTGCATGCTCAAGAGTCTGCTATTTCTAAGTGGCTATTCTAGAATCTCATTGTTCTGATGGTTAGAAATTTCTCATTTCAGTTCCAATTTCTTGATAGAGGGAGGGTTCATTTCCATTTGTTTTTGTCTTTCTTTTCAAACAGGAATTTATCTTGAAACTTATTTCTAGAAAGCAAGAAACTTCTCAGCTTGTGTTTTGTGAGACAAACTAAATCCTTTAGTTTCTTCTTATGAGACAGTCTCTTCTTTTTTCCCCCCACCCCTAACATCTTAGTAAGATTTAGGAATACCTTTTTTTTTTTTTTTTTAAATTGGAAGTTGATACCACATTTAACATCAAATGAAATCTTATTGGCAGAAGTTTAAAAGTCATGTCATTGTCAACTAGTAAAAATTTTTCTTGTATTTCTCTCCTCCATCCAATGACTTCCAAATTGTTGCAGACCTGCTTGTTTTCAGCCCTTAAACACAAAACCTTGAGATTTCTACTAATCATTCTATTATTATTGTCATCAAGAACACTTTACTTTTTCGACACAACTGGCCAATCTACACTAATCATCTGTGCTAGCTGTGGCCTGAAATTCAACATACAGCAAACTAGCAGTCATAAAATAAATCACTTTAACAAGATAGGTCTCTAGACTGGTATTTGAAGCCCACTTCTAACCCTGTCTTTTCAAAAAAATAATCCTTGCAAATTCCTTTTCTCATTTCACCCTTTCTGTAACAGTTATATTTCATCTATCTTTACTAATAATCATCATGTGCATATGGCTACTCAATTTTCTTCACTAAAGGAGAAAAAATGAAATACAGAGTTACACTATCAGAGAATGGTAACAGGTTAATCTATTTTTGGCAACTTTGAGCTTTGGCATCCCATTTGCAACTACCTCCAAATCTTTAGCTATTCTCATCTAGAATTTTTCTTTAATTTCCCTCTCCCTTTTGCATTTAGCTCTTATTCCACCCTCTCTGTATTTGTTAGGTTTTGTGAGTTATCACACCCTACAATAGTCACTCTCCTGCCTTTAGTGGACTGAGTTCTTCCCTCTTCAGACATACTTATTTTTATTTCCAAGTGCATGACATGGAGTCAAGACTAGATGGTTAATGTTCCTGTCTTCACTGAAAATTGTATCTGTCTTCAGTAGGCGCAC
Organism: Nothocercus julius; assembly: GCA_013398735.1. Classification (NCBI taxonomy): domain Eukaryota; kingdom Metazoa; phylum Chordata; class Aves; order Tinamiformes; family Tinamidae; genus Nothocercus; species Nothocercus julius. The sequence goes on from VZSV01000058.1 coordinate 927,766, forward strand.
AACTTCTACATTATGTTTAGGATCAAGCTTTGTTTACATAAAATAAGCATTTGTTACCTTCTCTTTCAAGCTATATGGTTAGTGAATTGAGACAGTGTTAATAAATAATGCGCTTTCCCGAACAAGTCTCACTGAAAACAGTCTAACTGGCAGAAGCCCAAATAGTCAAATTACCTCTTAAATAGTTGTTTAATAAACACAGACCTTCTGTGCTAGTCTCCCTTCCTAGGCTCTACCTTATGCTCACTGTAAGGGCCCAATAATGCAAATAACTGTGTGCATATAATGTTTTCCCTTCTGCACACACTACCTTCCTCCCAAACAACAGAATAAGTTTCAGATGCCAATATATTCAGAAAGACCATTTCACTCCTGTGAATGCACTTAAAAAATTTCTGATTTTCCTTCCATTTCCCTCCTGTTGATACTGCTACTTTCCCACCGCCCGTGTATCCACTTCTGCCAAAGAAAGACTCCTCCCTCTTAGGAAGCCAGATCAGGGCATATTTTCATTCCCTTTGCTGTACACAGCCAGACTTGTTATTTTTTCTGAATTACTTAACACTTATATGGCTCTCCAGTCACAGTAAGTTAACACAAATCAGCAGAGGGATCAAGTAGACAGACTACTTGAAGAACTGTAAACACTGGTCTCTACTCCTTGCTCTCCTACTGAACTGCTGGCAAGCTCTGCCACCTCTTGCCATCATTTTCTCCTGCCAGACTGACTATTGTCCATTTATCCTATGAAGGAAAAGACATTTCTGTACTTTTGTGCTGAGTGCTGTGCACACAGTTCTGATCCTGGTTGCAGCTTCCAGATGGTATCATTATCATAACATGCACAAAAGAGGCAAAATCTCTAAGTTTTTCAAAGCAATCTTGAAAGGTGTTCTGAAGGTAAATGGCAATAGGAGACAGGCAGTTATTTTTACTACCAGAAGGGTGGCTATTGAGCACAGGACAACAGTTGAAGTGTGAAGGACACCTGAGCTAGAACAGTCTAATTAAAACACAAAGTCCAAAACAATTGAAACCTAGGACTTGAAAAAAGATGTTTTGAAGGGTTCCTCAGAATGCTGAGAAAGGAACAACTGAGGTGAGGAAACAAACACAGTCTGGTTTCCTGGTGAAAGTAAAGATGAACAGGTTAGGAGTCCCACAGATTGTTCATTCCTTGGATTTAACTCATTAGTGAAGACTTTTCACCTTACTGCTGTTAGCAGGAGCTCTACTAATCTCAGATGTAGAAGTGGAGCAAGGAGAGCGCAAATCTTGCTGACAAGATCACCACAGCACAGCTGTCAATCTACATCTTCACAGAAGGGAGCAGATGAAAAGCATTACGCACCACAGAGAACAGAGCAAGTTGGATTTTACAAGGAGTCAGAACATTACAAGTGATGACAAGAAACCATGATAGACAAAAAAAAGATCTCCCCCCACCACCATCTTAGTGAACAGGATAAAATAGCCAATCTATTTATTCCTCTTCATTTAGAGAGAGCAGGGTTTGGGTCACTCTCGGCAAATTTCTGGCACAAACGAGTTATCTACGATTCATAAGGGTTTGCAGGATCCACAGTCTGCAGTGCATTAAAAACAGAACAATCATATTTTCCAGAAAAAAATATTTTGATATTATTGCACAAAAAAGTCAATTATCTCTTAATTACTTATTTAGCATTAATAAACTCTTATTGGCCATGAAAGAAACTGGAAAATGGCTAACAGGAAAAGAAAATGTAGTGAACACCATTGTTTTGCAATAAAATATCCCAGGCCAGCTTCAACAAATTGGTCTCTGGCACCAAATACAAATAAATGAGTATTTTCCATGAGTACAGCATTTGGCACTAAAAACAATTAAAGGATAAGTAGAACTAGGTTTTTGTCCTACTATTAAGGCTTTATGATACCTCATAGTGGAACAAGCAAATTAGATGAGGAAAGGTATCAGAACTGAAAGAAAGGAAATTCATTTCCTTTAATTTCATTTAAATTACTATGAAAACAGTAACTTCTTCATAAATGCAAAATACACATCTGAGACACAAAAAATTAAATGGCTATTAACTGGATACTTTTTACTTTGTCAGTATCTCTTTATTATGAGTAAAGTGTTCTCAAGAAAGAAAAACAATTCACTATGTATTTGTGAAGTGCCTGATTAACGGTCTTTTATGTCACCACCATATAACCAGAAAATAAAATGAATTCATTTCATAGAGAAGTAAATGCAAGTAGACCCAGCTCTCTGTGTGATTACCTACATTCCACTGTTTTCCTGAGTGCATTAATAAATTCATCATTTACATGATTACATGATTTTCATCACTTCATGAAGCCTTTTTTTCATCACTTCATGAAGCCTTTTTTTCATCACTTCATGAAGCCTTTTTTTCATCACTTCATGAAGCCTTTTTTTTTTTTTTTTTTTTTAAACAGTATTTGCTCAATGGTTTCTCCAAAAAGTCCATCAGTTCTCAAGTAGGATGCTTTTATCTATAACTGCCACCTCATACAAAATCAGACTGGGATCTCAAAGCTAACACTCCATATCACTGACTGCAAGCAAAAGGCTGAGATTCTGGGTTTCATCCTGACACCTACTGCTGGCATGAATCAAACAATGCTCCCAAATCCTGAATTTGAGAATGTATCAAACAGGATTAAAACTGTACATTTTGAATCCATCTCTAAATGTGAATGGAGATGGAATTTTTAACCTCCTTTAATCTTCCTTTTAACCTCCTTTCCCAAAATAAGTTTTTTAACTAAATTCATCATTAAACTGTACTATGAAAAAAGACTGCCTAAAAAGCAAAGCAACTAAACCTTTCTTCTAAAATCAGGAGACAAGAAACAGTTATGTAATTCATATTGTGTGAAGAACACCATATTTCTCTTAGAAATATCCTAGGTATTAATCAAATATTTGAATAGATACATTCTTCAACAGGCACTGACAGATGTCAATACTTCTGTTCACTAGCACTGATAGAATAGACATTAAAAAAAAAGGCCCTTGCTTTCCTACTTCTCACTGCCACTAGGGCACAACACAACACAAATGTCAATGAACCTTTTCAAGGCTGGTCACAAAGGAGTCATCAAACAGCATGATAGAAGCACTACAACAGTAATATCTCACCATGGCTTTACACTTTCAAATTGCACTAGATTCTCTATAGAGAAATAGTCAATAAATCGAAGTCACATGCTTCCAGCACAGTGCTTTAACTCAGTCAGAGAAATCAACATCAAATATCTCCTGCCTGTAATTTCTAAGACATGTATCAAGAGAAGTTGGCTCCTTTCTTTGTTCTCTCCTGCCTGTCTACCATCTCTACCTTTCAGACATCTGACCTGAAATAAAAAAACTTCTGAAGGTTTGAGACATTCTGGACTGCTCTATTCAGATTAAACTTTAATAATGTGAGGCTTTGGAGAGCAAAAGCAACAGCAGTGCTGTTGTTCCTACTGAGAACGGGGAGAGAAAAGTATTCTTTTCCTGTACCCAGGGAGTATCACCTTTATCTCACTCCACTGCTTGTTCATTAAATGCATGCTTGGATTTTTCATCAAGCATAACCTAGCTGAAACTAGTTACCAGGTCCTGATTCAGATCATGAAGTTGATTCTTTGTTTCACACATTTTAACTCTACATCCCAAGTGGAGTATTCACTATTCTAACATTAGCCTCATGGAACAGATGCTGCTGGCACTATTTGCCTATCAACGGATATATAGTTATCGATCTAAAACACTGGAGCATTTACCTCAAACTTCAAGACTCTGCTTCAGTGAATATTTGTAGGACATATACTAACTCTCCAGCAGAGAAGATCATCTTTCTGACCTTTTTCAAATAGGTAAGTGAAAAAACAAGAAAAGTGTTAACTTTATGCAGAAGTAAAACAAAAATACCTTTAAAAGTCCAAGTGTTCACCAAATAGGAGAATCATTTCTCAGCCAACTGCACTCAGAAATGCTGTTAATTTATTGTACAACTTGAACTCTGATAAAAACAAATGCAGAAGTTTTATAAACATACACAATACACTGTTACCTCCCTCCATTTTACTCACAGTTTTAAAGATAAATATTTGTTCAAATCTCTTGCCCAGGTGTTGTGAAATAATCACCTTACCTCTGCTTAGAAGATTAATTCAACTGTTCTACAGTCATTTTTTCTTGAGAATACTACAAAACAGAGGTTCCCAAAGGAATTCTTCAGGCCATGCTAAATAATCTCTGGGTCACACAATTATTAGACAGCATACTCTTTAACAGCCTCTTCACTAGTATGTGACTCAGTGTACTACCTGCCTACCCCTTTCACAGATGCCTAATGGTGACTGTAATCTGGGTACCACTGCTTCACAGACACCCAGTTATGTTATGGTGTTACAGCAGAAGCACTCTGCTGCCTATTAGCAAAAAGTTAGACCATTTCAGACATAAAAGAATGCCTGAAATCCTAACATGTCTTCTCTGATGTACCCATAATAAAATAACTAATATGTATCACATTTATCTGCCTGAAGTAGGAAAACTTGTTCTAACAAGCTGCAGCAATGTATACAGACCTCTGATGATAATGGGCTGTTTTCACTGTTAAAGGTCTTTGGGATATGAAACATAACTATCACACCTCTCCTGGTTACAGATGACTTAAGGACCTATTCTGAATGCTCCTGCACTCAGCAAAAGTCTGAGTAGAGGCTATATATAGGTTCAAATAAAGGTAAGCTTAATATATCTGTAACAAACAGATAGGATTTAATAAACATAATGCAAAAATCATGCGCGTGATTCAGCTTAACAGTTTAATCTTTCATGATTTAACGTCTAGGCATTCATTTTTTGCCAAAGACAATTCCTTAGAACATGAAATAGGTGATCAGTTGAGAAGCATATGAAAAACGTAGAGTGGTTACACCTTTCCACTACATGGAAAGAGCAGTGAGGCAAAATGATTCCTTGAGACACTGGGGACAGCCAAACAGACGGTTATGCACAAAAGAAATGATAATCTTGGAGAATTATCACTCAAGATCATATTAGGGGAAAAAAAAAAGCCCATAAAAGATAAAAGCAGAAAAGACACAGACAGGCAATTCAGTTTCTGGACAACACAGAGCTCTTCTATTTCCTGCATATGCCAGTTAGCAAGTTGTTGTGGAAACAAACTCCTGCACAGCTTTGCTAGAACGGCAGACTGAACAAGCTTCCTGCGCTACAGCAATATGAACAGAGTCATGTATACTTTATACATCCCTACATACTTTCAAATTAGAAAGTGGAGACCAAAACACTTTCAAATCTTATTTGAAAAGATTGTCAGAACTGTCCGAAGTTCTTCCCTTTCTTTCTCTCTCATACTCACCCTCAAATTTCATTTGTAAGCAAGGAGTAGTACCATTTGTAGATGCTGGAAAGTTCACAAAGATAATAGCAGAAATGGCTTGAACTCTTGCCTACCATAAAGAGAGTAATAAAGCTTTATCACTCCAGCTTCTCACCCATGAAGACATGAGCCCTGATGCATCCTATCTGGCACTGGCAAAGGATAAGAGTGGATGAAAATGCAGGGTAGTTCTAACCCTACTGCAGATAAAAGCAACAGAACATCTGCTTCGGCTTGTGCCTCTATTACAAGGGCATATATAATGGTGGTCCTGTGTACTTCCAAACTTCTCCCACTTGCAGCCTCATGGTATAGCTACTCTGAGATGCTGCGTTGCACTTATAGTCCTGCAACTGATTCACATCGCCCAAACGAGGGAGCTGGAGCAATTCATAAAGTGAGGTCCATTACATCTGCTTCTATGTCTCAACAATGTGAGTTAAAAGTCCAAACTGAAATATCTGGGTTATAATGGCAGAAGCACATAAATCGACATCTAGAAATCAAAATCTAGACATTTAGATGTCCATTTACATACTTAAAAAATGCTCAGACGGAGCATTTACTAAGGGATTTGTATTTACAGCAACTCGCAGTATAACAGAACAACGCTGCATCCGAAGCACACAGGGCACAAATACAATCTTTCTCACTCTTATGGCAGCACAGCTGTATAGCAGTTCACTCAGTTGGACTGTCTTCATATGTGACAGCATAAAACCAAGAAAAAGCTACTTTTTCAATATTATTGAGGTCATCCTCTCACCTGACAGCTGAACCACAAAGAACATTCAGTGTGATCCCAGCCCTTTGGAGCAGTACAAATGGTTGGGGACCAAATCTCTTGTTTTCCTTGGCAGTAGCACACTGATTTCTTCCCAGGTCATTTCTGGTACCTTAGCCAAGAGCAATATAGGGTGAGACTGCACAGCAAAACCAGGACTGCTGGTTGTATTCATTTCCCAGGTCACTCTCACGGGACAAGCACAGCCAGTTGACCTCCACACCAGGGCTGTGCCACTGGCACTTCTAACAGATTTAAGAGAAGTTTAAGTGCATGGGGAAGGGAAATCACCTTTGTGCCTCAATCATTATGAGAGGTTTCTGTCAAAAGAATGTCAAAACAGGGTTTATTACGACATATTGTCTGCTGCCTTTCTCCTTTCTGATCTCCACTGGGGGCACTGGACTATAAGAAAAAGTTAAACAGCAGAAGCAGCTAAGCATTAATACATGAACACTGCAAGTCTGAAGACTTTGATAATATTCTCTGGGAATAAAGGACTTCTGGCTCTGCAGCTAAATAATTGTAATATTCACTAAGCCACGTGCAAGTGATGTCGCATAAACCTTGACAAATGGCCAGGATTTAAGATTTTATAGTTGACTGAAAATTTTAGCCTTAGCAATCGTATTTAGGTCAATTTGTTCTGCAAGTGGTGTTTGCCTTTTTTAAAAAAAAAAAAAACCAAAAACAAACAAACAAAAAAAAACACTAGGGAAATTTCAATTTTCCATCACTGGCACAAAATCCCATTAGGAAAATCTATTCTTTATCTTGCTCAGTGAAGTGACTAGCCCAGAATTCACGTCTGCTGCAGCAACCAGCCTTACTTCACACATCTTACAAATCAGAAAAACCAACAGATATCATTACTGAAATCAGGTAGCAGTAAAAGCACTATTTAATTTTTCTGTGCTTTGCTTTTTCTTTCCACATTTGACCCAAAAGAGAATTGGCTAGCATACAGTATGTCAAAAATCAAGATTTCCCAAAAACATTCTATAAATATATAAAAGGTGTCAACATAAAAAAAAAAAAAAAAAAAGAGACAGAAAAAGATAGCCTGCAAGCAGGAGATCAGATTGTATTTCATACTACTTCCAATCTGAACTATTCCTTGATAGTATGATTTATTCAAATCTCAGATATCAAAGGTGACTTACTAAACAGAGCCATTGAAAAAGTAATTTTGTACTCCATGAATAATGATTCTCTTCACAAGAAATACCCCAACTTTTTCTCTCCTCAGTGAAAATGATATAAATCTAACTCCAATGATAATCACATAGCTGAAAAAAAAAAAAAAAAGCCTTAAGAAAGGTAACACTCTGTCTGCTTTTCCAAACCCTCTCAGCTACGGTACAAGGACAAAGAAAGTAAAAATTTGTTGTGATGAGACCAGCTGGCCCTAAGACAACTGCACTCTAACAAAAGGGTTGTCAGGGAATGCTCCATTCATTACCTGTGTAGACCTGCCTGGCCTGAGTGTAATGATGAAATATAGTTAAAAGTTATCTTCAATTCTCCTAGCCACAATACACTGCAGAATATTAAAAACAGAACAAAAGTCTGATGGACTTTCACACTGAATATTTGCTTCATGACTACATGAGAAACCAGTAACTGCTCATAATCATAGGAAGTCTCTTACCTTTCGTTTTATCTATTTTTAAACTACAAATACATCAATTTTTTTCTAATACAGGAAATGAGTATCAAGTCTCCATCCCTGCAGCGAAGTAATTTATTTCCTGCATCATGTGTATCAAAATAAATTAACATAATTCTAAAAAAAAAAGATACATGCACACCAACTCCAAAATAAAACACTTAAACCTGTGCACAGTAGATACATAAAAACAAAAACAAACAAAAAAACCCACAGCTATCTAACACTTCCTGAAAGGCTTGTCATTTACAGAATAACTCCAATCTAGTTTGCTACCTCTTCCTAGTCTTCCTAGTTTTCCCTTTGCATTTTCTCAGCTTTCCTTGGTCATTCCCATCTGCCTAACCTCCATTTCAGCTTGGCCCTGCTGATATTTAAGGTAGTGAACACACAAGATAAAAAATAAAAATAATTTCCATCACCCTTAATTGGGTAGACTAAATACTTAATCGTCTGCACATTCTCCTTATTTCCACTCCAATCATTCACAGGAGGAGAGAAACAAATGAAGTAATGAAGTAACTGAAGCAAAGTCCACACTTCCAACGATATAAACTGGCTTTCTGAAAATAAACAAACCATCACAAATTATCTGTAATCCTTTAGGTCTATTTCCTCACACAAAAGATACACATCATAATTACATTCTATACAAAAACTGTAAGGAACAAACAAAATCAACTGGCACTGCTAACAGTTATATTTCAGCTTAATATTAAACTTCTCTATCCATCTCTCGCCATCACTCCAACTCCCTCAGGGTTAATATGTACTCAGAAATCCCACCACTAACAGACACTAGCAAATTTAATGAGGCTAGAAATGGGGTCAGACTATCATATTTCTTAAGACTGCTATACTATTTGTCAAAAATGGAAAAAAAGCAAAAAACCATTTATGAGGTTGTACCATTGTTCTGCAAGCTTTCTTAAATTTGCTCGTTACAGGTTAGTGAACAACTGATTATATGATCCTCCCACCATCCCTAGGCAGCAATGAACCAAATTAATAGAGAGGAGGCAATTAAGTAAGGAAGACATTCCCAGGAAATGTGAACTGAAGTGACAAATATTGTATTTAACACAATATGGTACAAGTATTTCTATCAAATAGCCAAGAAGTTAAGTATGACAAGTCATAGTACGATCATTAAAATATCCTTAAGAGAGTTATTTTTAAAATCAGACTGAGTGAAAAACACCTCAAAAATGACAAGGTATTCATCATCCTCTGTTATAGAGAGCGTTGGAAAAAAGTTCAGTGAACTAGCTTGCTAGGCAACAACATTTTAAAAATCTTGGTAAAACATGTTGCATGAAAGGAACAAGTTCTTTTTTTGAACAAAAACACTTTTCATATTTATGTAAAGCAGCTGTTAGGCAGTGTTCAACATTATCAACCTGCAGCAGTGCAACAGGATGCTACATGTGTAATGTCAGGCATAACAAGGCAGAGAGGGTCATAACATACTGACTGCTATATAAACCTAATTAAAATAGCAACATGTGAAGATAGGTTAATAAGGGTTTCCATTGCATCTCCCCATGAAAGAGGGCATGTAGATCTTAACTTATAAACAGGATACCTAAACAAATCCTCTACAGAATAATTAGAGAAACTGCTGATGCAGAGTAGATTTTAAAAAGCAATGCAAGGTTGCAAATATGCATGGAGTAGTGACCTCACCCATATCATTCTTTCACAGGGCTCAGATCTTTACCTTAACAGAAAAAGGAAGAAAGTAACAAGAGGAAAGAATGTCTTTTCTCAAGACACAGAATTGGGAGACAGGAAACCCAGATTCTATTTTTCACTCTGCCACAGAGGTCACTCATGGTAAACTTTCCCAACTTTGGGGATAAAAACAAGGAAGGTGAAATGCTACAGTCAAAAGACTTGGCTGAAAGTACTTATATTTGAAAGGTTTGCCTACTTTCTCCGTCTCACCTTCTTCATCTGAAACAGTGATAAATATTTTCACCTAAACCCACTGATGATTTCGATGCTGATGATTTGGTGCTTTCAGATTCTATAGAAAATTCCATCAGCAAACAACGTAATAACAGTATTAGGGGACAGAGGGAGGGCGGGAGGGAGGGAGGAAGGGAGGGAAGTAGGGAGGGACAGACAGACATCTGATGGTTTTATCTTCCAGATACTAATACTCAAAGTATCAACAACTAATACTCAAACCTTCAACAAAAGAAAGAAAAAAAAAATTAAAAAAATAAACACTGCCCTTTGATTGTACATAAATTGAAATTATAATCTCTATTCAAAAAAAAAAAAAAGTGTTCAAACTGTGTAACTAGTAGTCTTGCATCATTGCATTTCTGAAGATCAGGAAGATCTCTGCTCCTTACCCCTTCATTTTCCAAGACTGCCTCACAATTTTAACTGTAAGCTGAATGTTTAATCTGAAAAACAAAACCAGTGTTCTATTTTATTCTGTTTTATTTAGCTGAATGACTTCAAATTCCTTGCTCCTGACTCTAATCTTAGTTTATTATCCAATATGGAAAGTGCAAGAAAACATGACTACCAGGAAAAATCTGGCTATGTCATAAGCTTTAGCTTGAAGCAAATACAAAAGGCTGATAATTTTTGTTATGCAGGAGGAAAAGGGGGGGATAGAAAAACACTTCTTTTATGCTAGCCCTCCCACCTAGAAATATTCCCTGTAAACACAGAGAAAAAAAAAGAAAAACTCAAATAGAAAGATGTAAGAAAAGAGTCGTTTTTTCAAAAGCCACACTAAAATAGCTGTACTAAAGAACAGGACTATATATACCTCTAAGGAAAATATGCCCACTTAATATGCTATAGTGAACTCACCATTACTGATAGCAACCTATGCTTGGAATGGATTATATTTATCACCATACAAAGTTCTTTACATAGGTTTTGGAGATTAACTAATTGAATTGTTTAAAGAGAGAATTTAAATCAATTTCCTTTTTTTTCTCTCCCATTTGATCACTTTTTTTTAGGCTTCTAATTCAGTGAAATGGGAAATAAAGCTTCTGCAACAATCATTTTGTTTTTCCTCAGGATATTTTGTGTGTTTAAATACTGTATCTATTACGGTCCATATGTCAATTAGACATGGTAGTTGTGACAGTACATTCGAAAACCACCAGCACAGTGATTCAATACTCTGGGGACAATTGCTATACAAGTTGTGATTTCCCACAAAATCAAACAGAAGAGAAAACAATGTAAACAATAACTCAGCCTGCACAGGGGCTCAGCCTAAGGCTCCAGTTCCAGATTCCTTATACAGCCACAGTAACTTTTGACTTTGAAGGGACTAATGGCACTCCATAAAATTGCCTGCCTGGGCAAAGCAGTTTGCTGTGACACAGAATTTGCTATATAGGATTGCTATACAAATTACTTCCTGTAGTAAAATGCAATGTTGCAGCAAGGTTTCAGACGACATAGCAGAGCGTGTCTGCCTAAACAGAACAGGCTAGACCTGCAGGCAGGTGGGGTGCTTCTTTCGGTTTTTGTTTTGTTTTCCTCCCAGAAATCCCTTGCCTGCAACTTCTGTGCTTTGCAGTTCTGTCTTACCGTATCTTTGAGTGTCACATGCATTACTCCCACACTGCATTTTTTCTTATCAGTATATGGAGCCTAAAGGTAATATCCTCATTTGGTATGCATTCGCAACCAAAACTGGCTATCAGCAACCCAGAACAGCCTTTGCCATCTACAGGACCTATTGCCTTAAGCAGTTAACATCACTGTTTGCAACCAGCTTTCTACTACAGTATCAGACTTCATTAACCTTTTTTTGCAAGCTGAGCTCTTGGCACAGCAGTTAGCTTTTATAAGTTCTTTGACTTTTGATCCAAGACTCTGCTGCTGGAAGCCATTAGTTTTCACTGAGCAATTAACCTGGGATTCTGGCAATTTGTCTGATCTTTGGGCCAGCCTGAACACTTCTACTGCAAAGTCAATAGTCTGTCTTCATTGCTGCGTACACCTGAGGAGGTATGCCATGGCTCTGTGTATTGACACAGTGAATTTCAGTATGAATCCTATTTAGGACTTCTGGAAGTCACTGACTACTACGGCAGTTTTTGGCTAGAACGGAGGGAACAGTGCCAATTACCAAAGGCCTTGTGCAGTATCTTTTCCAGAGAAAAATACCTGCTTGAAGAGCCAGACAGGGAAGGTAGAGAAAATGCCAAATTCCTGCTGAAAAAAATCTTTACAGTTTGAAATAGAGCATGAGGAAGCTGTTGTTACAGTTGTTACATTCATAATCCGTCCTGAAGAAAAAAAGGAGCACGCGCATGGTATTTAGTGATGTTTAAATCCCTTTTGTTTCTGATTTCATTCCTCCAAACAATTATGCCACTTGCCACTAGCTCAACAAGAATGTGGAAGCTATTTTTTTCACTTGTCTCTCTTCATGGAACCTACATTACGTTAGTGGTCAATCTATACTCTGGACGACAAGGAACAGTCAGCCAGATTCTAAAAACTTATTAATTAGTAGGCTCTCCATCATCAGCAACTGGAGAGATCATGCTATTTATCATTGCTACACCAGCAAAATGTCAATCAGGGTAAAGAAATTTTTAACCACAGCTCTCAGCAGTCTTCATGGAGTCACAGGAATTCCAGGAATTTTCATCTCGGTGAATCACTGATCCAGTAAATACAATCGAATCTCTATTGCAAACATGTTTGTCTATTAAAAATGGTGATTGCACACTCACTGTCATGACTGACCAGACCGTAGGTATACAAATTTGCAAATGGCTTGACAAATCAATCCCAGACTTCCACATTCTTAATAGGTTGTACGAACATTACTTAAAAACAAGTTTATAATGAGCTTTTAAATCATCTTCTGATCTTCAAGGGAGTCTGTGTGACCAAATATATCACTTACCGATGAACAGGTAACTGAAGGGAATCCAAGTAGTTCTCACCCTTAACAGCCATATTTATCCTATTCCTTATGTGCACTTCTCCATAGACCGGAATCTAGAGAGAAAGTTATTTAGAAAAATTAGGGAAATTCAGGACTCTTCAATCCAGGATGGCATGACATTCTCCCATTAAGCTGTGAGACTAACTCATTAAAAGCAATTGAAAGGACTTCTTTTACCTCAAGTCACCACAAACCTCTAGCAAATAATCAGGGCCAGCAAGTACACTTCATGGTATTAGCAACATACGATTCTGCATATTCCTTAAAGTCCTGGATTGCTGAACATATTACAGGGCTAATAGAGGGTGGTTATTTAGCCTTATTTCTAAACCGTTTTGCAGTAACTTGCACTCCAGATGAAATAGCTTTAATTAGACCAGAATTCTTGATATTACTGTCACAAAGACTGAGTGCGAGCTAGAAATAAAGTATGTTTGCATGATTTTAGGATCATACAGAACATTTAAAGAAAGGCCTTATGTCTAAGTTACTGAAGTATTGGATCCTTTTGTATCACATCATTTTTCTGTCAGGTTGAAACTGACAGGGGGGAGGGGAGGGCTGGGCTATCTCCCTCTCTCCTCCATTAATCTGCTTCATCTTGCATCAGGACATTGCCCAAGGCAAATCAATGCACACTCTGAACAGAAACCAGAAAGAGAATTTATTTTACCAGCAAAAGGGAAAGCATTCCCAGACATCCACATAGCTAGAGGAAGAGCTAATGAGCAATACTTGAAGGAGAATGATCCACAACTCAAGAACAAGAAGGAGACAGCTTAATTTGCAGAAAGAGGAGACAAGAACAGCAGGAACTTATGCTTTCTTAAATGTGAAGAAAAAAAAATGGGATCAATGGATTTCAGTCTTGGAAAAAAATACACAGGAAATGAAAATGACTTGTGTCACCAACTGAGGGAGAAATTTTGATGCAGCCACTTGTGAAATTCTGCCATTTGATTATTGGCTACATTCTGCAAGCTGAGTCAGGCAACATTTAAGGAAACCGCGTCTCCAAATTGTTCTTAATTGAGAGTGGCCCTCAGCATCTTGCCTAGCAAACTGATCTCATTGCTAATGCATTTCCTTGGGTTTCTTTGTGGCCAAGATCTGCATAGCAGAACACGCAAACATTGTCCTGAATGTTTGCTAGTATTACAACCTAAGTAATGCATTCACATGCTTTGCCCACCAGTAGCACCTGATTGTTTGGGATTTTTTTTCAATTTTCCTGAAAATAACAAATTCAACAAATGAATGAATATAATGATAATGGGAAAAAAAATCTGATTTTTTTTTTTTAAATGCTGAACTATGATTTAGAAAAGATTGTAAGCGTCCAGTATTTGACAGGCTATGGCCAAATAGCTCAAATGTTCAAATATGAAAACATGAATACACATATTTCATTGTCCAATACAATGTCTGATTTGAAAGAGAAGCTTATGGGGCCTTTCTTTTTTGGTGGTGGTTTTTCCTGTCTGTTTTAGCAGTTTACATATATTGCACAGAGAGTGCTAATAATGACAAAAAAAAGAACTTCATTTCTTTTTTTGCTAGCACATTTTTTGACTCTTTGTCAAAGAAATTTAAAATTACCAAATACAAGTAACCATATAATCAAATTTACTGGAAATAGTTCATTGCCACTATTTTCTAGTGGTAATGAGACCCTTAATTAAAGGTGGACACATCTGCACAAAATCTTCAAGATGACATTTCACCTCCTAAATCTTAACACGTCAAGAACCAAAAATATATTCTTTCACCAGTCAGTAAAAGCACAGACATATGGAGCACTAGCCAACTCCCGTTCAGCATCAAGCACAGGATTTACCTTCCTAAGCCCCCAATACAAAAATCATCTACTGAAACCCAGGCAGTTCCATCTCCATGTGAGGAAGAACTTCTTTGCTGTGAGGGTGACAGAACCCTGGCACAGGCTGCCCAGAGAGGCTGTGGAGGCTCCTTCTCTGGAGATCTTCCAAACCCACCCGGATGCAACTGGGTACCCCGTGCTCGCGATGTCCCTGCTGGAGCAGGGGGTTGGACTAGATGATCTCTAGATGTCCCTTCCAACCTCAACCATTCTGTGATGCTGTGTCTTCCCTCTGATGAGCTAAAGCTGCTTTGCCATTAGCTCAGCCCACTATGCCATTAGCTCAGTTCAGCTATGTATGTAGCCCACTTGCTACATACATAAAGGAGCATCTGATGTACTCCATTAGTTGTGTGCAGTGCTATAACATTCACAGATCTAAATTAGATTACTGCATCTCATTTTTCTCTATAAATTAGGAATCTGACAAAAAATACAGCTTTTCATATCCTCTCTTCCCAAAAAATACAGTTACGTTATGGCTAAAAGCCTCTAAAACCATGATCAGCTCCTACTTAGAAGTCACTTACGCTCCAGGAACAATAACAAAATACCTCACTAATACCTTAACCAAACAGTCTGCCTCAAGACAGCAATTAGCTCAAGTCTCTAAGCTCATGTTAATGCTGCAAGTGAGGAAACACTGTCTCTCTATGGCAAGTGTGCTCCCTCCAGGCAAATGGCAACTTGCCAGGAGACTGGCTGCACCTGAACATCACAACATCTCACACTACAGTCTGCCTAAACCCACAACTAGAACACTAATTAAAGCCCCAGTGAATGACACAGTGAAAATACTGATATCTGCCCAGGGCCTCATTTATGGTGGGAGACGTTCAGCTTCGGGTCTTCTCACTCTCCCTTCTGGGGAAGGTCACAACACACAAATGGCATTTCCCAGCAGAGACCATTACAGGACTGATGGAATCCCCCTGTTTAGTTGTTGCTGCTTTTTGTCAAAAGCCACAATAATGTTGAGATCTAGTCAGCATTCCTGAAATAACACCTCATACTATAGCAGCCCATGCAAATGACCCCTGAGCACCATATCAAATCAGAGGAAAATAGAATCTACATTCTTCGGACTTTTCTGAAGATGTTTTTTTAATACCTTAAACAGGATTTTACACATATAAATGTCTGACACGGACTGGCACCATAATCCTAAGTAGAGACTTACAAATGGATTATTTGATAGGTAATGGTGTGTGCATGTAGAATAAGACACATTCAAGGCAGCAGTCTCTCCTTGTGTCCTGCATCATCCTCTTTGTCATGTCAACACTGAATTAGATAGATAGATAGATAGATAGATAGATAGAAAGAAAGAAAGAAAGAAAGAAAGAGCAGTGTCTTGAACAATTAAGTTCTGGAACTCTCACAATTAAATTCACATTTTTTGAACTCACTCATTGCTAGCACACCCACTGTTGTAAAGGCTTAAGTTAGAAGGCTAATAAATGAACTTTGGCCATCTCGTTTCTAACACTTAACATCATAATTTCAGTGCTAAAAAAACTATCTTAAAATAAGGTCAATCAAGAGCACCACTCCTCTCTAGGGACAACCATATATTTGAAACTTTGATTATTAATAATCATCAGAATGAGAAGACCATGCTATCTGTAAGTAGCTTGGCTAACCCGAGAATAACAAGTCATTAACTAGAAGTCATTTCAGACTAGGTAAGATTTGATTAATACGAGCAGTTCCTCCACCATAATAAAGTACAGTCTCTGTTCTGCCAAATAGTGCCTGATTTTACAACTCTGGAAGTCTGGGAATCATTATTCTCCTGGTACATAGAATAACTGTTAATGGAATGCTACAAATCAGATTAAAAGGAAAATTTTGACAGCTTTTATGCGATAGGTCAGAAAGTAAATACATACACTCCGTCCTTCAGCAACATGCCCGGTCCATCAGAAATTTTTCACACTAATCGTTTAAGCAGTCAGGATCCCATGCTCCTTTTGCTTTATAACAGTTTTATCCAGGAAAGCATTAATAACAATAGTAAAAGCCAACTCAGAATTAAGCAGAATTTCACAAATACAATAATAATAAAAATTAAAACAAGAAATAGTCCTTCAAACGACGCATTAAAATGGATCATATTAATGTCAGTCCATATACACAGATGTATGTATCCATACTCCTAGAATGCAAAATTAAGAGAGAGAGAGAGATGGGAAAAGAGGCTGCTTGAGGAATTCACTCACAGAAACTACTTTTACAGATTAAACTGAAATAACTACTGAGCAGTTTATGCTTTACTTGGTAAGTATCACCAGAAAAACAAATCTGTTTTTACTCATACAAAATTTTATTTTTAAGACATACTTCATCTGATCTCTCTTTATGTTCTACAGAAAGAGGATCCCATTTTAAATAAATCTGGGTTCATCTTTGACAAGGCCCATAGTACATGGGCAAATTATTGTACACTTAAGTCTGTGCTACTTCTGTCCTGGAATCTGAAGAGAGGATCATTAGTTTGCAGATCTTAAGTTAGCATGAGAAATGTAAAGCACAACAATGCCAACTGCAGATATCAAGCACGGAGGAAAAAAAAAAAAAAAAAAAAAAAGAAAAAACAAACAAAGAAAGAAAAAAAGAAAAAGAAAAAAAGAAAGAAATCTCAAGCCAGGTTCTTCAGACAAGATCTCACTCATCTTCATACAGGACTTTTCAAGTCCTTCATTCACTTTCTGGCTTTGGAACCCTCAAGACATCCTTCAACATTTATAATTTTCTCTTTCTAAGCCCTGTGAAAAACACCCTGCTTTTAAAACAAGGGATATGTGCTTGTTTGTGTCATTTACTTTAGCAGAAGCACTAAATAAAATACCTGCAAGGTGACTAGGAAATGAAGAAAACAGACACCCGAACTGTTATGTATCTGACTCTTGTAAAGCATACATATCACCACAGATACCAGGGGCAGAAGAGCTCCCTATGTCTCTCCAAAAAACTATAGTTCGTTCTCTTGCATGATTTTTTTCATTTAGTAAATCCTTAGCAAATTTTCCAGTTTGGACATAAAACCTCTGGAAAGATGGAATTTCCATGAGCATAGCCTACTTGTAAAAATGTTTAAAATTAGAATAGAGAAGAGCATAACATTCTGCATTTCCATTTTCTTTTTCACCTTTAAGAAAATTATCTTGGGCAAAAGTCACTGGCCTAATCACTTACTTGGAATCTTTTTTTCCTATCTTTTCACTGAAGTCTCTATAGTCTGCCCTACCATGAGGGACACACCAATTTATAGAGGTGGCAGCGTTACGGGAACAAACTGATTAGTGGCCACATTTCTGGTTATTGTAAATTCAGAGGCAATTTGCCTCAGAAAGAATTTGCTTTTGACACACAGGAATTGAAGAGGTGGCAAGACAGAGCACTTTGGAACTGTACTTTTTCTTTTTATGTAACACAGAAAACCACATAAAAATGTTTAGTTCTCAGAGCAACATTAACACAGCTTGTGACCACAAAATGCCAAGAGGTACAACCTCCCAGTCTTTACACTCCCCTTGCTTCCTGTGCCCCCTCGCCCCATCTTAATGAAAAGCGCCAAATGGTCACCATCACAAACGCCTCAGCTCTAGCACACGCTCACAGCAGCTGCAAACCCCTTTTCAGCAACAGCTTCGTGGCTTCCACAGCACTGCAGCCACACAATAGGTATAACGGGCTTGCCTGGACAGTGCAGTCGGCAGAGCTTCTCTCCTCACAGCAGCTACCTCAATGCCCACTGCACTGGTCCACCCGTGGTGAGCTACATCTTCTAGGAAGCGACTTTAATTGGACCAAAACCTCTTTTTATTATTATTTTTTTTTAAACTACGTATATATATGAAGATGCATGGCCTTAAAGCAGTAATAAAATCAGTGACCCACCAGCTCACTCCCTCACAGCCACACACCTCAGGAAAACCCTAACGCTCACCTGAGGTGAGGCAGGCACATGCAGCAACTGCCACCGGCCTGTTAGAACCGGTTTCCTCTGGTCCTGAGATAACGGTCAACGGCTGCGGGTCACGTTATGGGGGGGGGAGCGCAGGCGCCAACGGCTGCAACTGGTTCCAGCCGGTTCTGAGGTAACGGGTAAGGGCTGCGGCAGAGCACGGCGGGGTGGGCGCTTTGCCCAGCTGCCAGGCAAGGTGGATGGGAGTACTTTTGGGGTGCTTTGCACCCTCACAATGAGGCATAACGCTTGCCACGACACGGTCATCTTCACCCCTCAGCCACATGCCCTGGCTGCCTCCTCGTCGGGGGAAAATGGAGAGGTGGAGACCCTCGGGAACGAGGTGAGGTGAGGCGGGGTTGGTGGCAGCAGGGTGCGATTCCTACCTTTATCTCACTCCCCACACCTAAATCCTAAATCAGGGTGGAGGTTAGCAGTAAATTAAGTAGTTTCCCCACTTTAATTTGTTTTGCCTGTGGCACAATAGCTACTGGCTAGTTGAGGCCTGTGTAGGGGTCACATGTATCATCCTGTCTCCTCCTTCCATTCAGTTTGGGGAGGATGAGACCTTGAATTCCCCTCACTCTTACTGTAAAGAAGTCAGAAATACGGGAGCTGTTATTTTAACTAGCTGTTGTGAAAGCGATAAAAGGAGATTTTACTCCCCTACACTGTACAAAACATTTTGAAAATATTACAGCCCAATCCCTGCAAAAGAACAGTATGTCATCAGTGCCACAGATCCAGAAGTGAAGTGGGGATCTTTAGCTTGCATACTATATGTATGTATATACACATATTCTCATCAAAGTACAGCAAACTATAATGCATTTTTCTGGCTAGCTGAAAACATGCTGGGAGATAAGGAAATTGCTTGACTGAACATGCAAAGTAGAAAATTCAATAGCAACTACATGCTTGGTTGTAGCTTCTTTCACAGTGAGTGAACAAAAAGAGCTAGAAAACAGGCCCTCAGTGCTGTGAAGGAGCTCCACCAGTGCTGGTGAGGTGGTCTAACTAATGCTATGAGGAAAACAGCACAGAAGCTGTAGGCAACATTCTGCAGGGTCACGCAGCAAGTGCTAGTTCAAGGCAAACATCAGAAAGGGCAATGTTTTCAGAAAAGGCAACTAAAGGTAAGGGCAAAAGAAGAAAAGCTGAGTGCCATCCCAAGGTAAATTAACAAAACAGATATGCTGAAGAATAGTCCCTTGAGTTGCACAAGACCCAACTTAGAAAAAGCTTAATGAAGAATTGTTTTGTGTATCTCCTTGATTTTTTTTAATAGATCTTCAAGCAAGGAAGTTGTTAAGAGATTGCTTAAAACAAGAGACACATTTCTTTTTCCCTTTCATTTTACCCCTCTTGTTAAATTTCTTCATGACTTTGTAGCTAATTCATAAAATTGATACTTTTGCTTTTTTTTTTTCCCCTGTAAATGTAGTTCTATAGAAACACTGTTCTATAGAAATAACAATTCTACTCAGTAATGCAGTGCTTCTAAGTACAATGAAATTATGGCTAAAGTTCATTATTCATGTTAGCATTAGAAAAAAAATCCAAAAGAGCTTAAAATCAAAATAGGTAAAACCATCTTCTGTCAAGGAATAGAGAAACAGAAATGAAGTGATTTATTCAAAGCTAAATATGATACAACCACAAATTGAAACCAAATATCCCAAAGTCTGGTATTGTAAGTTAGTAGCTACTAACCTTGTACTTAACAGCTTCATTGAAAGGAAAAGAATAAGGACCTCTACAAATAACTCACTTCCTTCAAGGAAAGCTGACAAGGATATCTCTGCAAATAATCCATTTTCTATAATTAAAGGATTTCACCTTAATATCCATTTCAGTTACTCAGTCTGAAAGACGTCTTTACTTATATTGCTATTCCCCTAAAGAAAAACAACAACAACAAAAAATCTGACATTTTAACAGAGATGAGCAAAACATTATTATTAATTCAGCTCACAGCCCATGCTATCAACATCTTTATTGGAAGTATTGCAAGGCATTGCACAGTAAACAGTGTTGGCATTTTAAGAATATTTGGCAGCAGCCATTAAGTTTTTCATTTTACAGAGCTAATACCCAGTTGCTGTTTGTTGGCATTATTTTAAGACCCTTAAAACTAGCTTTAGACCAATACATATAAACGCACATTCACCTGAAAGATTACATAGACATGAAAGATAACTTGCTGCAGCCATTGAAAAAGCTTGCTACTTGCAGTACCTATAAACTTGTTACTTATATCACCATTTTTTTAACCCCTATGCACATTGCAGGAAAGAAATAAAAGGACATTGGAGACTTTCATATAGCATTTGGACACAATGCAAAGAACAGGGTAGCCAGCGTTCTGGGAACCAAATGTAATGACATTTAATTAGCTAACACAACAAGGAACATGGAACCCATTTATCTTAACAGGGATTTTCCACTGGGGTAAATTCATGTTAATTGTGGTCTCAGCCTTAAAATATGTGTTTCATAAAATGTGAAACAACAGATCTAGTAAAATAACACAGACTTTTTCATACAAGGCTGAAAAATTACAGCAGGTTTGTGAAAGTACCTGGATGTGCAAGATATGAATGTTGTTTGCACCTACAGCAGTGGTGTGGTTTTTTGTTTGTTTGTTTTTAAATAACTCCAATTAAGACCTCCAGACAGTGTGTCAACAGAACTTAAATTTTCTAGTCCTTACAGTTCTAGATAAAGGTGAAGTAATAGGAGAGAAAAAAAAGAGTTATTTTACTTAAAAAAAAAATATATGTATATATAAAATGATGTGTCTTTTTGAGCCAGAGTATCCAGTCATCAGACATTCTCTTCCTCCTCCATCCCTCACAGAAAGCATTGTGAAGGGCCAAAAAGCTGTTACAAAGATACAGATAGGGAATCCCCAGCAGTACCAGGGACAGAACAGATTGCTCTATTGTGTTTAGGGGCAGATGTAGTACAGCCAGAGTACATCCAGAAATCAAACAACTTGGATCTGAAAGTGCAACATCTACTTCTGGTCAGCGTACCGCAGTGAGATACTGTGTCAAAACACACTCTTGACCCTTCGGGTGCAGAACCTTGGAAGGCTGAGCCAAGAGCTTTCAAAGGGTATTGTTTGATACAATGGTAAGATTTATATGATTTGCACTTCTTCCAGTTTATTAGCTGAAATTTTAGTGTGGAAGAGCCAAAGAGGAGAGAGCACAAAATGGTAAAAGAGAAATGAGGAGAGGAGCACTGCTCATTATTAAGTCAAGTATGGATATCAATTGATGTATATATGAAGAGCCATGCTGCATCTAATAGCAAATAACATTACTAATCCTTATAGAACAAAGCTGGATGCCCTTTTCAGACAGAATTGTCTTTGTCAGTGAAAGCTGTACATCATTAAGCACTCAGTGAAAACGTGGAAGAAAACTTAGCATTTGTCACTGATACTTAGTAACTATGGACAAAAGCATACTAGTGTAGAGCAAAGAGGGCTAGGCAATTCTGATAGGCCTTTGGATGTTTGGGGGAAGGGTTGTTAATTCTTAAGTCTGGCTGTGCTATAGAGTTAACATGAAATCCTCCATCAGCTTACAGTAACATACATCAAATTTGTATTGCACACTTCTGTGCTTACACCTTGGGGGGAAGGAAGGAGGAGAATAGTATTTGTAGGTTTGATTTTAAAAGTGATAATCTACTTGTAGCAGTGCTGAAAACAGATCCCAGATATGGAAGGTACACAAAATAGAAAATAAAATGAAGGAAAGTACAGACTATAACTCCTGGGCCCAAACACGCACTACATTACTGGAGTCCAGCAAGTTCCTGTGTGTCACCTGAACTACAGTAATTGACTGCTACTCAACTGATCTTCAATAATCTGTTATGCAAAGGAACTAGCATGCAAGTTTTGAGTACATAATAAACTACTTCACAGTCTGTTCCAAAATGACTGTTATTTTTAGAAAAATCAAGAGAACAAATAAGTTATGAGAAGAGAAAAATATCTTCTAAGATGTGCATGTCTGATTGTAGAAAGGGCAAATATTTTTATAAAAAAGCTATTATTAATATTTAAGTAATTTGTGATAGCTTAAAGAGAGGCATGCACCAGACCTGGTTGAAATTAAGAATTCCAAAAATCAAGCTTTTGCTATTAGGAGCTGAAATTTCTGAGTTCTTAATCATTAGGCTTAGGAGGGTTCATATTCTTGACTTTTTCTCATCTTCATAAAAAAAACCACACATACACACACAATAACCTTGTATTTTTATTCACAATTTTGACTTGAACCTTGCAGTTATTTATGGCTATACTGCAGATCTTATTATCTTAATACTTCACTGAAAGTCAAGCAGACAAATGCAGAGTCACATTATTACAATGGTCTGTTCACTTTTTTTCCAGTGCAGGTCTACAAACACTCCAGGAACAGGAGACTGATAAAACTGAGTAAATTGAAAGTTTAAAGTTCTACGTGAACCTCCATGACCAAAACCTGATAATCATTTTGGGTGCAAATGCACCAAAACTTAGCTGAGGCTGCAAAGCTGATCCATTGCCTTGAAAGCTTCAGTCCTAAGGCTCATTTCCATTGTTAGCTGTGAAATGTGGGGTGTGAAGCAGGTGATCTTCCATTTGCAAGAACAGGGTTAAAGTTGCCAAGTAAACTCCAAAATCTGCAGACAGCTAATTTCATTATTCAGATACTAGAGTTGCTCTGTTCAGCACTTCTGTAGAAGAGCATTTCAGATTTGAGTGTTTCATACATCTCTCTTCCCATCATCAGCCTCACAAAACTCTGTCCATCTCCAAAAAGGCCCTTATCTTCCAAAATTGTAAATGTAACTGAAGCCAGTAATTTGCCTCAGCAAGGAAATAGTCATGTTCCTAACCCCTCATGGGGGTAGAGGGCATATTCCATCTGCAAATATGGCTTGCATTTTTTTCTACAGTGTGCCTAAGCTTAGAGAAGTTATCTACAGTCAACATTTATGTTGAATGGATCTAAACATTGCCTGTGCTGATGATGCTTGTATTCACCAGTATATAGCAGGTATGTTAGGTAACTTATTGGGTAGTGCCTATATGTATCTGCTGATGTGCCAGTGTCTTGGGAAAACACTCCATTCCCACAGGAAGTAGAGACCTTCCACCTCAATTTCATTCTACATATGCATCATTTGAATATAAGTCAGCATGGATATTTCAGGGGCACTATCCATGGCCTCTCAGGTCAATGCCAGAATGAAGGAAGAGAATTTCTGAATATACATCCTCAGATATACTGCATTCACTACCATACCTTCAGTGTCATGTAGACCTGTCTGCACATGCTTCTGGATACCAACTTTCAAAGTTAGTAAAACCCCACCCAAAAAACAGTCAATACTTGAGTAGCAGTTCCAAACCTAATCATATTATTGTTCCTCTCTTTTTTTAAATTCTAATGGAAAGCTATGTCCTGTAACATGTTCAAGCAAGGGGAAAAAGAATGACATCTTTAAGTTGAAGAAAAAAATAAAAATTGTTGCTGTGGTAAGTGTAAACCAGGTCTGAGACCCAGCCCACCTCATTGTCCCTTAGGATATCAAAAACCAGATTCTTCTTTTAATTTAATAGTGTTCTCAAAGAGAACCCAAGAAAATGCTAAGCATTACTCATGGTGGAACCACAAAACAGAGCTTTCAACTCATGACTCATCCAATAAAAGTGAAAGCAATTCATAAGCAGAATCTGAAGAGTTTCAAAGCACAAGATGAATTTACCTTTAAAAACCCCATTTCAGTAAGGAGAAGAT
>VZSV01000058.1:952956-970053 GCA_013398735.1 Nothocercus julius
ATAACAATATATATATATATATATATATATATAAAATAATGGGTGTATTAAAGAACCCATCCAGCTTACCACTGAATTGGGTGATGAAATAGACCCAAAATATATTGTACATTTTAGAAGTTAATCTTAACCGGAACTTTTCTAAAAATTAGATAGACAAAACACAAGTTTCTGCAAGTAATTATCAGGTCATGTACCTATAAAAGTCAAAAGAAGATATTTTATTACCTGCTCATCTTGTTTATGGAATAGAGCCAGTATTAGTCAGCACAAGTAGTTTCTTCCAAGCAGGAATGCTGCAATCAGTAAGGGAGGTAATTAAAATGAGGGAAATCCAAAACAGTTACAGCTACCAATCATGTCATCTAATTTGTGCTATTTTATTCATTAAAAATAAAGCATTGAAACAAAGATGGCATATTTTATGCAAGTTCTTGATTACCTTTCTGCCGAGGGAGCATGTAATTTACAAGAAAGAGGACTTAAAGCTTTAAGTGCCTCTGACTTAATTCAGCATGCTGTATTGATGGTCCCATTTAGATGATTCCATTTTAGGCCCCTCTAACGCATTAAAGACATGACTTACTCACATCCATTTGGCTAATGATCCCCTACTGCTCTAAAGTAAATGACAGCTATTTACAGTAAATTATTCAGCTAGATAGAGGGAAGTGCAGTATTCATTTTATATTGTTTGACATGGCAAAACAGAAGTGTACAAGCAGGCAGGTGGGGCATTTTAATCTTTCAGAATCAATTGTTTAATCCACAACAAAAGACTAGATATACTCCACAATGCTTGTCAGCATCAGATTTTTATTGTAAACATTCTAAGAGACACTGAAGTGTTGCAAATCTAGATAATATGATTCTACCCACTTCAGAAATACATCTTCATGGAAACAATGCAAGGAATGCTAGTAACCACTATCTCATAGAACTGCTTGATTTTAGGCATAATTAAATACCTACATGCATGTGGAAAAAAATCAATTTGTGTATTAAAGGACTAAATTTCTATTTTAAAAAGGATTTTAGGTACAAGCAAACCAGAATCACACTTACTTGTAATGGGATTTATACCAAGTGCTTCCTCACTTTTGAAATAGGCCTGACTCTCCCAAGACATTTGGGCTCTGGGGTATTTCTTCACGTAATCTAAGCAAATGACAGCTTATTTACTCTTGTAAATTAAAGAGAATTATGCAGAAAAACAGCAAATAAAGTACAAGCAAGAGATATAGTTCGTGGCCAAAAAATAGCCTAGAAAGAAAAAAGGGAGAATGACCACACTGCAGTAACTCAAAAATAGCCTTAGACAAATTCAAAGACCTTTTTCTCCATATTTCTGTTCTTTTTCAGTCACTGAAGGACAGATTCACACACAAGCTTGTGCGTTAAGTAGGTTACAATCCCTGCTGTATGTATATATGCTGACTGCAGGCTGTGGGCACCAAACCTAGAGGAAAGGCAGGAGCTATGGTTCTGATTGTCCCTGCCAAGCAGAGGAGGAACTCTCACAGCTCCAGTTGTGGACAAGAGAAGAAGGAGAAAAAAAAAAAAAAAAAAAAAAAAAAAAAAAAAAAAAAAGGTGTGGGGAGGGCTGTTACCTATCTTGAGCCTGCCAGTGACCATGCTTTACACAGTTCTCAGGATTTGCAAGATTTAATACAGCAGGAAAGAAGAAGAAACAGGCAACATGTTGGTGAGCTCATTTTGCAGAGCATCTCCCTTTTGTGAGCTAGAGAATGCAGAAGTATGAGGCACCCCACACTTTATTCTGGCTAACCTGTCAATGCATTTAATTTTCTGTAGGCACAGGGCCCAGTTCAGCAGGCACAGCGCTTGCTCATTTTAATGGGAGTTACATTCATCTGTGCCAGCAACAAACTATCAAAAGCCATATTTGTCTTCTTTATTCAAAGGATGCACATAAAAAGCTACAGACTGGACTTTTAATTTGTATTTCACCTTTATGAAAGCTTCTGGGACAGGGAAACACTTACCATTTGCAGCAGGTATTTACTCACTTTTGCTCACCAGTGTGAGCAAGGATTCCAGACTGGTTGTTCATACTGATGGAGTTAACCAAAAGACTGGCTTAGTGCACTAAGACTCACTACTGTGAATTTACCTGACATTTTGTGGCTACAAATCCAAAAGTGCCAATCAAATAATTCACAAAACCTCCTGCTCATGACTCCTAAGTTCCTCAGAAAAGGTTTGTGTTTCAGTGTCTCTAGAAGCCTATTTCCTGTAATTTGATATTCCTGCTTATCCTGTTAGCTGTCTTCTTATTTTATGAAGAGTTTGTCTTGTGTCTGAGCTCTACCCAAACCAAATACATCAACCAAATTTTGCCCTGGATTCTCAGTGGCTCCAGGCTATCATGGATGCTGTGTCAGTTTTCACCAGGCAGAAGTTGCTTCTTCATTATGTGCAGAAACTCAAAAATACTGTCAGTTTGAAATACTTTCTAAACAATATAATAATACAAATAATACTACTAACAATGCAAGACCTTGACAAGCAGTACTCCAGTCCTTCAGCCTGTAAAGTAACTATCTCTGCTTTCACCTCTACCTCTTCACAAATTGTCTTCATTGTTCTCCTTCTGCTCTCAGACTAAACATATATCTGCTGACATTCCCTCTGGCTTTCTGAGTTAAATTCTTCAAATATGAAACAATCCTCTGAAGTGTTCTACAGTTACTTTCTGCTGAAAAATGATTCACCTGGAAGGCAATGAAGTTAAACCAGATTGTAAGCCAATGCTTCACCTAGTAACAAGTTCATAATGAAAAAAAACTTCTAGCATTGCATATGAATTTAGTTCCACATTTGAGAAATTAATTCACTAAAAGTTGATTTCTCTTCACCAGATGGCTAACATTCTTTGTTTCTCTGGTTTTGAAATCCCCTAGATAGCCAAACAGGAAAGCTCAGAGCAACCTTCAGACTACATTGCCAGTAAAACAGCTATACATAGTAGCTAAACTGAGAAGTATGGAGAATGCAATATTGAGAGTGTACAAAATAGTGTGTATGTTTTTGATCACTTGCTCAGAACAGCCTGCTTGGAGTAACAGAAACTAGAAGACGCTGGAGTGGAGGAGGCAGGAGGCATCAGTGTTGCACTTCAGTGTTTCCCAGAGTCTTTACTGCACTACAGCCCATGTATCAGGGAGAAGTGGGCCTCGGCACCAGGTGCTGCAGGACCCAGAGCTGAGAGTGAAGGTTCTCTCCCCTGTGAGGGTGGCTCAGGGGACCAATTACACCAACAGTGCCACAGCTGCAAAGTTGACCCAAGAACATGGCCAGTACTACTGCCAATAAATGTGAAAACAATATTTGAAGTAATAACTTGGCTTGGTATGATTTACATGACATCATCTCTGCTATAATGGTATAGGGAAGAATTCTGAGGTTCAGGGACTAACTGCAGCTGTGTCCTATTCTCACTTTACAGCAAATCCCCACTGTCCAGAGGAAGAGAAAGCTTGGGACAGCTGTCCCTAACCCTGTCATGCAGAAGTTTCTCTTGAACAGGAGTGTTAACTGCTCCAAATGGACTTAATTCACAAGCAGTATTTACAAAGTACTCTAGCATCCTTCTTGAGAGGCAGAACACAGTAAAATTGTACCAAAATACAGTACAATTTTCCTCCACCTTAGGCAGGTGCACTACATTCTCATTCATTTTACTATTAACAGACATTAAGGGTCAGGCACACATCAGCTAGAAAATAACTTGGATGATTACTTAGCCTAATCCTGCTCACTTAGCATCAGGCTTTGCTCATTTTGATTCCCCCCCCCCTCAAAACCCTTGACACTTTTTTAAGCAATGGTAATAAATAAAGGAACAGGAAACACTTCTGTGTGAGCTGAGTGTGCTGACCTATAATGGGCCCTCTCCCTAATGCTGTAATTCATATAGGTTTAGATAAAAAGTACATAAGGAAACACATGAAGAATGTGAGAAAAGAAATGGAAGAAACTTGCTGTAGGGAGGCAGGCAGTTGCAAAGAGGACTGATTTGGTCTGGAAAAAAAAAAAAAACAGCAAAAAAACTGACACGTAAAAAAAAATTCTGCTTGCAGCCTGTGCTTCTAGCTTAGCACTTCAGCCAGTGATGTAGACAGTCTCTATCTGAGGCAGTGCTTCAGCAATGGGAATACACTTTAGGCACAGTAGTGTGTATATATAATCTTGTTTACATCCTTCAGCTAAACAATTTATGTTCACTACATTTTTCTCTTTGAGACTGACACTGTAATTGGGCTCTAAGTTATAGTATCTTTAAAATGACAAAACAGCTTCTTTTTAATTTAATGATTTCTTCTTAAAAGTGCTTCAAATCTCAAGGATATTTGAGATCTAATTTACAAAATCTGGCAGAAGAGTCATACATGCAAATGTAAGAAGAATCCTTCTGGAATTCTGCCAATTTCACCACAGTGAAATAATCTCCAAAGCATTTCTGTGATAGCTACATATTAATTCCCACTTTTTCCTTGAAAGGGGACCTACTGAGTGATTGATTTTGTAACTTGCATCATAGTGCTGGTCCCAGCAGAAAAAAATACAGGGGGTGTAAAGGTACAAAGGTGTCTACCTTATAAGGAAGGTTACTGGTATCTCAAAGGCACTGGCTTTTAGTTCAAAAATCAGCCAAAGCACAGAAACATTTATTCCAAAAAGCCATCTACAGGCAGGACTCTGCTGTACAGTATTATGCAGGCAAGTAGTCCAAACCAGCAGCTTCCAGACCTCTGTCAGTTTGGCACAGGTAGTCCGGGTCCCCAAGTTAATTAATCTGAGAAGTAAGACTAAATGACAAGGTGCTTTAATCAGTACATCTCTACTAATTGAAGGAAACAGACATGCAACTCTACCCATCATTCATTATACATTGACAGTGCTGTGTAGCATGGCCATTCTCTAACATTTCTACATAAATCTAGCTCTGACTAGGTGCCTACCTAATTTTTGCTGATGGTCTAGCATTTTCTCAGCATAGGAACCAACATCACAATTTCATTAAATCGTTACCTTATTCAGGCTTATCAGGAAGCTAGGTACCCTTCGTTAGGGTACCCCAAGTACCCTTGCCCTAGTTAGCATGGGTGCTTTCAGAAAGTATGTTATTCTTCTAGTACCTGAGAGAGTACCTTTCCTGTTCAGAAGGAAACTAGCTGACAGCTTCACCGGAACTGATGAGCTGCCATTTAAAGTGGTTCATAACAGAGAAGTTGAAATCCGCTTCAGTGTTAATGACTGTGGGCAAAAGAAGAATATCCCCAGGCTTCTCCAAGGCAAAGGTATTTGAAGGAAGCCAGGGTAACTAAGGCTGAGAAAGACTACAAGGGGTATTTGGAGGAATCAGGGCTGTGGGGCAGTATGGAAGGAGAATTGCTGAGTAACAGGAAGCAGGCTGGAAAGCTGTTCTGATGAGCGCCTAGGAAAGTTTGCCTGAGCACCACCAAGAGGAAGTTGTTGTGGCACAAGAGCTGACAAAGGTGGACATTACTCACCCCGTTGTAATAAGGACTTGCAATTCAGGGGTTAGTGGCCAGGAGCAGCATGCGCTTGGAGTTCAAGGGCAGACCAGGGTGAATCCTCTGCTGGCTTCACAGCCAACTGCTGCCAGTGCCTGTCTTTATAAGACAGAGCAGACTCCGTGACTGACTACTACTTGTTTGCACAGTTTGTCTCCTGCACGGTTGCTCTTCCTGTGACCTCTTCCAGTTATCAAGCTGACATCTCAGTGCTGTAAGGGATCCAGAAACAACAGTGCCCATCTAGCATCTGCCTGAACCTGCAACAGCCATAACAGGTACTACTATGCTGCCCTGCAGCCAAACACGAGGAGCTGGAAGCTGCAAGGGTGGCTTCCCATGTCACAGGGAGTCCTGCCCAATCTGTGGACTCTGTTTCCAAAGCATATACCTACCCTGTCTGCTGAGCCCATGAAAATACGAAATTAAATTGCTGCAGCGTATGCACTCAGACTTTCCTTTGTTCATAGACAGGTTCCTCTGAGGACCTTACAGAGAAAGCAATAGGGGAAAAAAATGGCACATGACACACACCTAAAGTAATCTTACTCGGCTGTACTTTGGCAAAAAGCCTAGGCAGCAACAACATTTTCCCTTTAGCTAGCAAACATATCCCATTTCCCTTTTTCCAGGGCCTACACCCATATATTGAAATATGGTTTTGGTATCAACATTTAAAGCTTTTGTATGGCTACCATTTCTGAGGAAACCACTTTCTCAGCATAGACACACTTAGTGTATTTTCTTTTTTTCATTTTGTTCTTAAGCTGGCAAAGTGCTTGTAGAGCAGGGAAAGGGGGGGAAGAGTGCGAGAGACAGAAATAAGAGCTAAAAAAGTCAGAGATAAGTGTTTCTTAAGGTATACTAGATCAAATATGCAGAATTCTGTGGTGTTAATTTTTAAGCTCCATTTCTATCTCTTTTCTTAGTACAGCTATCTCAACTGTTTTGATCTTTTCTTGGGATTTTCTTCAAAGATTATGTATGTAAACATTGTCTGTAGAGGGACTGAAGTAGAAATGACCACTTTCAGTACCGCTGTTTGCCTAGGTGCAGCTTTCTCTGCTTTCTAGAGGAGCAAACTGCACTGGAGCCGAGAGCGGTTTTGCTTGTCTACGCTGTCTGGGATATGACACAAGCATCTTGGTAATACTAGAAAATTCCAAGCACTTACTTATGTAAGTGTAGTCTCTAGCACAACTAGATCACAGAGGACAGAAAAGAAGTGGTGGCAGCAAAGGCAACTAAACAGCTTAGAATAAAGCAAAAATAAAGTCTGTTCCAATAGGCAAAGAGTAATTCTGTAATCCAGTATAATGTAAATTCTTCAGATTTCGAGATAACAAAAAAATGCTATTAAATATTGTGGCTCTAACAAAAACATAGCCCTAGTCCTCAGCCTGCCTCATGCCAGAGGTTACAATCTATGACAAATGGGCCTATGTCTACTTGAACAATTCACAGCTCAGTGCCTTAAATTGATCCTGACAAAGACACAAGCCTAAGAAATACAGGAGCATCTACTCCACTGCAGAGACTGATGCAAACCCTTGCAGTTGCTTGCTCTGTCATGCCATAATGGACATATTACAAATAATGTCTTCAACAGATCACCTGGCCAATAAACAAATGAGTCTGGAAAGAAGAGAGAAAAAAAGTCCATTCTTTTAGCACAGGTGAATGCATTCAGACTCCCTTGCACTCAGTCTGAACAGCTATGTTTAAACCCTCTATGCAGTAGGTGCCTGGCAATATAGTTCTTTTATTGACAGTTGACCCATGTTTAATTCTTCCTGAGCTTGCCTTTTTGAATAGGCTTGCTTTGCCAAGTGCAGTGCTCTGTAAAGCCAACCCTGGAAGATTGCGCCATATCATATATTTTTCCTCTCTTCACTCCAAATGAACCAGTATTGAAGATACATGGGATATGGACGGAAGTTGAGGCTTTCATTGTGTGCGTCAAAATTTAGTTATGGTCAAATACATGGTATAACAACTAATTTTCTTTTCAGCTTCTAATAGCTCCTTTCTGACAACTGCAAAGGTGTCTATAGGTGTATTTTCTGCCTTTTTCCATCGCTGTGACCACCAGCTGTCTTCCGAAGATAGTTAAAGAACAACAGACGATTACAGTGAACAACTTTTCAAAGTTTTCAAAGTTGCTTTTTCTCCAAATAAAGTTAGAAATCTTATCAAAAATTTCATAAATGCTGCTCTTCTGCATCCAAATATACGGCTTCCACCATAACACAAAACATATCTGACGTCTGAAGTGGAAATGTCTTTTCTGAAGCCAAATCTAATGTTATAATGCAGATCCGTTAAGAACATAATGCACAGCAAAAAAAACAGCTCCTGCTTTACTGAAATCATGGATGGCAGCAACAGATGCAGTCAAGAAGCAGTACCAGTTTAGCACCTGAAAATATGGCTCATTCTTCTTGCCATAGTGAGCTATAATCTAAGAAGACTATAGAAAGGCCTAGGTTTATTAGTGTAAATTTCCAGCTATCATATTTTCTGACATGTTTACACTCCATCTGAATGAAGCTGGTAAACTGGAATTCAACATGTGTGATAGAATGTGTAATCTCCAGAGAAATAAGATCTCTAGGCATGACTTTCCTATACATAAGACTTTTTTAAAAAAAAAAAAAACAAACAAACAAAAAAAACACACACATTGTAAATGGGGATTGTTTTTCCCTATATTTATACTGTTACCTTGCAGCATGAGACCTGTAAGCAAAAAGGAGAAGCTGCTTCATTGTAGTATTAGTGCACAGACTGAAATTGTTATCATTTAGGGTTCTCTTCAGGACAGAAATAATATTAACAATTAACTAAGACCATCAGCATCAGTTGGAAAATAAGTCATTTTTGTTGTCACTATACCCTAGATTACGTGATGAATAACTTTGAAAATTTTCAAAATAATGTGTTAGAGTTTCATATAAAGCAGAAAATACTTAGGTGCTCCCCCTAAAATACATATAGGTGTTCAATTTGCTTTTTCATGGAATAGTAGCACAGTTTAGTACTTAAGCATGGCATTTACCTTTCTGTCTTTCAATCTATCGTAACAGACAAACCCACATTTATGTTATGAGCCAGTTTTTCCAAGGCAACTGTACGACTGTGTTGTGTGTATTTCTACCCACTGTAGGCCTGCATAGTGGAGAGCAAGAGAGGAGTAAGCAATACTGTAGTTTAGCTTGTTTTAGCTTTATATAGCTGCATTAAATCTCTATACTGCACTGAGCATAGTCATACATCTGTAAAACAAAACAGCCCACAAACCCCTCAAAACATGCTGCCCAAGAGACCCGCATATTCCCACAAACTTATTTCAGCAGCCAGTACAGAGACTAACTAGGCAAGGAACGGGTACCATGCAGCCCTCACACCAACTTGGAAGTTTTCCAAAGAAGTTTTCCTTGGAGACTGTCTGTAGGAGCTTTACAGTCTCAGCCACTTAGTAATTACTTATTCAATAATTGACTTGGATTAAAAGAATAGTTTTCATACATACAATATACAAGGCTCTGCTTACTTATTTTACAGTTATTCTGAACACTACCTATTAGTTTGGGTACTATCAGAATATCACATAACATTAAACTAAAGCCAAGGCCAGTGGTTGATAACACAATGCTGAAAAGGGCCTCAATTCCTTTTACCTTAGCTGGAGCAAAGAGTGAAAGTTGAACTCACATTTTGTTACATAAGTTTTCTTCTTAAAAAAGAGAAGGGGCCAGTTCAGCCCTTTTAAAGAACGATGTAACCTCAAAATAATGGTCATTCTGTAATGTAACTAAGACAAGTAGTATCATATTCTGGAGGTTGACATACTGGACATGTTTTGGGAAACAAGAACTTACATACATCTGGCTAGAAAACAGCAGTATCAGTGCTGTGTCCCAGAAGACCAGCATTCAATTGTTAGGAGCTTTTTTTTAAAAAAAAATATATAATCATATAAGAAAAATTCTTCCTGAAACTATATATATAATTTTTTTTAACTGGAAACTGCTGAAGTCCGTCAAACACAGAATTGTTAACTGGGAAAGACAGAGTACCCAAAGTTGGAACAAAATCCCTCCACCTGTACAGTCTTCTCTGCCATTGGATAATTACTGTGTTCCAGGCCAAAGGAGATCCTCAATTAATTTGTAAATATCTGTTCTAGAATTAAAATAAGAATAGGAAGCCTACAAGCTACACTATAGCAAACCATTCCTAGTTGAAGGAACTAGTCTAGTTCCTGCTGCTTGAATTATTACAGCTCTCCCTACCTACATCCAGCTTTGTTCTTACCATCCAAAAAGAACATAGGGAACTTTATGCTGAAATGTCATCTGGTAGCCTTATTTACCCCAATCCAGCAAGCTTACACTAACAGCACCTTTTGAAAAATTCATTGCATACGGTATTTGACACCCAGCCTTTTGATTACTTCTTAGTAATATGTAGATACACAATGAAGAAACTTTACAAATGGGAAAACTATCATACTAAGTGGCACAGAAAGTTGTGTAATGTAATCATGAAACACATAATCAAGAATGGAGCTCAACAGCACTTGTTTTCTAGTATAACCAATATCATTTATGAAGGTTTGCTGCAAATTCCTACCTAGACATCTTTTGTTTTAAAGAAAAAGCACCCTGATCAGCTGCTGTTTGATTCACCTTATCTTTGGTTTCGTGGTAAGTGCAAATACAGAAGCATAACAACTCTCAAGCTTAAATCTTTCTCACAGGCCAATATAGTTGGTCATCCAAATAGTTCCTTCTGTATTTCAATTTGTTTTACAAGATTGCAGTTCTCTTTATAGAAAGCCTTTCAGTTCTGAAAAGGGAATATTTTCTTTTTTCTTCTCTTCCCCACCAAGTCCTTTAAGCATGTATCTAATAGCAAGAGGATACTGACTTTAATATTATGAAAAAACTACTCTTTCAAGCTCAAAAAGAAATAGGAGCAGCAATAAGAAAAATAGCATACCTGTCTTATGTAATATAAGGAAAAGTACACATTCAAACATGCTTTAACTTACACTGCTTAACATGCAAAGATACCTAGGTTTCAATCTTGCCAGGACCCCAGTCCAGCAAAGTACTTACAGAGGCTGATAGGAACCAAAATGAAAAATCTGACATGTTTAAAACTTGACATGTGCTTAAATGCCCTGCTACATTAGGGTCAACAACCTCAGCACTTACCAGTGAAGCTGCTGTGAATCTTCAGTGAAATGAGCTGCATTGTCCTTACTTTGCTTGCCTTTAACTCTCAGAGCTTACCTCAGTTCAGAGTTTGGGCTGCCTGAGGTTTGACTCCATACAGCCCCTGTTTCTCCATTGCAATGCACAGAATAAAAACAGGTTCTAAATGTTTGGCATTAATCTTAAGGTCATGAAAAAGAAACAAGTACACACAGTGAACCACACTGAAAAGCACATACACACAGTTGCTTAGACAATAAGCCTTTATCATGCCTTTTATGTCTTGTGAAGAACAGCTATACAGCCCTTCTCCCTTAAGTGCCAATCAGAACCAGCAGTTCCTAATATTTCATTAGTTAAGTGACCCACTTTTCTGCATAGAAGTGATTTTCTGGTTAGAACACCAGTTTTGATTCTGTCTCTGTTTCTCATGTGGTAAATGAGTCACACTCTGATTCAGCAAAATAAATGCTTAGTCAGGAAATTAGGGAAGCGTATGCTGAAGATCTAGTCATGTTCTTTGTCAAATAAAGGTCTGCTTTGCTAAATTACAGTCTTACGTACCTCTCTACAAAGAAAAAGGTGAGGGGTTGTTAAACAATAAAGTGCTATTCTTCTGTTCCACTAACCTTTCTGTCCTGCCAGTTAACTCTGAACTATGGGGGGGGGAAAAAAAAAGTAAAGTTTTCCTCACTGGATGGGAACTCACCAGGTTCAGAAAATTTATAGCTCTGAGAAAAACTTTGTCTATTTTATCCTCCATTGTGTGAACATAACTCTCAGTTAAAGACCATTACAGTAAATTGAATAACTTTAAAGATGTGAAAAGATGGCCAAAGGCATTTTTAAACAAATGAAATTTACAGAGATTATAGTTGGGAATATATTTCAAATTATAAAATATGAGACATAAAAATATGCTGCACATACTTCCAGTGCTTTCTTAATAAAAAATCACCATGTATTACTACCAAGTCTTTAGATATGCGCCACTATAAAAATACTAAAACTGCATAGTTGAAGGCAACAGATGATCTTAAGAATGATGGACTCATATCTATATTGTCAAAAATTGATCGAAAACACAGCAGACAAGTTTGGAAAGAAGAGAAACTTGGGAATAAGAATTTGTGCACAGGACGATGATAACATAATTCAAACTGTCAGATAAAGTTGGTTTATTTTTTAGAGAAAAAAAATTGAGAGTAAAACATTGGATGTGAAATTAAGGCTGCTTTTGGTAATATGCTTTTCTCATTCTTTACCAGTACCCCAAGAAGTCTTTATGGTCACTTTGTCCTTTTCTCTAACAAAGATACGTGTGCCACATGTCTGTCACAAGGACAGTCTCTGGGGTGACAGTGTTCTATGAACAAAAAATCACAAGCATGATAGCTCACAAGCACCTGCCTGTGCTTTATTCAGAGTTTTGATCCCCTGAAATACTGTACAATAAGGGAATTACTTGCACAAATGTGGGTTATTTGAACATCAAAAAAATGACAATTCACTTCTTCAGTAGGAAACTATGTTTGAGGAAAAGTAGTATGGAAGTTTAAGACTATCTCCTCTCCTTATTTAAGAAAAAAAAAAAACATTTTGGACCCAACATCCCAGTATTGTTGCTCACGTGCTAACATTGATTATCACTGGATAATCTAGGTTTTCGCTCTATCATGTATACAGTTGCTCCGACACTTTGGAAATGCGTGAAGTACAACAGCTTAATACTTCCTGGGAGCTTTACACTCTCTGCATGTGCATAGAACTGCGTGATTATGTGCCATGAAATCCATGGTAGGCCCCTGTTAATCGTGTATTTTTTTATTGACCAGCAAATGTCTTCTTTCATATCACTAGGAAACACAGATGCTTCAAACGAGTTGCTGAGTTTACAGTGCACCAGCTGGTAGTGCAACGCTCTCAAGGAGAACTGCATCCCATGCTCGCATCCTAGTAAAATGGTAAGGTCTCTCTGCTATTGCAAACATGATTTCTTAAGTGAATCCGCTGACTCCTTGTGAGTACAAGCATTTCTTTCATGATTAAATGTTTGTAGGATCATCAAATAGTATTTCAGTATTGCAGCATGGAAACACAATTTGCATTTGATCTAATTATACTATTGCCTATGATTTCAGGTAGCACATTTAAAACACTTTAAAGCCTGTATTTTATCTTGTACAGTAGAGCTATAATGAAATAACCTGCATGGCATTGGGTCTTGCACATTTTATAGCAGTGTCTTAATCTTTCCTTTGGAAATACATTTATCTTTATGCTATAAACACAGATTGCAGAATATCAGTGTAGATTCCCTCTTTGAGGGCTGGAAATATTTTGATCAGCACTTACAAAATTGCAAAGGAATTCTACCAGCAGAGCTGATTTGCATTAGGTTAGGTCAGCTGCTCTGTTCTCAGTTTTGCTGATGTCCTTTTCCAAGAGTTGTCACTGTTTTATTATTTCAGAAGAATATTTTGTTGTGGCCCAACCATAAACATTTCTCCAAAGTTCTTTAATTGCTTACTTGTATTTTTATTTATTCTTGTACTAGTTTTGAGGCATTTGCACAACATATTGCACATAGCAATCATGGAACCATGAATCATAATCATGACTTAGTGTTGCTTCCAAGAAGTTTAAGCTTGGGCAAAGCTAGTTCTTTGGCTAAATGAAAGGTAATCCCCCTTCTTTTTCAGCAGAAATCATGAGGAAAAAGTAGGAAGCAGAGGGGAGGGGTTCCTCTCATACACTGTGTTCTTGTATACATGGAGAGGCAGGAATAAATTTTATTAGTAGCAACCGGGATGTTTCTGTGCTCCCTGGTAATGTGCTCTGGATAAGCAAGCCAGACACTAAAAGTGATGCGCCAGCTACTCCCATGCTAAGTTTATTGAGCATAAAACTTTCAAATGGCTCTAACGGAGCTCTTAAACACCCAAGAGATTATTAAAAGGAGCATATATTTCTATGGAAGTAAATCATCCTTCAGTCATAGTTAAAACAGATTTTTACTATGCAGCGTTTTTCGTTGTTTTATCAATATTTTATCTATTATAGCCCATTCACTGATTTTTTAATAAACTTATTAACAAAGCGTTTCTGGTTTAACCATTTTTCACATAAATGTAAATGTAAGTAATGGTATAATTGAATTTGCAGAGCAGTTCATTTGAATCTCACATCTCGAAAGAGCATTAAAGCAACTATGAAATAAAAGCTTTAAATTATGTTCTGTTTTTTTTTCTTATTATTATTAAAGGGACACACTGTTAACATTGCCATCGAAACAAAATATTTTGTTAACTATTATGATTTCTTTTGCTAGTTCCTGTGAGTTACATTTAATTTCTTATAGTGGAAGCCATATAAAACAACATGTGTGGTTTTCAGAAGAGCAAGTCCTCAGTAGGACTGAGGCTGCTGAAGGGAAGGGGCTGCAGTCTCTGCTTCACCAAACAAGCTGAGCACTCAGCAAAGCCACAAAATAGGCAAAGACAAATCTAAATGGATCATTAAAATATTTCAGACATGGAAATGCAGACTGAATATGAGACAGTCAAGTCATGAACTCCAAAAGGCCTAGAAGGAGGAAAGAGGACTTCCTATATTAGATTAGTTGCCAAATAATGGTCATAGCCAGACCTCAGGATTTTGTTTCTCTTTTAGTTGCTTTTAGTCACTTCTTTCCCAAATCAACACTATTGTTTAATAAGCACAGATGATTCCGTTCTTTATAGAATTGAGCACATGTTTACCAGTTGTCCTGAAGTCTGAAGGATTCTTCATGACAGAAGAAAAAGGAAAGCAAAACCCTTTGGCTATTCTAGCCAGTAAAGCTATCAAAATGTTTGAATCTGATTATTCTCACATCTGCATGTATCTCTGTTAATATTAAAAATATATATATCTAAGCCAAAAAACAGTAATCTTGT
Source organism: Nothocercus julius (assembly GCA_013398735.1). Lineage (NCBI taxonomy): Eukaryota > Metazoa > Chordata > Aves > Tinamiformes > Tinamidae > Nothocercus > Nothocercus julius. Next base: position 967,678 of record VZSV01000058.1, read on the forward strand.
GTTGTAATGTCCAAAAATCAACACAGCTGTGCTAATCTCGGCTCAAAACAAAAGAAAAAATTACCAAAAAGCTTGACAGATTGGCTCTGGAAGTGTAGAAAGCTATCTAACTTGCAAGGTTTTAGTGTAGTTTTTCCCTACAGCTTTTGGCAAACTAGAGATTGACATAACTCTTCAACATCCCTAGTTAATTCGCTGGCAAAAGGCAGAAGATTTCATAAATCTCTTGTGTAAAGTAATATTAAAATTACATCTATTTTTGCAGCAGATCTTATACATCCAAATCCATCTGTAAATATCCCTCAGTTTCCGCAGCACCGAAACCACTAAGAACCCAGTGTCTCAGGGATCATACAATGATGAAATCTGTCTCTTCCAGCATGCAATGTGTCATAATGCAGATTGCACATTGCCTGAAAAAATAAATAGCAAACTCATGACATCGAGGCAAGATAGGGATTTAGTCCCATTTTCCTTTCAGGTGCCACATATTTGTGTTTAAACTTCGCAAATTCCAGGAAGCCAAAGAACAACTCTGAACAAACAAAAAACTAACAAAGCACAATTTTTATAGGCCTGTCAGGCCTACCTGCTGGATTTTTTTTTAACAGTTCTTTAGGAAGTGGTCTCATTGCACATCTGCTTTAACTTACATGTTTGAGACCATTGTCTAGTTAGAATCAGACAATGTCCTTCAGTGCTCCTGCATGCTGTTTTCACATGTGCTTCAGACTAAACGACAATCTAGGCATGTCATTAACTTATTTTGGAACAATTCATGTGATACCTAACTTCTCATACATATCTGTCTATCAGTTAAAAAATAACTGAACTGAAGTCTCCACTGCAAAGGCATTACAGTATTCTCTCCTCAGCCACTCAGGAAAATTTGGCTCCATAAAAACTAATCACAGAAACCCCAATATATTTTGGTATGCTCACCACATCACAATATGTGATGTGCCACAGCTATTTCCCCTTTCTGAGTATGAGCATAATTGCAGTATCTGATATTGTATTTAGCATTGGGAAACTATGACTTTTTAAAAGGGGAAAATGATAGCCTGTACTGATTGCAAACTACCATAAGTGCTAGCTTTACCTAAGTCCAAGGAGGAATAAAACTTGGCCCCGGTTTGAGGCCATTACATTCCGTGGTAATGAAAGTTTAAGAATTCTTTGTCACAAAAACACTTTTACTGGGGAAAAAAATAAGTGAAATAGTTTAGTCTCAGTGAATCAAAGAGATGGAACCAAAATGCAAGTTTCTGCTCTATGAAGACCTTGGTCTGTGTCCTTTGTACTTTCTCTGGGCAGCTGATGCTTACTGAGAGGAAAGCAGGGGAAAAGGCATTGAGCTGAAATCCTCTTTTAGAAAGCAGCCGGGCCAGAGAGAGGCAGGCATTGTTTTAGAGAGAACTTTACCAAATACAGAGTTTGTTTGGATTTTAAGATATGATCTCATCTCCATTGATAGGCACTTCGTTTTGGAGTCAAATCTATAACAAGTAGTAAGCAGATTAATTTGGCACAGAAAATTGCTCTTCATTATTACTCCAAAATCTAGAGTTACAGTTGCTTATATTTAGTATATTTAATAGCTACTAAAGCCTGTGAGTTAATACAGCAGAATACAGTACAGTGATGGATCTGTTTCAGCCTTCAAGCAACCTTATCTCCTCTTCAGCATCCTCATCTCATTTTCTTCAAACCAATTACCTGTGTGTCCATTCCCTCAGCGTTAGTTTGGAGGAGCCTGGGCAGTCAGGCTGAGGGAGAGAACAACTAAAAGTAGTTAAAACTAAAAAAAAAAAAAAAGCTCTAGACTACTTGAATATATTTTTACCCAAAAAAAAAACTTCAGGCAGTGTGAAAAACTCTTTACATATTTCCTTTTATAAGATTTTTCTCCCCCAGCTAGTTCACTGTTATTATTATTCATTGAAAGTAATGAGTTCTAGCGCTTTACTGTTTTCCTTCCTTCTTCTCTCCTTTCTGATACACTGCATTTGCTTTCAAAAGGAATTGGGAATTTTGAGCTTTTTCCATACTCAGTATATGTTGGCTGTTATAGAATCATTAGGAGATTACATAAATGGGTACTTGAAGCAGTAATGGTGCAAAACAATATTCAAAAGGAAAAATTTAGTCAGGCGATAACAATTGGCTCATTTATTTTCCATGGAAATAGATCTGATTAATTTAATGTTTCTATTTTCAAAGCCCATTAGGCTGTAGTATGCCTTTGGCAAATGGTAGATGAATTCAGAGTGCTAAACAATATTTTTGGTTTGTTTTTAATATATTTTTATTTACTATTATGTTGTGACGTAGCTTCTTGTCCTCAGGTTTTGACAATGGCAAAAAAAAAAAAAA
>VZSV01000058.1:970562-999318 GCA_013398735.1 Nothocercus julius
GGAAGGAAGGAAGGAAGGAAGGAAGGAAGGAAGGAAGGAAGGAAGGAAGGAAGGAAGGAGAGAATGTCAGGACATGTATCTATAGGAGCAAATATTTTCTTCCGTCTCTAAAACAATTTTCTTTCATTCTAATAATTTCTATGGACAGTTGAATTAGGTGCCTTTTTACAAATTCCTCTATTCTGTCTAACAACATTTTAAGAACATAAACATTTCCCACCTAGAGGACATTCTTCTGCTTGGCTTTAGCTTGGACAAGAAACTACAACCAGCTATAACCAGCTTGGTATCATAATAAAGATGGTGGTTAGTTTTCCACCCATCATCATAAAGACAGCATGGAAAATCCAGATCCACTAGAAATTTAATATTCATATTGAGAGAAAAGCGCCATATAGGGCTCCATAGTAGTTCTGGCAACTTACAGCGTATCCTCTCTTTGCTTTCACATCTGTACAAAACAATCACCATGACCAAAACAAAGAACTTATTTTTGTCATATTACAGCTTTTCAACACCAATACACTTACAGGAGCTACAACCTACTGTTACATCAGTTTGAACCAGTTCGTAGTACACAATCCCATCTCATTGTTGACCTTTCTGCGATGTGCATCAGGTCCTACAGATTTTGCAAGTAATTGTATAAATTCTTACTTTGCTGGAGTGGAATAAATGCAATATGAGAGAATCTTAGCAGTATCCAGTTACTCTGGAGATCTCGATAAAAGCTTTACGCTTTTTTGATTGCCAGATGATGGGAGCTTGGGCAGTGTTTAAGGGGCAGAGAAGGAAAAGGAAAACAGTTTGGGAGGCCTAGAGAAAGGAGATAGGAGAGAGGTTAGATTTATAAATTCAGGAGAAGAGTAACAATCCCAAAGTATTTATTATGGATTTACAGAATCTGCTGTTGGACTGAAAACAGTGCAAGGTCTCACAGGTATGGGCTGTATTAATCCCAGAACTACTTGGCAAGCATTCCACTTGCGGCCATTATGAGCACAGCTCTCGCGGTCCATCTGTATCTGTGAGGGATTTTTTAAATAAAAAAAAAAAATCTTTGACCTGAGCAAAAATTAGAAAGGTCCCCCATTTTCTAAAGCATAGAAAGTCAATCTATAAATGTGAATCAGAATACAAATTTGCATCCTTAATTCTTTACTGTGAAATCGCAGTTGAAGTTTCTAAGTGCAAATGAAAATTCATATGAATAGTATATAATCACAACCACACGTTGGTAGTCTGACTTTGAAAGATCAACAGATTCAGGGGATTCAGAATTTTCCCTCCAGATTCTATGTTTCAGAGCCGCTTATTTGCTCCTACATTTGAGGACATCAGCAAATAGATCGGTGAACCATTTACCAGGAAATATATTTAAAATTTATTCCAGTCTAAGAGATATTATTAATTTAAAGATTGTATTTTTGTGTAAATAAGCAGTAATTTACATTTCTTGGCCAAATCACCCAATGTTGACTGTCCAAAAAGTTTTTTATTAGGTGTCAACTCATTCCTCAGCAGTCCTATTCCTGTGTAGGAGATTTCTGTATGAAAGGCACAAGAAAATATTCCCCTGAAAACCCATTCCCAGATACCTTCTGAGCTTATCAGCAGAAAGCTAACTCACCAATGCAAGGTAGTAGAGAAACACAGGCTATGCTTGTCAGCACAAAACAGAAGTGAAAGGGGAGCATAAATAAATGCAACAGAAGCTGCAACAGAGAAAAGCTATCCTGCTAGCAGTCAAGTCAATGGCAAAACTCCCAGCAACAAGCAGAGGAGTGTTGGCCCCTACATCAGCAGCCAAAAGCTTAGTGTAATAATCTTACTTTCTCCATAGCTTCCCATGCAGCTTTCTAATCAAGACAAATTCACAGTGTATTCCTTATGTAGTGTATCCCTTATCTTACTACTGGAAACACAAGAAACTTCACTGCAACCAGCTTCTGCGCTGTTACTCTGGTCATATTTCTGTACAACTGATAAATAGAAAAGAGAAAAATCTTACATAACATTTTTCATTCAAGACACTTAAATCTTCAGCTTCAAATCCATTTCATGCACTTCCAGTCACATAAAACAAAACACTTTAACCTACAAGAAAAACGAGGGTGGTAAAAAAAGGCAATGTTTCCTACTGGCCCATTTAACAAATGAAACACTTTCTGCTTGGTGTAAAGTGACAGACAGCTTATTAGAGCTGACAGTGATCCTCCCTTGAGGATTTCAGTGAGCAAGTAATACAGGTGAAGGTCGAAGTAGCAAAGGAATTAAATGAAGAGAGGAAGGAAACTGCTCTATCCTAAAGACAGAAATTAGCTAACAAAAACTGTTCCTAATGCAATTCCTACTGCTTGGAAATACAGCACTTCCAAAAATTTCTATTGCTCTAGAAATGCCTCCAAGACACTTTGGGACTACGAATATGAATCTGAAGATTTTTAGAGCTGGCCCCTTTTTGTGCACAAGCTCAATGCACTGCAATCCTAATGCAACTTGCACTTGTAATAAGGACTCCCACAAATGCTCAGTTTTGTGCTACTGCTCGACTTACAAAGGCGATGTATGTAATAGTCTTACTTGCGAATCATACATCTGTTAGACATATATGAAAAGGAGAAATAAGATGGCATAATCCACTTTTTTAAAGTAAGTAATAGAATAAAAACAGCTGTACTCTCTCAGTGAGTTTTAACTACCCTATAAGACATGCATAGCTGGGGACTGTGCAACTGGGGACAGCTGCCTAATTTGTTGAATGCTGTTGTTTGACTGCCCTCAGCAGACCTTGAACTCCCCAGAAGAATTAAAGGTTTAGCTAAGAGATGATTGTTTTGGGCCAAGGTTTGTTTGGCACTCATGCTTTTGTCTCAGGTTGCTGCTGCCAGTTTGCTGCAGTTAACTAACTTGGGCAGAATTCCTGGCACCCAGGCACTGACCCAGCCACACTGAGCAGGAAACACCTCCACAGCCCTTGTGAGGCTTCTCACAGAGCTGGCTACACCACAGCGCAGTTCTCCCAGGGACACTATGCACAAAAAAGGAGTTTGAGGGGAGATTAAGGTACTGGATCTCCTCAGAATGTTGGAGAAGGGAAATCTTGAAAAGCAACCAAGAAGTGGTAGTGCCTGTGCTACCCACAGGGTCCGATTTGTGTTCCTTTTCAGGTTTATTCAGATGAAATTAAATCAGTGAAAATAAAAGAACACTTTTTTACTAAGCCTGACTCCATCGCCTTCAGAAGGGCAGAATATCAGCCTACATACTAATGTACATAATCAAGATGAGAATGTAAATGTTCATGTATATGTGCCTGACCTTCTTAGACAGCCTGGCATGGGCAATGCAGAGCAGCTCACACCACTCACTATCTTTTGATAGATAAATGAAGAGTGCCACAAAGCAACTATATTGTCCTTGTGTGTCATAAATGTGTCAGCAAAATAAGAATCAGGAACCCAACCTGTTCTTTCTGATTCCTCGAGACCATTCCTCCCAATATGAGTTGGTTTGCCAGATTATTTCTCTTTAGATGGGCAGCACCACTATACGATGCAAAAAAAGTTCAATACAGAAGTGCCTGAGTGTCAAATATACGCTCAAAAATATGCACATAAGGAAGATGAGATGCCAGCTTGGCTTAGCCATAGTATTTTAGAGAGTCCCAAATAATCTCATCTACTCCAGTTTCAATCTTGACACTCTGAATAATACATTGAGCTCAAGCAGATCTCTACTGAAAACTTTGAGGATATATGGAATGAAATACATTACTTGGCTGTAACCGATTTATATGACATACTGGAGAAGGAAGTCTAAATATTTAAACAAGCATGCTGAGGTAGACATGAACTAATAACGGGCTGCAACCTCTTCAAAAAATTTTGAACATTTTGAACACGAGATCTGCAGATCTCGCTTTCCTTCTGTCAAGTGCCACTGCGAGATGCGTCTCCTCTGGCAGAGCTTTGACTGCCAGGTTGGTGCACCCCAGAGCTGCTTCTTTCCACTCTGACATCTGCAGTTAGCATCTTTCATCAGATCATCCACTTCATGCTTCCTTCCCATCTCATGGACCTTTCCTGACCAACCGTTGAAGTCCAGAAAACACAGAGAGGACAGTATGGAAATATCTGAAACACTTTGCAGGTAAGTACAATCCACTTAGGAGACCACTTGAAATTAATTACTTTTATCTAGGTTTTTCAGAGTCTCCCAGCAATCAGCAAAAGAGCACAGATGCTCACTAGCTACCTTTTCAGATAGCAGTTGCCACAATGGCCGATAAAGGACCTTTATGCAGAAGTACACAAGTCTTCCTACATTTCAAGGTATTTCCATATTCCTGCCACTAGTTCCACTTATTTTATGACTCATTTAGACCAGATAACCCCCTCTAGAGATGACTGAAGAATGGAGTTAATTGGGCCATGTACCCAGGAGGCTAAAGAAAGCTGGCACGCAATCACTCACACTACTCTAGCTGATTACACCGCTAGTAAACCTTGCTCTCCAAGACCACATTTGCTTTCAAGGCCCACGAAAAATATGTTTCCTCCTGTATTAATTGAGGCAGCATGAAGAACGGTACATAGCTCTTGCGAAAAGAAAGAACTCTCTACAGCTGTGTCATTGTGTATGTGCTGCTCAAGCAACTTTTTTCAAGTCCATTTTGTTTCCTCTTTCATCACCAAGACTATCTGCCAGAAATGACACATTAAGTATTTGGCATTCCAAAATCCCAAAAAGGTGAATGAAGAAAAAACATCTGCACGCAGAGTGATGGCTGTAAGGAGAGTAAGAGAAATGTCAGCAAACTTTGGAAAAAAATGCATAAGCCAAAACCAGACTGCCAATAAATACTAATATCTCTTTATGAGACATTGCACATCTTAACCCCATTTCCATTAAAGCTTTAATGCATATTTTACCTCATACAACACTGAAGGAGTTTTAAAGACATCTCAAAATAAACGGATGTATAAAAGAAAAAATAACTTTTTATTTCCTCTTTAACAAAAAGAAGGAAACAAGCTAATAGAGATAGCAAAGTATTAAAAATGTGTGATTTGTTTGTCAGTGTTCCAAAGTATTTCATTTTGGTCTTCTCCTACAGGTGCAACACAATTCCAACATCCAACACAGTAGACAGGTTTCTTGGTCAGATTTTCAGGAAAAAAAAGAAGGACTAGATATACAGCATGAGCTTGCAAAGAGTTCACATGTGAATATTATACTCATGCGTCAGTTCCAATGGGAGTGATCACACATGCTTACCCATACACCTAAATCTTCAAAATATCAGATTCCAGATGTATTTATTTTTATCCAAAGTATTTTATTTGTATTCTGAAAATTAAAATAGATTTTATCTTATTGAAGCATCTATCAGCCTTGACTCTAAACCACATGCTTTGTTTCCTTAAAGGGAAGACAAAAAGCCGTCAATAAAAAGTTTTTCATGAAAATAGCTCTATTTTAGGAGGAAACTGGTACAAATGTCTTTATACTGCCAACAAACTTCCACACCCCATCTGTAGGTAAACCATTTTAAACAACAACCAACAAATACATACATATATATAATTACAGCTTGTTTCAGTCAGCCTGTAGAAACTGCCACATGTACAACTGAGAAAGGATATCTACCCTAGGAATAGCTTTCCCTTTCCAAGAGAGAATATTTGCATCAGGCTAAGCAAGTTTTAGAAATTCAGAAATAAGTGCCTAGTAGTTGAGCTATATTCACTTTCCACTGGTGTCAGAGATTTTGCATAAGAAGAGAAAGTTTACATAAGACGAACATACGGTTTAAAATAATGAAAGATAAAATACAGAAACATGTCTTGAATAGCAAAAGAAGGAAGTATTCTGAAAGAATATGTTATCAAATATGCATTCAATGACCTTATTTATATTGAAAGCATACTAAAATTCTAGTACAAAATGCATTGATAGAAAAAATAGCTAAACTGTCTAAACATTACATTTAACACACCCATTGCTGTTACGTAGTGTGACTGTAGATTGAATCTCAAAGATAGCTCTGAAGTTTATGGACAAATATTAGCACAGCATAATAATTACAATTTGTTCCCATTTTCTTTCTGTATATACCAACAAAAACGTTTTTTTCTGCTTTTTCAACTCAAGCGGCCAATTACCTGCTCCGCTTTGCAAGCTCCCATGCAAGCTCACCAGGAAATGGATAATGTGCCGTGCAGCACAGTGGGGAAAACTCTGATGCAGAATAATCCTGGACTTACTCAAGTAAGTCTCTCTGCTGCATTCTGAGACTGAACTATGTTAACCATATTTATTCACCCCTGAAAGACTATACAGTTACACCCCTGGCAAATTCTGCGCATTTAAATAATTCTACTTCTGCATAGCCACACAAAAGGGGTTTTATTCTTTTACCACAGCTGTACACAAAAGACGAGAGTGCCATTTCAAATTAAAACTCCTGAAGTTACTACTTACCCGCTTGTGATTATATATTCAGTAAATCCAAGGAGCTGAAAAGATTTCGTTGCAGAAGACAAAAGTTACAAAAAAAAGCAGACAAAGCTAACAAAAATGAAGGGAAAGTCGCATAAATCCTTTCTTCATTCATCTACTTAAAAATTCCTGAAGACTAAAAAGGACCTTAAAGAAAGTGCTCTCAGCAAAGACTACATTCTCTTGTCAGTCAAACACTGCATAGTTTCAGCTAGGCATCCGTCCAAAAAGACATGGAATTATTCTATTTTTGTCTCCCAATGCAACTGGAAACATTTTTACAAATTTGCGGTCAGGACTTCAAATTTTATAGTGGTCAGCTAGTAGAGGAATATAATTAAAGACCCTGTTAAACGTAAGACTGTCCACAAAGAAGAAACTGAATACATCTGGAGATAAGTAACAATTCTGTTACATTACAGTCTGATATAGAAGCACAATAAAAAATTCAGTGAGGCTAAAAATCCAGATGGATTTTTGGATTTTTTTTTTACTGGAGAGAAAATGTTAAAAAAAAAGGGGGAAAGAAATGTAAAAGACTTTTTAAAAACAGCAATGTTGCAATAAGCAGTGGGACAATGGCATATTTTCAACAAATATGGGCATATTTTTTTCAAATGAAATAAATTGGATAAAATGTTTTCAATGATTTTACAGAGAAAGCTAAACATTTGCTTTACCACCCATGTTATGTCTGGTATGTTACTGTTTTTATTCAACACAGGTGTTTCCTTTAGAAGTTCCACTGACTTAGAAAATAAACCTTCTAAACCACTGACTTTGTGAAGTAGGAAAATATTTTGGAAATTGTATATTTCACTTCTGTTACATTTAGTTTGTACTCCTACTATACCAGTAAGAAAGTATAGTTGTTTCTTGTGTACACTCTGGCAGCTGACACTGAATGTGCAGTGTCTTCATTAATCTCTTGAGTGCTCCAAATCAAGACTTTCTTCACTAGGGAAACATTTTATATCCAGTTCAATTCCGCAGTACTCTGTCAGCATGTTGTGGGTTGAACTTTTGTCCCTGCTACATTCTCCTCTCTGCTCTCTAACTTCCTCACTGACTGCCACTGCCACTTTATCCCTTGCGTGTTATTCTGATCCTGCTGGTCCTCCTTTGATTTCCTCCATTGCTGCCCTTTTCCACTGTACATCGATAACTCTTTTTATTCTTCTTCATAACTTTATGTCCCATCTTCTTTTATGGCTTACCAAGTTAGTGCCCTACCCTGCTGGTCAGTCTTAGAGGTTTTGCCAGCAACTGCTGTTTGCTGGGCTATGTTCCAAGCTACTTCTTTAGTGCAGAATGCTCTTTCCTCAATTAGTCCATTGATTAAGCTGGTCCCTGGCTGTCATCATCCCTTAGGTCAGGCCCTTCATCCAGATGCACCAAGATATTAGTCAACTGCAATAGTAAATCAGATGGTTGTGAGGAACAAATGGTGCCTTTTTCAACCAAGAAGAAAAGAAGCACTGCCTGTCCCCTTCTTCCCCTTTTATCCATACTTGCATGCTGCTTTTTGCTCTCTCATGTTTCAAGTTTCCTTACAGTGTGAATGCCTTGGGGAAGGAAATATCTCTTGCTACATTTTAAAGGTAGTCTCTAATATAATGGGATCCAGTCTTTTTAGACTACTAGGCACTATTGCAAAGCAAGTGAGAAATGTTATTTCTTGAATATCTTTCTACTTACTATTATCCTCCTCAAATCGAAGCTCTTATGAGATAGAGCCTCAACTGAATGAAGAGACTAATTTTAATTTTAGGCATGGAATGGGGAAAGAAAGAAACTGTGTAGCTGAATGCGCCGTAGTCCTGCACAGGTATCAAAAAAACAACAGGCTGTTAAAGCTTCAGAAGGGGAAGAAGAGGTCGGACACTGAGATGTCTGTCCATCTGAAACACCTTAGGCATGGCACTGTGCATGTTTCCCTAAGCAGACACGCCAGCATCCCGCCCTCTAATTCTCATTTCTGTTAAGAGTGAGCTGAGAAAATGTGAAGGAGGAGCATAAGTTGGGGGGCTAGGAAGGGATGCAGAAGGGCAAACGGTCTCCCTAAATACCAAGTTATCACTCTGCTTGGATTACATTTGGGGAGACAGGGTAAAAATAAGGTCAGCATTACCTTTATTAAACTGTTTAACCCTTTTATTTCTGATTTAGGAGTTGAATTTCTCCATATATCCCTCAGTTAAAAGGATCCCTGTTAATCCATCACCCCACGATCTTGCAATAAATAGAGAAGCATTCCTCCTTACCTACTACAACAGGGATTCCCAGGAACCCAAAATCTTTCCTCCAAAATCATTTTTCACATAGTTTCTGAGTAAGAATAGGTTCACGCCCTCCCAGGCCCACCAGGTTGCCTCTTCCTCCCTAGCATGATGTCTCTTGATGGGCTATTCCTTTTTCTCTTGTACTGAGGAGCTGTTTCAGTCCAACCTTAAGTACAACCTCTCCCACAGTAAAACAGGCTATTTTTCCATGGACTCCTTCCCAGCAGGCGCCCCCAGAGCTCAGCAGCCCTTCTGGGAGCGCAATGCAGAGAAGAGCCCTGTCCCAGCACCAGCCATTGCCCTGGAGGGCTGACGTGTCTGGTGAGAGGACGGCACCTTCAGACCCTGGCCAGCAGCGGTTACTTTATTTTTCTTGTGCTTGCCAAAATACAGTGCCAGTTCTAAAAAGATGAACAGTGCTTTCAGGATGAACAAAATACTATCATTTAGGGAGATTGTCATTTACCAAAAGATCTATATATTTATGCACTCCGTGTAGCTCCCAAGTAATAAAAGGCTCAGGGTGACATAATCTGGAAACCAAAGTTCTTAAACCCTATTTTCTTCACAAAAGTGAATATCATGCCAGTGCTGCTAATTCCACTCAAATGGCACTCTATGCCTTCTCTCTGCAGTGAACAAAACAGCAGGCACTGCAACAGTGACTAAACTGTAGTTTAGTTAAGCACCATTTCCAGCATCTAACTTCCAAAATTTGGTAAAATAGTCAAGGCTTCGCACATACACCATTTTTAATGTCCAGTTAACATCTGATTTCTTGCTGGCTGGCTATAAGTAATTGTTACACAAGTATAATACTGACTCTTGAAATGGAGATTCTTTATGGCACCTGTTGCTTAAACGTCTTGTTTGAAAATTGTCTGGTCTCTAAAATGCATCCATTTTAAGGAGTTCCTGAGAGACACAAAAAAAACCTGGATTAAGATACTGTTCCATTATTGGTCAGAATGCAAATGCTTTCCTGAGATACCAGGTTGCTTAACCGTTTTGGACAACACATTTAATTGCTGTTGCAACCCTCACAGCTCTTTCATAGGTGTTGTCAAGATTACTTTTATTAAAATAATATCTATACAGAGGTTAATGAAAATGGGGAAAAAAAATCCATGAGGAGTTTACCATGCACTGCTCTGCTTAATGATAAACTGATTCCCCTGCCCCACTCCTTGATTAACAGAGACCAAGAGGAACATGGAAGGTGAGCACAGAGCTCCCACTCCATCCAGGACACTTGCCCATGCGACTCCCATGGGCGACTCCATGCGAATCCCCTCACACAAAGTGCTTGGAATTCAGCCCCTTCTCCTTATTCTCTTCAGATAGACAATCAATCAAGTGGCATATCAAGTTCACATTATGTCAAATGTTGCTTTCATACCACCATAGACATGACCTAGGATCACCAGGGCTTTAGTAAAGATGAAAAGATTTGCTTGTACCAATAAATTCATTCATTTTTTATTTTAGAAACAACTAAATGATACCACATGCGGAAATCTAATGTTTCTAGCAGTAAATGCACTCAGACCCACCACGATTTTTTTAAAAGCAGGCTAGTCTCCACTTTAAATGAATCCTGCATATAATTAGACAAATAAATATCTATTGAACAACATTTTTCTTTTTTCTGCAGCTAGCAACCCTCACTTAGTACTAAACCATATCTCTGCAGACTGTTAATCTAGTAAATTATAGTCTTTCATACAGGCCATCTCAGTTTGTTTTCTTGTATAGTTGCAGTCCTCAAACTTTGCACACAGTTTCATGCAGTTTTCATAGTAAAGTTTCTTACAGTAACACTTCCATAGCATGTAACTTTTTCACTACAAATTATACCTCCGTTTTAAATTCTGTTTCCTTGCACTTTGTTTATCTTTCTTTCCATGTAATTAAAATAGATCAGTCACCTTTCTTAAGCGAGGCTGGCCTGCACAAAGAATTAACACATTGCTTTGGCAGCCAGTTAGCTATAACTTCAGGCTCCTCTTCAAGTTCAGTTACTTGATTTTTTTCTGTGCTCCCCTTTTATGTTCTGGGATCAAATCACAGTATGTAGGGCATTTTATTTGAAGAACCAGTTATCTCCATAGGTGGCCCTCCTCTGTGCCATGAACACAGACCCAAACCCATTGAACACAAAAACTGCAAATTCCAGTCTCTTACAGACAGGAGACTAACAGAGCTTAGTCTCCTATAGAAGTACATGAGTTTCCTATAGAAGTACATGCTATGTTTGTTATATCTCCTGCAGCAGGAGGTTATTATACCTCTTGCAGCAGTAATCTTGTTTCTTTAATAAATCCAAGATTATATCTACTATGGCCTCCTTGCTTCTTGCCAGCAGATCCCATCCTCATATCATAGTGACTTGGCAGTTTCAGAGAAAAAGAGTAGCTAATTCCTCACCTTTCTCTTAGTACAAAGCTACCTTGGGTCTCACTGCACTGTTGATTTTGCTAGAACTTGTATGAATTTCGTATCCGTGAGATACCAGGATTTTACAGTCTTTGCTAGTGACATAGCGCTTGGACCTGCCCTGCCTTTGGGGAGTGACCTTACCAGTATAACGACAAGGCTTGGGGACAAAAAATCCTGCTCTGTTTCAGAAGCAGTGAATATATTGACGTAATGAGGTATGTCTGGCTGAAACTTTCTACCAGCTTACTATTGTGTTATATACTGCTCAGGCAAAAAAACAAAAACAAAGAACAACAAGAACAAAAAATCATGCAGTAAGATATGAATTAGTAAGAAAAATAACACAATAATTGGGAAACAAAGTGGAAGAAGAAATCCCTTTTGAGGTCTCAGTATCTCAGCTCTTGAGCAAAGGCAGAGACAGGGAACAGAAGTCATATAGCCAACAAGGAAAATAGTAGTCACAGACAAATGCATGGACAGGGTGGTTGAACAACTGCTTTATATTGTGTGCAGACATGTTGTATTCCCTTGGTCCTCTCTGCAAACATAAGAGCTGTTCTTGCTTCACATTTTCAGTTCATTTAGTGGGAACAGTGGGAAAGTTTTTTGTTTTTTGTTTTTTTTTTAATTTAAAGTTGCCAAACATAAATCAGCTTGGATAAGAATAATTAGAGCAAGCCTAAGAATAAAGACATGGGAGCAAATTGAAATATACAGCAGCTTTTCTGTATCTGAGGTAGAAAAACTCACATGCAGGGGACGCAGGAGATTCTTGCTGTCTTCTGCTCCCTCTCCATCTGCATTTTTTCTAGTAAAGGGACAGCATTGTAGCTGTCTGTCTAAGATAAATTTGCTCATGCTTTTTCTGTGACTGTAGTGATGCCTCAAAGCTTTTTCTATTAGTCTGGCCCATTATAAACCTTCTTTAGCTTATAACAGTTCAGATACTTTCTGCTTTAAGGATAAAGGAGCTCTTCACTCCTGACACTCTGCAGTGATTCTGTGATTACGGGGAGGATAGTTGAAATGTGATACTGGGAGAAGAGGTATAATTATGTCTGTATTAGAATGGAGCTATTCTAAGAGCCTTTATTATGGCAGAATTTTATGGCTGCTGTAGGCCCTTGGGGTCAAGCAATTCATTAGGAAATAATTAAGACCTGAAAATGGTGTCATTGTCTTTTGGATGCTTGGCAAATTCCACCACCTTCCCAGGAATTTGGTTTAAATTGTTCTTACTGTAAGTTCTCAGACTGGTCAGTAAGGGTTGGCATCTAAACCAGCACTCCCTAGTACTTCACATGGTCCCTCCAATATGCTTTCTTTCCTGTGTACTCAATGTGGTTACATCCTACATCTTTCGCACAGCAAAAACTTTATTTTCCTGTGCCTGTATTTCCTTTTTTTTTTCCCCCTTTCTCTCATTTCACCCAATGCTTATCATAAATCTGCAATTTACTTTAAATAAAGTCTCAATTCTATTAAGATTAGGGGACATTTCTTCCTCTGTGCAGCTCATAGCAAGAGCAGGCCTCCCAAAAACTGGAAGGAAGAATAAGCAGAATAATCTTCTCTCTTTCAGTTTAACATTTGGATTTTAGTCTTTTCCAATTTGCCTTTTCTTATTTTTGATATATCCTCATTTATGTATGTTCTCAATCCCTGTTTAGCCTTGCTCTGTTCTGTCCCCAAAACAGGATTATTCACAGCGCCTAACGTAAAGCACACATGGGAGTCTTGCAGGATGGCAGCTTTACCTTGGTTTTCCGCTTCCCACGAGAGGAAGGCATTAGCTTCCTTTCTTCTTTTCTCTGTTCTGCATGTGCTCATTCCTGCAGCTTAATAATGGAAAGCATGCCAGAGAAGCACTGGAGAAAGCCAACAGTGTCAGAGGAAAACCAGCCCTTCACTTCTTCAACACTGTTCTTACTAGAGCTTGACCTATGCTATTAGCACTGCACAGGAGGCCAGGTTTCTGCACGCTCTCCCGGCCTGTAAAAGCACTCTAGCGCAAAGAAAGGAGTTTAACAAGGGTTGTGCCAAAATATTTGAAGTCAGATTTTCCAAAGAATCTTCCCATTTTATCATCTGTTTATGTCTGCAGCACTCAGCCCGGCTCTCCCTTCTCAGTGAGACCTGGTGGGTGCAGAGCTTGTCTGGAAAGACAGTCTCAAGAGCAATCAAATCAATTTTGAAAATCTTTTCATTAGGAAATAGTCAGCTGGACTTAAGCAGAGCCCCTTTGTCCCAAAGGGATGGACCTCCAAGACACTTTTCAGATCGGAATTTGGTCTTAAAGTGTCCAGGTCTCTTCAGAGCACAAGGCAGATGCTGCAGGAGAGCCTCTTTCATGTACTGGTGAGAGGAGTGCCATGAGTCTCAAGGCTCTTCTCTTGGGACTTCTGTGAGCCTGAGCTACAATTGCGCATGGTCACCTAACAGGGTGCCCAAATAACAGTGTGCCCAAAGCAAACCAGAGGAATGCTGCAGGAATCACCTTGCGGGGCTCAGTAACCATAGCCAATCATGCAAGAATGCCAGAGCCCTGGGAATGAAAGAGAGAAAGAGAGAGAAAGACAGAGAGAAAGAGAGAGAGAGAGAAAGGGGGAGAGGAAGGGACGAAGCCCTCCATCAGAAGACAAAATTAAGGCTTTATCCTCCCCGCCCCCCCAGTCTCTCTCCCCATCCCCTCCACTAAAATAAAAAGCTGAATGACTGACCTGTTCATCTGCAGAAACATATGGACTGGATAGGGAGTAACATGTTGAAAATACTGCAGCTACACATTGTTTTGTGTAAGCCCTAGAGACAGCGATATCACAGAAAATCAAGTTTTGATCAAGATTGGCTAGCCTGTTAACACAGGAAAAAACATGAGTATGCAGCTTTTGAAAACAACTGATTTTCAATTATACACCTTCAGTGAATTCCCTATAAAAGATGATCCTTTGGAAGTCAAAATTAGAGAATAAGTTCCATAACCTAGTTATTTCAGGGATGTCGAGGCAGGAGGAGACCTGTGACAGCAGCAAGACATAGATATAGACAGTCTCAAGAAAACGATGCTGGAACTCTTCTATGCCCCTCTCTAGCAAGAAGGGCTCACAGAAAGGAGGTAGCAAAGGTGTGATGCACATCTGCTGCAGAAAATCCAGAGACAGCAGTCTTATACCAGATGCGGTTAATAGTACTGTCTTAAAACCTGCATTTTTAGGACTGATCATCAGTCTTCTGCAAATGACTATCAGGAAAAAAATGCTGTTAAACGGCCAAATATTCCAGCAGACACATTCTTTGAAATCCAGTAGCAAGCCACATAAATTTTCAGCCTATTATGCCAAAGTATTGTGGATTATTTTGCTAAATTTTACTCTAGTTTATTAGGTATCCTAATAAGCTTTGCTTTCTCTTTGAAGAAGAAAACATTGTAATAAATTGTTAATGATATTAAACAAACAAACATTGAATAGAAGGATAAGAAATGAAATGTTCTGTGACATTTGATGGTCAAGTAACATCTGTGCCTCGTTCTCAGAGTATTTCAAGAAGTACACCAGTGCTAAGCAGTGACCACCATCAGAAGAAAAACAGACTTCTAAAATGGGATGTCAGTTGAGTTAAATGAATCTAAATATTACTATAAACTTGCGTTTTAAACTAGTACAGTGCTAAGACGACATCAGTGGAGATAGGCAACCTCATGTGCAGGGACATCAAGCTACTCGAGCTTTTTTCTTCCTTATTACTGTACATTTAAAACACTGTCTTGACCTGTACGCTTATATTCTGTCTACGAGATTTTGCCTTATTCAGTACATAGGTGTTACACCATGAACACCATTCTGTAACTCCTCAGACCTCCTGGACTGCATGTTTCTCACACCCCGTGGCATCACACACCATTTTCTTCTTGGATTTTCTTTGGTGCTTATCACTACCACATTCAAGCCTAGCACAAATCCAAATTGAGTGTATGATTCTCCCCACCTGTACTTCTCTGCCAGAAGTGGATGTCAGCAATTACATCACTAAGAGGTTTCTGAAGGTTTCATTGCTTCCACTGAAGTTTGTATTGGGCTTTTGAACATGGGAGGGTGGCAAGATTTGACTTCAACTTCATTCTGTAATGTGGATTCTTTTTTTTTTTTTTTTTTTTTCCCCTCGCTACAAAGTTTCCTCCAGAACTGTAGGCTGAATTGCCAGTTTGCTCATCAGCATTATCTGCAGGCTTCACTCTGAGCTCCCATCCAGCACCATTTATTCCTCCAAATATATATTTTTTTTTTCTGAAAGGTGATTTCAGCTTTTTGGGCACAGCTGTCCCCCACCTCAGGACATTCTGCACCCCAGTTCCTCTGTCTGTTCAGCACTAAACATGCTACTAGTAATAGTTAAACCTTAATAGCAGTAGGAGTACTATACCTACCTTTCTGAAGAGGTGGTACAGTTCCTTGATTTCCATAGGTCCGCAGGGAAAATGCTTCATAGGTTAAAGTTATTTATTAGTATGCAGTGGTTTTTGGAATCAGCTCTATGTTGATATATTCTGTTTTCCTGCACTCATCTGTGACATTTATTAGGAAGCATCATCAGGTTTGAGCCAGCAAGCCTGAAGATGTGCTTCTCTTTAGAGATACGTTGAAGTCCATTGCTTTTCAGCAAAGTACTTTAGCGTGCATTAATTTGATGCCTGTGGCACTGGAGCATGCACTTAACTACTTTTTGGAATTAGATCGACAATTTCTAGGTAAGTAAGGGACAGCTACGAAATGCAGTTGTTCCAGTTCATTTACACAAGGTACTCATTTTTGCAAATGCCTACCTGGGAAACAGGTCAGATAAACAGCATGGGCAGCGCTGCCCCTGTGCTGCTGCTCTCGTCTTCAGGGGTGTTCACTGTAATAATTGTCTCTGCATCACTCAGAATTCAATGAATAATTCAGTGGAGTTGCATTACTCCACCGGTTGTTTTGTTTACTGGAATATAATCCTTGTGGTTCAACGTCTGTCTGACTTCAGGCATAAAACCTGTGGAAAACGCAGCAGTTCACAGTGGTCAGAGGGGATCTTTTCCTTGATGTTAGAGTCCTATAAACTAATGGTACTTTTGATTTTCTGTTTGAGAGAAAATCAACCTACCTAAGAAATGCAACATAAACCAATCAATACTTGATTCTTTTACTTGACTCCTTTACAGGCCGGAGTAAAGCACAGTAAACTTGGAAAGTTCTTCCTATTAGATTACCTCAAATTGGAATTCGGGGAAGCCAGTTTGGGGAGGCGACTTAGGGCAATTTAGGCTGATCTGTTTGTGATACCATTCAGGGTAAACCCTGTGAACTGTCCTGTCAAAATGCAAACAAAGTAAAGTTTGGCCGTACTGTAAAGTGTCTGCCAGGATCCCCGCACACAAATACTGACATAACGTGAAACACAGCAGGATTTTTCACTAGCACAGAAATATTGGTGAAAGGGTGAGAAAAGGTTACCAAATATTTTGACCAGAGCTGCTGGACAAGTAAAAGTCTGAAGGCTGTTGTTATTCTGCATGATAGCAGTGCCTCTAGGCCCATGAACTTACCTTTCACTTTTTATTTCGAAAGAATTTTTGGTAGCAGTCTGCTTCATAGTTAAGGTAGGAGATCATGCAGAGCATAAACTTACTCCAGAACTGCTTTGAGTTAAAAACTAGAAGCATCGTCTTCATTTAGATCACTAGCTCTACAAATAATAGCTTTTTTTCCTCCAGATTAGCTGCAAAACTAATCAAAATTTTGGTATTTCCATTTTTTCAACCACTGCTCTTCAGAAGGAGAACAAAATTAGTTCCAGCTCGAATGGCAGTTGATGTTTCAGTTGATGTTCTGTAAAAACAACAGAAAATTACTCTGACTTGTACATCTTGATAACTGAGTTCCACCCGCAGACTTTCTATGTCTCCTATGCCCTCTAGCTTCTAG
Organism: Nothocercus julius; assembly: GCA_013398735.1. Classification (NCBI taxonomy): domain Eukaryota; kingdom Metazoa; phylum Chordata; class Aves; order Tinamiformes; family Tinamidae; genus Nothocercus; species Nothocercus julius. Next base: position 987,751 of record VZSV01000058.1, read on the forward strand.
AAGATGCATCTAACTGCTCCTTTTCTTAACTTGAATATATCTGCATAACTTTAATTTCTAAGCAGTAACAAAAACTTAAAAAACAGAAAAGTAAAATACCTTCCCCTCTTTTCTTCCAAGACACAGTTTTTACCTGAAACTAAGACATGAAAATGTTACTCTAAATTCTCATTTAGTTTAAAGGCACTTTACATTTCTGTAACAATATAAATGGGCTTTAAAGGCGCATCAATTTAGGGTCCTCTGTGACTGCTGTAAAGGATCTGTAGCATATTTGAGAAATGCTACCTGAATTACACAAATGGCATATATCTATCTTGAGAGAAAAGTGATATGTAAGACATACAGTCTGTTACTTCTTAGTCTGATGTAATTACAAAGGGCCCTACAGTTAAGGAAGGTCATTAGATGGTAAACAGCAAAAAGCACCCACTTAAATAATAACATTTGCTGTTCAGTGTGTTGGAGGCTGCACTGTGTCCATCTGGTTGAAAGCCCGTTTGAAGGAGAGTAAAACCTGGGGGGGGAAAAATGTCCATGAAGAACATAAGCTTGGTGTCCAGATATGCAGGCAAAACCTTTGTATGTTAAATAAATGTGTGACTTTATTAATAACATGGTATGAAAAGGGAGCTTAAAATGTACGAAAAAAAAAACTTTGGCAATATTTGCAAAGTGTTTCAAATAATTTGGTATTAACCTGACTATGTGTAGGCCTTGCATGCGTTTCTTTCAAAGTATGCAATTCCAGCATTTGCGGGTAGGATCTTGTTTTTTTTTTTCTTTTTCCATTTTAATTTTCTTCATTATATTAAAATGATAAATTGTCATAAATTTTTATAATTAATTTAACACTTAGGTAGTATCTTTAATTACAGAAGAGTAAAGAAGGATTTTCTAGCCTAAGAGGAAATGATCTTTGAGAGTAAAGATCTTGCCTGTAAAATATTTGTGTATGTGCACACATAAATGTCCATTGCAGCATTATATAATTAAGTCTTTCTTGGAGAACTGACTTGCTAAAGAGCATTTTGAAACTATTAGGAATTCTTCCATAGATAAAATTTACATGTCCACCTGAAAGTCACAGTACTGTTCTGTTCAATGCTTCCCATGATGTACTTGCTTCACTTTGCTTCAAAGTTCTTTTATGATAACAGGCCATTCCTACCTACTCCTAATAATAACGATTTTTTTTCAATTCAAATATGGTTATATTATGAGCTAAAAATGAAATTATCTATCTATGCAACTATTTTAGGAATACATGCTAATTAGCATAATTGGGTTGCTCCACAACAGAGACAGTGGAAACCTATAATAGCCTTTCGAGCATGTCAGCAGAATAATGGGCAAAGGAATATGGCTTAGGTAATTGCTTTGGACTTTCAAAGTGTTTGCAAAGCTACTACGAAGCTTCAGAGACTCTGAAGAGCTGGAGGATGAAAGTTCTGTCATGGAGCAGAAATGGCCTGAGAGCAAGACAAGAAATAAGCAAACTTTCTAGTCTTCTAAACAGCGAAGTGTTGCTTACGACACGATTAGTGACCTGCAAGAAAGCTGACGAGGAAGGCAGCAGAGGCCAGTGGGACCCACGGGCTGGGGACAGATGGGGTCTGGTCCAGGGGTGCAGAGGAAGCACCACCCGGCCCACCCAACAGCCCAGGGAAAGCAACGGCAGCTCCCAGCTGGAGGAGCAGGAACACCCGCTCGTCCTGTCTGTGGCAGGGAGGACAGGGCAGCGCCTCCACCTGCCGCCCAGGAGGTGCCCAGCAGTCCTGCACATCAGGGAGACCGCGCCACCCTGAACTGACCCATGTCGGGCACTCGGAGATGTGAGGGGATCACCAGCAAAACCAGCAAATCTAAATTCTCAACCAGTCCTGAAGGAGATAAAACACAAGGTTAAGAAATACAAAATAATGCAAAGAAAACAGTAATTTGACTGCCCTCTCCACCTTCCTGCACTCTAATGCGAACTGTAGTTCACTGTAGCCACTCAGGGAAACGATGAGCGTGTCTGGGAGGCAGCTCAGCAAACACTGCTACTTAATGCATCCAACACTCTGTGCATTTACAAAAATTGTTCAGTGTTTAAGGCGCTTATTCTTCCCCTCCTTCTCTGTTTCAATCCAAGGCAGTTTCCTCTTTCTACTTAAATTTGCTGTCAATCCTGGCAGCAGTTATTCAAGAGCATTGCTCCTATGTTTCTGTCATACGTGATTCTCACCGTGGTATGCCTGCACTCCTTGCAACATGCTTTGCTCATACAAGACTGACTTGCAAACCCTCAAGGAGCAACTGGGAAATAGAATGAATTTCTTGTGTGTATGATATATACTGTAGTTCATGGATACTGAGTAGATGAATGCAGTACCAGATTGCCTCATGTGCTAATGTGACAAGATACTACTAGGAAAAGCCATTGAAAAGAAGAAATATGACATAACAGCAGTAAATAGAAAAGTGGCCTAGAACCAGTATAATCACCTCTGCAGAAAACAAATCTGAGTGTAATGAAGTAATAAGTAGGATTGAAGAGTGTTTGCTCACATATTACGGAGAAAAATGCTGCCAGGGGGACACATTCGAATTTGTAAATGTCACATTTGCCTTTGTGGAAGTGAAACTAATGAATTAGCAGGGATCACACCTCAACCCCAGCCAAAGTAGTAATAGGTGCACAGCACAAAGCGTGATAAACCCAAGCATAGAAATAAAAGAGAAAGGTTGCAATGGTTCTTATTACTCCAATGATGGTTCAGAAAACTCCTAGAGAAGGTATTATGATGCTTGGCATAAATTACTTCCTGAAAGAGTGCTATATTCTTTGGACGTATTCTGCAAAAGAGGTGAAATGTAAAAGGTAGAAGGAGCATGCAAAGCAAAGAACAGTTCTGTGCAGAGCTCAGGAAGGATGTTATATTTTAGAATGGTAGAAGGACAGAAGATATATGCGCATCGTGTCCCCCTTCCAGCACCATCAGCACCGTGCACCTGCCTATCCAAAGGAATAAATATGACCAGCTAGGACAGAAGTTGTCAGCACTCAGCATTGCTGAAATCAGGCTTAAAATACCCAAATCCCTCTGTAACAGGAAATCCCCTTTTCAGCAATAGGTCAATACATCCATATAGAAAAAAAGAGAAATCCACAGACCTAAATTACCCAGAAGGTTTAGAAACTATCCAACATTCATTCTGCTAATTATACATGACAATGCTGGATTAGATAACCAATAGTAGAATTTACTGCTGCCTGCTAAAAGTTGCTTTTGGCAGTGCTTAGTGTCAGAAGCAATAGCATTAGCTCTGCTCTTTTCTTACGCTGCAAATGATGGAAGCTTTCAGGAAGATGAATTAAATTCCACTAGCAGAAGAGGCAAAAAGGGATCAAACTAGCAGAAGAGCAGCACAGTGAAAGTCCGCTTAGGTCACTTCAAAATGATGCTCTATCACTACCTACCACGGTGTCCTGATTCACAATCCTGAACCAAAACTTCAGTTGGATCTAGGAGCAGGAGGCCATTTGTGCCCTAAAAAAGAGTGCACAGGTGAACTGCTCCCACCCTCCTGTTCAGACTGGTGGCAGGCACAGGGCGCTGCCAGTAGCTCCTGCATTAGCTCATCTTCCACTCCTCTGTCTCCCACCTTCGTAACCGCCTGCCAGGCAAAAGCCGGGGCAGGCACGGGAGTGTTTCAGAGGACGAGGGTCCCCGCACACCTGTGCGGTGCCTTTGCGGTGGCCACAAGGTGGTGCTTTTTTACTGCCTGTCCCTGGGAGGGCGCCGGGTCTGCGGCGCAGAGCAGAGGACAGGGCTAAGTCCATGACCTTCCCTACGCCCGCGTGATCCTGCTGCTCGTGTCTGTACCGGAAAACAAAACCTCTACAAAATCACAGGCAAAATAAAAGCCCCGGACTCTGCAGTGGCACGAGGAGAGTCAACAGGAAGTTATCTTCACGTATTTCTTTCTCAGAAATTTCTTACCCCTTTGCCTTTGCTCACAAAGTTTGCTTCCCAAAGACTTCAGCTTAAAAAAAGAAAAAAACACAAGATTAAAGAAAGTTTAGACTGACAACATGTAAAAGTATTAGAAACAAAATACAAGCATGATTAATACAACTTTAAACAAGAAAGCAAACACATATATGACTATTCTGTACTATCTTGGCTGCTGCTACCAAATGCTGAATAACTTGTGTTTAAAAATGCTCACACATACTGCACTAACATTTTATTTTCTATCACTTAATATGTTTAGCATAGTGATGTAATTAAAGTAAAAAGGTAAGTACAATGGAAACTTTCCATATCGCATGCTAATTCTCAAAGAGATTTTCTCCTGAAGTTCAGTTTTTCTTTTTTTTTTTAAAGAACTCACAAGTTTGGGAAATTTTGTCAAGAATATGACCTTGAAAAATGGAAGCAATCTCTCAATTTCTTCCAGTTGTTCACAAAGTCATCAAAACAATTGACAGCTTGTAGTGGGTTTTCAATTCCTTCTGCCACATCCACAGCCTTAATGTTTAAAAAAAAAAAAAAAAGAAAAAGAAAAAGAAACTGGCTAACTATAGCTTTGTCTTCTTGGAATAATAACCTGCTCTTCCCCTAAAGCTCTGAGCAACTGAGTTTTGCTGTGAAGGATCTTTATCTCTTCACATCACAGAAAAAGACAGAAGAGTCCTCACTATATTCCTCCTTGCCCTTACTTTTGTAGTGCCATGACCCTTTATGGGCCCCTACTGGCATACTGATTTGATGCGTTGCCATGCTGATAGGGAAGTTACTATAAGAAAAGATTTTGAGATACAAAATTAAATATTTCTCACCAAGGAGAAAAAAACAAAGTACTAAAAGTTTAGTAATTTTTTTCTCCAAAAAGGTCACTAAAAGAACCAATACCCAAAGTTACTAGAAACTCCATTTTCTGTATTGAAATACTTTCTGACACAGAGAGGTTACTAATGGACATTAGGAATCTTGACAGAAGTTGCTACCACCTGGAAGCTCCCTTGTCACAGAACTCCCACAGGACTAGAAGACCTATTTGACTCTTTCTCCTTGCAGGCAGGAGCTGTAGGCTCTTAATTTTGCAGTTGACAGAATACTAATCTGAGGAAATCCTTGTGACTAATAAAAAATTCTTGTAAGCTTGTTAAATCGTAAAGAGGGCTTGATAGTTTTAGAAGAAAAAGAAACTCTAGTTGTCATAGGAGTACATGAAGTAGCCTCAAATGCCTCGTCAGAGAATGGCTGTAAATAGGAACAACAAGCTGCTTAGTTTTAGATATTAAGGAGTGAAAAAGCCTTATCTAGCTTCTTGCTGCACAAAACATTGCATTTCGTGTACTCCTCCCAAAACCTGCGCACCGGCCTTTTAACTGAGAGGAGATTAAGCTGTTGCCTGGTGCAGTTAGGAAAGAAAGACCAACTAGTGCCCGCACCTGGAGGCTCTACAGTGATAGGGCATCAGCGAGGTGAACGTTCTTACGTGACTTGGACATGATCCACACCACGTGCAGAGGAAACTGAATAAACACCTGGAACCTAGGGAAAAATACTTCCTGCCCCAAAAATTCACAACTGGACCATCTATAGACAACCTGACCAGATCTTGTGCCAAATATGAGACAGTGGTTCATTGTACTAGCAACACCATGCGAAGTTATTGCCCATTCCAGCTAGTTCCAAGAAAAATGGAAAGCACACCAAAATTTGAAGCCAAGAGGAAATCACCTTATCTTGCTGCATTTAATAATTGAAATTTCTTATAAACTGTATTATTTTCCTACAAGCTCTTCTTTGTGCACTGACTTACCAGGGCTGAGATGTTCCCAAAGGTGTAAAACCATAGCCACAAGTGAACAAGTAAGGAAGCATCATCAGAGGACAGTCTTTCTGGCTATGGCTACATCTGCTTGACCATACTTCTTTTTCTGCTATTACACCTGCAGCAAAGACAGAAATATCATGAGAGTCTTAACCTCTACTTTGCACAGTGAGGTGATCTTCATCTGAACTGATGAAGCAGGTCCAGCTGTGGAACACAACCCACATCTAGACAAATATCTGACTCAGCTCCTAAACTGAAAAAGCAGCAGCTTTGAGGAGGAAGTTGGCAATGCCACGTAGAAAGCTATGGATTTGTTCCAGCTACCCTCTTCTCTACTCACTCTAATCATTTAGTCCTGATCCTTAAATAGAATTTGTCTCATGAAAAGAAAAATGGACTTTGCTATAGCTCCTTTTTCTTTCCCATTCACCTTTTCAAATGTAGAAACACCCCTCCACACATTACTAAACACCTTAGGCTGTTTCACCTCAACTATATCACCTATTAGGGCCTTTTGCCTTAACTAGTTTGTCTCCCTCCATTTACTGAATGGAGCTGTAACATTTTTTAAATTTATTATTATTTTTCTAGCCAAAGTCTAACATATAGGTATCTACAGTTGATAACTTTGAGCTACTCCTTTACAAAAAGGAGGCAGCTAGTATTCTTTCTGTTCTGAATACCTGACTTCAGTGATACAGTTCGTAAATAATAAGGCTCTAGCAGACCTACACATCATCTGAAATGGAATGAGGCTGGATTAATGTCAAGTGTTTTAGTAAGACTGTTCAAATGAAAAGTCAGTTTCTCAACCCAAGTGTATCTAAAATACTTTTTTAATGTCTGCTTAAATTCACAAGTGATACAATAGTGATTTTTTTTTTTTTTTAAACATACTTTACAGTCAGGTTAGGTGTTTTACATCAAGGCACAGCACACCATATTATACACATATGCCTTGCCAGGCAGCAAATTCGTATAATCCCCGAGTTTTGGCAGTAGTGCCAGAATAAATAGCATGAATCACATATATGCTACAAGATAAATAAATAATAGATGCTGTCACATTTTATTTGAAATAGAATTGCATATAAAAAGAATATACAATAATTTAACTTGAATAACTATAATCTCTTTTACTGTACATAACAGAAGAGTTTTCATTTGTTTTAAACAAAACATTTTCAATATTAGGATGCAAAATTAATCTTCTTTTTGGCTGTCTTGATTTATGGAGAAGAGTTTCTTTTGTTAGTTAGCTTTTGTTGAAAGTTGGATTTTCAGTTTCATGACAATCTGAAAGACACAAATCCAGAGTTACAGGAATGTTGATAATGAACGCTATGGATAAAAATGAATAAATATTTTCAAATTGTTCTGCTGTGTTAGGGCCCTGTGAAGCTAATTATTTCAGCAGTACATCTGTGAAAGCTCTCTTTCACTGTTTAAATAAGCTAGATTTTTTAGCACTTTACTATATTGTTAATTGTCTAGTTTTTAAGATGGTCACCATAAGCCTGTGACTCATCCAGCAGGACTAAAACACTACCAGCTCTCTAAAACACTACCAGCTCTAAAGGCTGCAGATACCATGCATATTGCAACATATTTACCAGCTTCATCTTAGCATTCAGCCATTCAGATTTGAGTGCTTCTTCTTCGCCTGCCAAAGGCCTTGGAGCCCACGTTGGTTGGCACAAAGTTGGTCTTGCCGACTCCTCCCGAGCGGCTCAGGAAGTCGGCCAGGCGGTGGGTGACGCAGGTTGCCGTGTTGCATGCCCTCTTCTGGGCCGTCATGCTGCTTCAGAACGAAAGCAACAAGTTAGGTCCCAAATATGTCTTCTGAATGCAGGAGAACTTCAGTAAGGGCTGTTAGGCTGGGAAGGATTGTTCTGTAAGAGTAAGCAGGCAGTGGGCTTTGCCAGCTTCAGTCTGCTCAGCTCACAAGCTCTGAAAGATGGTTTTTTGTTTCTGTTTTATCCCTCTCTACCCCTTCTTCCTCCCCATCAGTTTACGAAAGGTGGCTGAGTCCTCTTTCTTGAGCAGTCAGACTGAAGTCTTAAACTAGACCTTCAGCAACCCAAGCTGTACCCTGCCACCAACAAGAAGCTGTGGCTGACAGTGGTGCCGAGGATGTCCAAGTCCAAGGCTCTAACCCATGCCTGCTTCCTCCAGAGGCTTTGCTTAGCCTGCTGCTGGAGGAAAGCACTAACAGCTGGGTTTGACTTATCAGGTCAGCACCTGAGTCCCATAATAGCAGCACTTCAGCACACAGATTCTGTGCCTATATTTCAGGTGTAACTATTTTGTTAGATAGGGGACTTTGACATATATGTTCATACTATCCCTGCTTGACAGGCTTTTCTGTTAATGATTTTTCTTAGGTGGCAGGGTGAAAGGATTTAGTTTAATGCACGTTAGAGAACTGTGCTCATTAACAGTATCCCTTGTATCATCATAGGGATTTTGGAACAGGCCTCTGATTACAGGAGAGGTGCTGTAAAAGAATAATAGTAAAGTTATAATCTGTGAGGAACAGCAATGAAAGTGCCATTTCTAGATACAAATACATAATGCAAGTACTACAAGAAAAACCTGGTTTTTGTCTCCCAAAATATGGTTCACTCGTGGTATTTTAGAGATACTTGGACTTAGAATAAACTAGTGTAAAGACATGTCATAGAATGAGAATGAAAAAAGAAAATAGTTTTTAAATTCTTACCTGGAGGTGTTCAGTACTCAATTTTAAATAGGATTGTATTTCAAGATTTTTTTGAACCTCTCCCAATTCCTTTGCTTCTCAAAAGCTTTGCTAACAGCTTTATATGCTTGCCCAGTTACACCAATGCATATATATGTATACACATCCAATTTTAAATTCTCTTTGTACTTTATTGCCTATTGCAGCTGTTCTAGAATTACTGGCATTGCACTGCCTTTTTCTTTAAGATGACTTGTAAAGTCTTCTAGCCCTATCTAGAAATCTCATGATCTAGAGCAAGCAATTAAAACAGAGAGATCTAATCCTTATAGAAAAATAGGTTTATTGAGTAAGTGCATGGGCAGGCATGAAAGAAAGTCTACTTGTACATTTAATAGCCAGAAATGAAGAGCCTCATCTAGTTTTTTGTTTGTTTAAATGAATGTCTAAGAAAAAAATTGTTTGAGATCTCAAGGCAATGCTGTTCATTATTTATTTTCCCCCTAGTCTGATAGACATGTTATGTACTCTGGCTTCCTAACATTTGGTCCACCTCAAACATTCTCTGTCAAAACCAGAACCAAAAGAAAAATAGCAAAGTTAGCAATCAAAGTTAGATCCACATGCATCGAGTTAAAAAAGGGAGAGGGCAGAATTAAGCATGTCTAGTTGTCTCCCAGGGGCTCCCCATAGTTTGCATAGCGGTCATGGTCCGGGTCACTCAGCACACTCCGTTTCTTTCCAGGAGTTCCAGCCCCGACGTCAGTGCGAGGGTAAGTTTGCAATTTGTGCAATTCTTGAGACAGTTTGCCCAGCACACAAGTACTCAGACTGGCACAGCGCTTGGAAATGGGTCTATCCAGGCTGCAGGGGGAAAGAAAACATGCCCAAAAGAATAGTCTCAAACATGCATGATCATGCATTTCTTCTCTAGACTGTTAGCTACAGTTAGGAGACAAACAAAACTGAAAGAAAATAACCCCTCCACATCACATTCCATGCAAGGAAGGTCCATACAAATGCAGTCAAAAGGGATACAGTGTTTTTCTGTCAATTCAATAAGACTTCCATTCCAAAAGCAGGTTAATTAGCTTTTTAGTTGCTCGCAGTTAGGGGACAGGGTTTTTTTAGTTTCAATATACTCAGCATGCTGTTCAGTCAAGAGGTTGAGCTTAAGGGCGCTCAGCATGCTGTTCAGCCTCGTCGCCGCCGGCATGCTCCGCAGCACGCGCCCTGCGAGGGCCACGCGAACGCTCCGCATGCTTTCACCCTGCGTGCATGGGAGGAGCAGCACCCGCTCCTGCTCGGGGCTCTGCGTGCCCAACCACGGCATGCGCTTGCACGACAGAGAATCCAAGGGTGGCTCAACAGCCACTAGCGCTCCCGCTAGGGAAACATACCTTTGGCTGTCCTATCTTAACACAGCCCCCTCATTCAAGCTCAAATCGCACTCCACTTTCAGTTGTGAGAGACAGAAGCAGGTTAATAGTTGGAAGCCTTTACCCTGACAGCAGCAGGGAGGGTGTCTCTGCAGCAGCTTCCTTTGCAGTGTCAGTGGGCAGAGCTGCCCGTGACTCCAGAGACAGGGAAGTCTCAGCCTGCAGAGGGTCTTGTGGTGCAGATCAGACACGCGGTCCCCTGCCCTCCTCCCAGCCCCGGGACCGCCATCCTTACCTATTCCCCTCAGAGGCTTGCTCCAGCTCTTCTGCTGTCATCTGTATGAACTCTTTCACCAGGGCATTTAATAATCTCCGAGCTTCGTAATCGCTTAGTGTCACTCGGTCCGTTACGGACTCTAAGCCGGGTCTAGGCAGAGGGAAGAAAAACAGGGTGAACGTGAGGAGGACCATTGCGGAGAGCAGGAGCTGGTGTCACACTTGCTGTTGACAGCATCTTTCACGGGTGTGAATATACACATCATGCTCACGCACAGCATTAAGTGTTTTATACATCATTAAAAAAAAACAGTGTCACAAGTAGTAAATGAGAAAGCCTGGTTATTTTAATACTATAGTCTATTTCCTTATGTCTCTACAGAATATAAGTATTTCCATCACATTCAGATGGGGCGCTCAGCAAGAGGACCACCTCTTCGCTTCTTACCTGACTGGGGCTGCCTGGAAGCTGTCCATCTGGCACACAACCAAGGCATAGACAGCAAGGAAAGATGAAATCTTCAGCATAACCATGATTCCTCTCTACAACAAAGAGGTACATCAAGCAATTACCATTTTCCAGCCCTCTCTCTAGAAAGGCTAGAAAGGTCATTTTTGCTGACACACAAGTAGCAGAGAAACTAATAGCCTTTTCCTGTATTACTTTCAATTTTTTTTTTTTTGATTCCTGCTATTTTACTTCAATTTTCCCTGAATTTCAGAGTAACTTAGAACTGTTAGGTGATTAGTGATTAAAAAGGCCGCTTTTCCAAACTGCAGCTCTGTAGTACAGAATCAGCTGAACAGATGTACACACAAGTTGATGTAAAAAGGTTCCTCTGGCTGTGCACAGTGTCAAGTCCAATGCATTAGACAGACAGCCACAGTTACAGGGGAAGAGGCACACGAGAAAGCAGCATCTACTGTTTTATAAGAATTAAGTGCCATTGGTAGCACTTCACCTGACACCACTCAGTACTGTTAGCATACCAGTACCCCACCCAAATTACACCATGAACATTAAATAACCTTAGCTTCAAAAAGCATCCCTACTCCTAGACCAGGAAATAAGAGCAAGTTTGGAGAATTTGCTCACAAGAACAAGAAGTTCCAACATCCCACATGGGCCTCACTGCCTTCCCCGCGGCCAAGGCCGCAGCGCTGCACGGGTCCCCACTGCGAGCCAGCGGTGGCCACTAACTCAGCTCTCCGCTCGCCCCTCTCGCAGGGCTCCTTGCACGCACGGCGGACGGGAGCGGCGCCCCGCGGAGCATGGAGGAGCCCGGCCGCGACGGCGAGGTGAGAGCGCGCTGCTTACCGGCGTGCGGTGCGGTGCGGTGCGGTGCGGTGCGGTGCGGTGCGGTGCGGTGCGGTGCG
>VZSV01000058.1:1006650-1034629 GCA_013398735.1 Nothocercus julius
CGCGCGGCCGCGGGGAGCGGCCCCCGGCCTCAGGGGGGAATTTTTCCTCCCCCTTGGTCCGTTCTCCTGCTTCGGGGGTTTCGTTCCCTCCCGCTCCTTTTGGGCTGCGCTAGAGAAGAGACAGAAGCAACTCTGCTGACCGTGGGCCTTCCGCGACCCCCTCCTAACGCCCAAGTTAGCCTCAAGCAGCAGATGTATCGGTTTAATTCCCTTCCTTTCGGTAGCAGAAAAACAAGTAAAAAGCGTTTCAAGCAAAGTAATAGGATGGATAGTTGGGAAAGAGGAAGGGAAATACATCATCAAGGAAATGAAGCTTTTCCGCTCGCCTGGGATGCTGTGAGCAGCTGCGTCCTTCTCCTGTCAGAAAGGATCCTGCAGAGTTTCGGGAGCTTGAAGGATGATATGGGGGGCTCTGGAAAAATACAACAACGAGTTTTTTTAAAAGTAGCACTGTATAAAGTAGGAAGAAGGATAAATAAGCTAAATCAAGGTATACAAAAATCACAAGTGGTCTGGAAAAGTGTATCAGAAGTTTGTTCTTGTTGCTTAGGGAATAGAATAATGATAATGGGGAAAAACTAAAACTTGCTAAAAGGAAGTAGTTTTCACAGAATGCATAATTAGACAAAAAATACTTCATCTAGTAAACAGCTCTGAAAACAAGGAAAAAGTATAGATCTCTATAAAGGAAGGAAAGATATGTAAATTTTAAATCCTTAGAGTTTTGTCTGATTTTTAATTTTTAGAACTTAGAATAAGGTTTTTATTATATTCATCCTGCATGTGCCTTCCAGGGGATTTACTGCATCGTTCTGCAGAGCACCTGCCACAGCTGATGGCTTCTCGAAACAGGACTAGGAGGGACTAGGGGCTGTGCTGGCATTTGCTGGCCGTCACCATGGCTCTCGCGTCTGTTTTCTGGTGATTCTGTCCAGTTTTAGGCACCAGATGGAGCCCGTTTGCATGACTGACACCACTTCCGTGTCAGCCGTTATGACATGACATGTGGAAGTTTTCACAATAGGAACATGTGGCTTCTAAGGTCATGCTGCCCTTAACGGAATGAAACCCTTGGAATTTGCATTTTCCAAGAGAGGGAGGAGCAGCAGATAGGGCAGTGAAACTTCCCTTCCAGCTGTAGGGATAGTCCCAGCAAATTCAAAAAGTAGACAGTTTTTTATGTCTAGCTTTTCCATATACATATATTATAAATATATATAAAGCTATTTAGCATGTCCATTAATGTCAAGGGGTAAATAATTTTTCAGATACATGTGCATTGCGGTAGCAAATAACATTGTTTTCTTAGTGACTATGTGAAAGCAGCCCCATTCCTTACTTTGGAGAGCTGGCCCCTTAGTTGCACTGCAAAGCACAGAATGCAGCATGGGCAAATTTCTGCATCTTTTGACAGATTTGACAAATTATCTCACAACAAACTGCACGATGCTGCTCGTGGAGGCTGCAGGTGTCTGCTTGCCATACTGAAGATTTTTTCAGATTTGCATTTTGCACTGATGTTTAGTGTTGTTTCACGTTTTCGCTATTTGCTTTCATTATTTGGTCTTGAGATTTACTTGTAATCACGTTTTACAGTATGTTTTTTTTTCATCCCAAAGATTTTTAGTCTCGATCTCGGAGGTATATCTGCGATTGTACTGAATGGCTACGATGCAGTAAAAGAATGCCTTGTCCATCAAAGTGAGATTTTTGCAGACAGACCATCTCTTCCTTTGTTTAAGAAGCTGACAAACATGGGAGGTATGTGCTACTGTCTTTAACATAAAAATGTATTTTTTGCTCCATGGATGGGTTTATGGTCACATGAAACATTTGCTTTAGATATTTTTTTTACTTCCTTTTGTCCTTATATAAAATACTGAATGTTTCTTTGAAGATATTAAATATTCTTTTCAATTCTGGAAAGAATTGTCACACTTGGCCTGTGGAACATAGCAAAAAATGTGTAATTCTTTGCCTCTACATTTCCCCTCCCTACAAGTTAGTGAGAGGTGATGGGCTGCTTTGTTCCTGTCATCAATGAACTTTGAAGCATGTGCTAGCTTCTTTAAGTATGATCAGTGAAAGTGTCGTCTGAAGTAGCTACACTTACCACCTCCTACTAGAATTCTTCCAGTTGCTCTGCATCAAGTTTGAGTTTCATTTTCTTTTGCATCTGATTGTTCCGTCTTTGTAAATTCAGTCCCCATGAGGTGCCAGATTTGCTTTCTATTGCCTTCTTAAGAACATCTGCATTAGGTGGGCCTTTAACATACAAAGTCATTTGGATGAGGAATTTTCGGGAACTGGAGAAATTTCAGAGGCTACAACTCAAACTAATTTTTAGTAGTTTAATAGCTCAGGACTTCTCCATGGCAATTCTTGCTGTTTGTTTTCTACCTTTTATGCTTGGCTTTGTAGCATCTCTGTTGCACTACTTGTTTTACTTTGTGCTATACAGCTTTCAGCTAAAACCCAAAAGTTGCACCTTTCTGCTTTGGAATGCATTTTGTAACGTTTTTCCTTCATATGCTCGATACTCATTTTCTTACTTTTCTTAAACTGCTTTATTTATCTACTTTCACCGCAGACTGATTCCTAGCAGGACTGTTCAGGAGCTGCACTCCCTGACAAGGCGCTTGTTAAAGGCAACCTGCTATGTCACCGTCCCGCTGCTCTGGGGCAGGATCCTTAGCGACTGCTCCACCTTGCATCTAATCCTCATATACATGAAATGTGTCCAAATTGATCTGGTATTTATTTATACAAAGAAATTACCCTAGGAGGATAGGTATGCCAGGAGTTAAAACTGATTCAGCTTTGAGGCAGAGAGGTCACTTATATAATCAATCAGCTGGTGGTTCCTCCAGTTGTTGTTTATATATCAATTTACAATTTACTTTTAGAGTGAACTGATATTTTAAATAATTTCATCTCATGGGGGAAAATAAAGAGCTGTGTAAAATACTGTGTCAAAATATTTTTTCAGGCTTACTGAACAGTAAATATGGCAGAGGATGGACAGAACATCGCAAATTAGCTGTAAATTCCTTCCGAATTTTTGGATACGATCAAAGGTCCTTTGAACACAAAATTTCAGAAGAAGCTATGTTTTTTCTTGATGCCATTGATACATACAAAGGCAAACCATTTGATCTCAAGCACTTGATAACAAATGCCGTTTCAAATATTACTAACCTGATAATTTTTGGAGAACGTTTTACATATGAAGACACTGAATTCCAGCACATGATTGAGATTTTTAGTGAAAATGTTGAATTAGCTGCTAGTGCTTCTGTATTTTTATATAATGCTTTTCCTTGGATTGGTATCTTGCCATTTGGGAAACACCAGCAGCTGTTTAAAAATGCAGCAGAAGTCTATGACTTTCTTCATAAGCTTATTGAGCGTGTCTCTGAAAACAGGAAGCCTCAGTCACCTCGACATTTTGTAGACGCGTATTTAGATGAGATGGATTGCAATGAAAATGATCCAGAATCTACATATTCAAGAGAAAACTTAATTTTCTCTGTTGGAGAACTCATCATAGCTGGGACAGAAACCACCACAAATGTTTTAAGATGGGCAGTGTTATTTATGGCTCTATATCCAAACATTCAAGGTAAGATTTTGGAGATTTTGAGGAACTGAATCACTTTCCTACTGCAAATTTAAAATGTTTTTTCAAAGTAGTAATTTGAAGTGCTATCCACAGTCTTAACCAAAAAAGGTTTGTATATATTACTGCATTAGATTATTTTCTAAATATATTCTGGGCATACATGAAAAGCTTATTTTGTTTGCAGATGAAGGAGGTACTAAATACAAGAAAAATATTTTAGTATATTATTTTGTGAATAACTTTTAATGAAGTTTTAACAATTTTTTAATAAAGAGTTTATCCTAGGATACCTAAGTTTAGAGGTATGAAGCATAATACTGGTTGGCAGATGCACCAAGTCATCAGCAAAAAAATATGCAAAGCAAGTTTGGGCAAAGTGTTTGGGTACAATTTGTTTTTACCCTTAAGAGCCTCAACTCACAATAGACTCAGACATTTTAATATATTTAGAAAATAGCACTTAGAAATAAAAAGATGTGTTAGTCATTCTGAAGTGAGGTAGTGATATGAATGCTTGCCAGCTGAGATGTTTTGTGCATAAACATTTTAACTTTTCATATCAAAACCTTATCAGTGCCTAGGTCAGCTAAGGATTTTAAGTTTTTGGAGAAAACACAGACTAAATGACTCAAACATTAAGACTTTTTAAAAATTAGTGTTTATACTTTAACCAAGTAATACTGCCCTAACATCAATTTCATCAAATAAGGAACAGAGATTACATCACTGCCCATGCCTATAAGGCTCTTCAGATCTGAAATTTGCATGGGAACCAGATACTACAAATGATTGGTTCTATTTTCTTCCTATGGCAATAGGCTAATGACTTTGTGCCCTCTAATTTTCTCAGAAAAAATTAAAATGAGTAGGCCAATAACCAGTTACTCTCTAGGTCAAGATTTGTATTAACACTTCAGTTAAATACATCTTTAAAAACAAAGATTGAAAATTAAAATGTAACGCTAATCACATAATGTTAATAACTGACTTGCTGTGAACAATACAAATCATTTGGATTAAATAATTTTTTATTATTATTATTACTATTATTAAGTCTTAGGTTCATCAAACTGGTTCAAACACTGGTTTAAAAGATTAATTCATTCAATGCAAATAAAATGATTAGAGATTAGAAAAATAGGAAAACTTTTTCCTTCTGAGCCAGGAGTAAAAGCAAGGTCTGACACAATTTGAAATGTCAGATTTTGAAATGTTAATTCTAGAAATCTTGAAGGAGGTGTTAAAGAGAAGAACTGACTTTCAGTTCACTAAGTGCAGCTAATAACTTTCTGAGAGAGCTTAAAACTGCTCTTGCTCTTTTTAACCAGTCACCACATTTATGATGCCTTACAACAAATGGATTTAAAAAAAGCTTAATGCTTCTGAGTTTCACCGATGCAGCTATATACTTAACACAGTAGAGTCAGCTATCAGAAAAAAACTAATTAATAAAATGAAAAAAGTAAAATCTGATTACTTAAGCTTTAGCATTCATATATACATACTCCATATTTTCTTAAAAAAGGATGTGCGTTAAGTGCCATAATTAGTCAAAAGGGGTATACACATATTTCAGTTTAAGAATGCATGATTCTATACTGTAAAATTCTAACAAATCATGGCAGAATTAAACAAGGGAAAGTATAAGTGACTTATTTCAGAATTATCTATGTCCACTTACATATTTGATGTACTTTGTCTTTGCGGTCTCTTGTTTGTTCTCTTAGTTTTGAAGAGCTCCAGAAATAAAAGTATACTGAGCAAAGAAAAGCATATTAAGGCACATCATATCGAAAGTAGTTACATTTGAAATGAAGTTTACCAGTGTGTATGCTAGTAGGAATTCCTAGTAGCAGGATGAGAAAAACAGATTCTGAATTTAAGAGCTTATAAGGTACTCTATTGTTGTATAAGTCCCTTTATGTTTCAGCATTCTTTTAAAAGAATTTATTTTATGTACTTTATCTTTTTATTCAAGCTATTACACAATAAACAAAAAGGTGGGGCTTTTTTTTTTTCCTTTTCCAAATAGGACAAGTTCAAAAAGAAATCGATTTAGTCATTGGCCCAAACAAAATGCCTGCTCTGGAAGACAAATGCAAAATGCCATACACCGAGGCCGTCCTGCACGAGGTGCTGAGGTTCTGCAATATTGTTCCCCTGGGGATTTTTCATGCAACTTCTAAAGATACTGTTGTGCGGGGTTATTCTATTCCTGAGGGCACTACAGTCATTACAAACCTCTACTCTGTTCATTTTGATGAAAAATACTGGAGCAACCCAGAAGTGTTTTCTCCTGAGCGGTTTTTGGACAGCAGTGGCCAGTTTATCAAGAAAGATGCATTTGTTCCTTTTTCACTAGGTAAGAGCGATTCCTCCCATTCTCCCTTTTTAGAAATCTTGAGATGTACAATATGCAAGTGATGGCAATAAATCAGGAACGGGCAGCATGATGTAGAATATCCACAGTCCTGGTGAAATAGATATTTCAAAATTATATTCAGTACAAAGCTTATTATCTTTTATATAGATGACCGTTTTGTTACAGAGGTAATACAGACAATACTATCTTTTTATCTGAGTGTTCCATACATTTCACGTTATTGTGGTAAATAAGTGATCTTGTTTTGCAATTAATGTGCATAGTCCTTTGCTGCCAAGGTTGTTACATAGAGGCAATGAACGCAACCAACTTTCACATTTCAGCGTTTGGACCAGCACCTGAAACTGCCGATACTATTATCCAGAGCTAGTCTGGGAGTCCATACGCACCACTGCCTTGTCTTGAGGAAGTATTCTGAGGCTCCTAGGTCATTTTTATGGCCCTGTCTTTTAATGCCTATGAGAGAGGACAATTTGTTTCACATGTCTTTAGTCACCTAAGGCTTTGGGCTACCTCTGCAATCACTGAAAAGACACTGCCTTGTCTACAGGATGACTTCGTTTACCTATCAGGGATATTCTTCCTCCAAAAATTTTAAGAGGAGCCAAACCAATTCCCTTGGATCAGATGAACAACTTCCAAAGGCCCAAGTTTGATGTGATGAATTCCTTGTATTTTATTAAGGTGCTTTTTACCTTTTCTGTTTCAAATACTGTTATCCTCCATTAATCTGTTTCTTCCACAAACAACCTTTACCCTCTGCAACTAGTCACACCTGAAATGGGAAGTGACATTTCAAGACATTATCCAGACCTGCTTCAGCTCTTTTTACTTACTATTATACCAAGTAATAGTGATTGACCACAGCTGTAATTAAGAAAACAGTAGGGTACAAAGGCTGAGATTCACTATCATTTGTTTAAAACATTCCCCCTCTAGCGCGGCTCTTCAAGATGGGATAAAATTGCTGATGGATTATCTAAATACATTTCACAGGATTAGCTTCAGTAGCTAGTAGTGGAATTTTCTAAATGCTTTTCTTGCCGCAAATTGTCATCTCTCCTTTCCTACTAAGGAACACCAACATCAAATTCAGAGAGTTCCTCTTAGAACCAGAAACGACTATTTTCATTCATAATATGAGTGAAAATAGTTAAATATTTTAAAAATCATCTTTTCAATCCTCTTTTTTTTTTTTTTTTTTCTTTTCTCAATCCAGGAAGACGACACTGTCTCGGAGAACAGCTAGCCCGAATGGAGATGTTTTTGTTTTTCACTTCCTTACTTCAGCGGTTTCACCTGCGTTTTCCTCAGGGTTTGGTTCCAGACCTGAAGCCCAGGCTGGGCATGACCTTGCAGCCCCAGCCCTACCTCGTGTGTGCCGAGCGGCGGTGAGGAGCGGCGCCCGTGCCGGGCCAAGGGCTCCCTCGGAGCCGGGAGGAGCCGCGCGGCCTTCCGCCCCCGCAGGGGTTCTTGTCAGAAGAGCAAGGTCTCTAAGGACTTCTGTCAATTTGTGCATAAGTTTCATGGTTTATATTTATTTAGTTTTCACAAACACACACACACTTCAGCCAAAAATGTAAAACAGGTCCTGTATTTAATGTTTTCACTCTGTCATTCTATTTTGAATCTAACTTCTGATTCTGCTTTTAAACGTGTAGTTACTGAGCAAGCCATTTTTACTTTGGATGCATTTTTTTATAAATAGGGAGATTATGACACAATTTTTATACTTGTTATACTTGCCTCATTGTGAAAAAAACATACATATTACTCAGGTTTTTTACACTAAATATATATAGCAAAAAGATTTTAAAGAGATCTATCTACATTTCTGTAATTAAGAATTATCTAATTATATCTTTTCCAGCCTTGACAAATGAATTGCAAGTCAAAAATTTAAATCCTTCCTCTGCCTTGCCCCATCTTCCCCTATGGTCTTCATTTTCTTCCATTTTGCTTTCCCCGTCAGTCTTCCATTTTTTTCAACTTACCAGTTCATTTTCTGACTTACAAGTTCAGTCCAGCTGAACTCTTCCCATCTTCCCAGTGGGTCATTTTCACTGTCAGCAGCCACTCGTGCAGTCCCTGCCGCAGGGAGGGGAGCGGGGCGGCCTCTGCTCGCCGGTCCCAGCAGAAGCCCCGCTGAGCAAACAGTGACTTAAGGACGGGGCCAGAGATCAGGCCTGGCTGTTTACACAGTCTGTGCTTAGACTGGGAGCTGCAAAGAAAAAATAGCCAACGACTCGGGGCCTGGAACCTTTTTCTGAAGGCAGAAATGAGACTTTTTTTTGCTGATGCTGAGCAGAAGTACTTCATTTGTTTTGGAAGAGCGAAAAAGAAGGATCAAACAAAGCTAATTCCATCCCTCTTCTGTAACAGCCTAATGGGAAACCATGCTGCAGCTCCACTGTAAACTCCCTCCTTGTGAGCTTCGATTGGACAGCCTGAACTTTGTAGATATCCAGGTTTTCCACCTGGGTAACAAGAACTCTGGGATATCCTTTAGTTAAAACATGTTTGAAATAAATCTTAATTAAAAAGGGAAGAGGGAAAACAACAAAGTCAAGATCCCGTTCTCGTAGGGCTACACACAAAATTACCTGACTAGTGATAATTCCATTTTGCTGATGGATAGGAAGATATAACTCTTCCCGATCTTTAATTCTTTTAATGAGAACTATATTGATTATATGTCATTCTGGTTTCTAAATCAAAATGCCTTGTAAAAGCTTTAGCCCATCAATCCAAACATGTGCC
The DNA here is from genome assembly GCA_013398735.1 of Nothocercus julius. Taxonomy (NCBI): domain Eukaryota; kingdom Metazoa; phylum Chordata; class Aves; order Tinamiformes; family Tinamidae; genus Nothocercus; species Nothocercus julius. Next base: position 1,015,416 of record VZSV01000058.1, read on the forward strand.
ATCATGTGCCAACTTACAGTCTCATTATGCAAGCAGATAGACTCCGCAAGGTGTCTTTTCTGTAAGCCCTTATCATCCCCAGCTGCATTACACACGTTCATTTTGCCAGTTTTCCTCATTATTTTTCCTCAGGTGTGACTGACTTCAAATTATCCCAATGAGCCAGTTTAACTTTTTGATGTAGGGATGTATTAGCTTTTTCCAGCGCTCTGGAGTTTCTCTGTGAGATCAGGCTCTATTGGGCAGCGGTAGCCTAGCGCTCTCATCAGCCAGGCAGCTCTTCCGAAGTTCCTGGTGAAAGTCTTCCCTGATCTGAAGTATCTGGCATAATTGGCTGCTGTGGAGCATCGCTTTGTGATTAAAGCATTCCCTGTGTTATAAAAATTCACTGGACTTTTGCCCAAATACAGAACGAGGATGCTTTGAATAGTTCATCATTTCAGCATTTTTACCAGCAATATTGCATTCTAAAAATTCCTGCGATTCCCATTATGAATGGATTGGTATCATTGGAAAGGGGATTTGTGTTGGATTTTTGTTTGTTGTTTTCGTAAGAGGCTTAAACGTTCCTATGTTTTGAGAAGTTGAAATTAAGTTGGAACCTCTTTATTTTTTTCCCCTTCCTTTTTTCCCCCCTTCTACACACCCGTTTTCAGAGCCAGTAGATGTTTGAGTGTTTGTTGGTGTTTTTTGAGCTGGGGCTCAGGATTCAAATACTTCGCAAGATCAAATCAAACTTTTGCTCTAGAAATACCACCCCTTACTCTGACCTTCACACAACACAAGCTGACAATCAGCAGCTGCTTTCATTTCTAGATCCCCTGGGATATTCTTGAAGGCAGGTCAGCTTCCCTGATGCCGACGGCATTACAATAAGGCAGGGCACTTGCGGAGCGGTCACTTTTGGGAAGGCTGCCAGGCTCCTGGAGACATTAGGCTTGTGACATTCTTCTGAGCAGTAGCCTTCCAAATAGATTAAATCCATTAAAATAATGGAGCAAATCAGGGATGTGCAACCTAATCTAATAGTTTGGAATGGCTGTAGCAAAGCAGGTGGCTGCTTGCCCAGAATTTTGCGTGCAAAATATAACAGCCCGTAGTAGAAAACAGAATACATTTACTGCTTATTCCCTGGCTGTTCTCAAACGTAGACTTCCCTTTACTGGGCTAGTAATAAAAATCTTTAACTAAGGTCTCATGACCCTCTAAATCCTTGGAGGGTTTTACAGTATTTAGCCCGCACCTCCCTTCCTGCAATCTGCAGCTGCTTCCTCGTGTTCTACCCGCTCTGGACACTGGAAACATTGAGTACTTTGCCTAAGTATTTAAAGCTTCAGCACATCCCACTGAGGTCTCTCGAGTCAAAGAAATCCCCTTGAATTAATTTAATCTTTCTCCTTGCCTCTAGGCCACATCTCCTGCATTTCTGATCAGTCTCACTGACCAGTACAGGGATTCTGCAATCCAACTGGCAGATACTTTTCCTGGGGTATAACATCTGAAACTAGGAACTGCTTTGCCAATGCTTTATTTATGCTGGCAAATAACAATGTGATTACAGACCCATTCTCAAAAACAGGTAAGACTGCTCCTTAGTTGGCTTATCTGATGGAGAGGAAGCTGAGTTAATGTACACATCAGATTGACGTGTAGAGATGAGTCAATGCTGGCAAGATCAATGTCACGACAGAGCAACGCGCGGCAGAGCGGGTCCGTTTCAATGAACAAGTTGTCGTGTGCGCCGGGCAGGGCTGGCACACAAGTCAGAAAGCAAGCTGCGTTACGTAAGGAGAAGGTCATGTCCGGCTCACCTGTTCTGATTTTTGGTATAACATAATATGTATTAAGTCAAACATTACAATCTTTGTTTTATAAAGTAAAATTGGTAGACTTCGATCTCATCCAAGGTGCAAAGGATTTTGCTGATCTGGAGAGATGACTCAGAAGTGAATCATTACCTACTTTTTGGCAATATCTTTAGGACATGGACAAGCCACAAGGTGAATAGTAGGAATCATTCGAAACACTACATCATTGTACTGTCACTTAGAGGCTCTGTGGGTTTAACGTTACACATTTCTCCCTCTGTAAAACCTCTTAGAAAAAAAAAAAAAAGCAAGACAGGGGATGGCTGCCCTTTACAAGCTTTTGCTCCCTTCACTCAAGCTTCCTGTGGGGCAGCCCGTGCGGAGGCGCCTCGTGGGCCCCAGCGGAGCCGCCGGCCGAGCCGGCCCGTTTCACCGGGCAGCCGGTCCCACAAGCGCGTTCCGGACGTATCGCAGCACAGGCTGCGTTCAAGGCCAGCCAATTTCTGGTCAGACGTTTTAATCTCAGTACCAAAGGAAAACACTTTATTTTCTTACTGGAACCATTTTCTTTAGCCTAATGCTATTATTAAGAATACAAATAATTGCTAGTTACTCTAGAGCGTTAAAGACAACAGAAGCAGGACTAACCAGAATATTAGTTCAAACCTAAGATGAAATGTTCTGGACAAACAGGAGCAACAGTGGAGAACAGAAACACTGAAAGATACTGCCCTGCTAGAGCTGTGTACCTGTCATCTTTGAAAGATAAGCCATTATTCCTTCTCATTTAGCAGCAGACATAAGACATAGTTATTATGACATAATAATCTTAGATGACATAATAATGAATAAGACATCTTGTATTATGTCATAAGACATCTATTAAATTAAGATTAAATGGAAAGGAGGTGACAGCTGTGCTATCTGCCTTAAGAAGTCTCACCATGGTTGTTAAAGTGAGCGCTCCCTTCAGGAGAGAGCAAAAGGAAAACTCTTCACTGCAAACACAACACCGAGTACCTCATCTCCCTTAACACAGACAAGAAACCAGCTGTCCAGAGACAATGCTGAAGAAAGCCAGGGGAAAAAGGACACTGTCTTGATTATGCTGTTTATATTGCATTTAAGCAACTTTATGTATTTACTTTCTTTATATTTAGTAAATACACAGTCATCTCATTGTCACTGGCCACACACATCAATTTTCTCAAACTTCACAACTTGTTACTACCACTTACCAGTATTACCAGCAAAACTTCATTTTCTAAAACCATCCATATTTTGAATTACATTCATTCTTTTCATCATATTTATATAAATTCTTTGAGAACTTTAACTGGGTGCCTTTTGGATTTTTTTTTTTTTTCAGAAAAAAATATTGTGTGATTTAGAATTGTTTTTATTTTCTATTGTTTCTTTGCTGCAAAGCAAGGATTAAGACACACAGTTTCAGCTTCCTTTCATTTCCCTCGCTGCGAGCAGTCTCCTTGGCCACGTCAACAGCAAGGAGGACGGGAGCGGAGCCCGCGGCGCCCTCGCCCGCCGCTCCAGCCTCCGCTTCCCCCGAGCCACTTCCCTCCTCGAGCGGTAAAGCCGAGGCACCCGCTGGGCTTTTCTCAAGTTCTCGGGCCAGAGGGTGAGTCCTGCCCGCGGCTCCGGGCACCGCGGGCTGGGCAGGGCTGCGTGCCGACTCTGGCTCCGCCGCCACGGAGCGCACGGGAGCCGCTCCTCGCCTGTCGCTGCAGGAGGGAAGGGAGGCTGAAAGAGCGAGGAGCTCCCACCACTGGTCATTACTGTCACCTCATGGAACTCTCTGAAAACAGTGATTCCTTTGCAGCCCTTTTGCCAGAACACTAAAAATTCCATGCAAGGAGCTGAGAGACAAATTAGTTCTATGCACGCAGCAAATCATGGAAGGCTTCTTACTGAAGCCTTGTTAATTTGGACTTACCTCAAGTAACCTTGCCTCAGCCCGTCCACTTTGAACCTTAGGCTCCCCATCCGACTTGGCGGAGCAGGAAGGGCCCGTGCGAAGAGGACCCGGCTGACGCCCCTGGCTCCGCAGAGCAGCGGCGTAGCGCGCGGAAGCCGCCAGAAGGCACGGCGGACACGAGGCCCTTGCAGGAACCCAGCGTGGCAGTTCTGCACGTGCGCAGGAAGGCGACGAGGAGGCGCTGCCTGCTAGGCAGGGCCCCAGGACGTCGCTTCCAAGAGGCAGCGCCAGCACGGCTGCCCGAGCAGCAGCGACTTCCGCGCACGCCGGTTCAGCCCCCGTCTTGACAAAGCAATGGGCTTTGGGAAGTAGTTTAACCGCGTTCCCCAAGGTGCTTCTCCTTGTTCCACGGCATCCTTGGGTAGCTGTGAATCCAGGTGCGATGATGGATTTAAGTCTGCGGCAGTTGCCCGTTAGCAGAAGCGAGGACGTGGATGGAGGCACAGTCGGCCTTACCTGGGGCCGCGCTCTCCGGGACAGCAGCCCCGTCCCCCTCGCAGGGACCCTGCTCGAGCGGCTGAGACGCCGCCCGCCGCGGGAGGCGCCGCTGCGAGCGCGGCCCGCGCTGCCCTTTCAGCACCTTTACACCTTTTTTTCCTCCCCTTGCTCCAAGAATAATAATTAGTGCCATATTATGTATACATAAATAGTAAACACTTTAAGGTGTATTTTGGATTGATTCACTGTTAACAGATCTTCAAAGTAATTACATCTTGAAAACATCTAACTGTAATTACATACTAGTAGCATGGTTTATTAAACACTGAGGTTACCTCCTTGTTTTACTATTTCACTATTGTTTCTATATGTCTAGAGTACAAGGGAAACATGAAATGAGTTGCTGGCAATGCTGTCACCAGATATCAATGTGCTAATGCTTTAGCAACAGATACATTGCTATTTATACTTTTTATTCTCTTTTTATAATACTTTTTAATAACCATTCTTTTAAATGGAGACGAATGGAAATTGTTGTGTAAAATACTATCACAGTAAGTTTAGGCAAGAGCATTTGCATCCTTTTATCAGTCCAAGCAAGAATGCAACTAAATGGTATTAAAAGTGCTTTTTTACATACAAGCAGGTAAGCTAAACAAAAAAGTGAGAAAACAGCTGAGAAAACAGCATATTCAAACAAGCATGGTCTCTGCTGTCCTGGAGCGATCCAGCAGCTAAATGAAATGTGAAGCACAAGCGACTGATCGGCAGGTGCCAGCTTCAGGATTTTATTAGCAACAGAAATGCCCGGCTTTAACACTACTTGCGTGTTACAAAAAAGGCAGTGATAGCAATAAGGGCAACAAAAGGGGATTTCTCACCGATTGTATAAAGTAGCAAGGCCTGTCTCAGGGATCTTCTAAGTGGATCCAGGAGGAGCTTATTAGTGGAAAAAAAAAAGAATTCCTTCTCGGTTATTAAACTGGCCAATGAAGAGCGGAATAAAACTTGAATGGTGCAAGCCAGGGCAATACAATATGCACAGGGTTATCTTCAGCGTGTTACTCCTTTTTCAAGTTAACTGACATACATGTAAACACAAATATGCTAACATACATTTAGCAACTTGCACATGTGTGCATTGGTTTTTATTTACATTAACTGCACAGCATATAAATGTTCACTATTAAAAAGTGCACTTTTAAAAACAGTTCTATTTGCAGCTTGTATACGGTGATTACATACTTGCAGCTTAATTTATGCATTTTTATTTTTGTTTTTGCAATTAGCCCTACAGTGGTAGTAATCCTAAAATACCTTTTTGTGGATTGTCTAAGTTATTTAAAAACTCAGCAATCACAGTACTATACTACAGTGATGTTTATGCTAATACTAGGCCTTACACACAGTTGTGACGTTCTGCTCGTCCTGCGTGTATATTAGCGTGTCCATCTACCCCGAAGGCAACATACGCTACGTCTGTGACGGAAGAAAAGATGTGGGACACAAAATACACTGGTCATCTGAAAGCAGTAATTTGTCTTTTTGTTTAAAAAACAACTCTTTAATTCTCCTAAAGTTTTACATAGAAAGAATAAATGAAATAATAAATGAAATATGATCTTATTCCCTCAAAAATTAACACCTAAAATTGATGTAAAATAAGATCTATTATGTGGTTGACTTGCTTTTAAACAGGAACCTGAGTTAAGGGCAAAAATTATAGCATTAAGACTAAACGAATAAATTCCCTTAATTTAAGTAGCTGAACACATTTTTAATGTTCTACCACAAAACAGCAAGGCAAGAGCTCATAACAGCCTTGTATTCAATGATTTATGAACACCCACTGCAAACCTGAATATTTTCTGCAAAAATAAAACATCAGATTATGCGCAATAATAAAAAGCATCAGAATAGATGCACCTGGACTTTTTCCTTTTCAAACACAAATACCAGAATTGAGCATTCACGTCGCAGTCCCGGCGCAGCGGCCCCGAGGTGGCTACGTTACGTTAAGCACCCGGCTGCACTAAGCAGACACCCCACAATAGGCTGGCGCTGCAACGGCAACGTGGCTTCCACGTGCGCACCGGCTTTCTCTTATTCGTGTTCAAAAACAACATGAAATACACAACTCAAAACATTGTGAGGATTCACCCAACATTTCCTTGATAGCAAAGAGTTCTTGCCACTTTGGTAACTGAAGTCCTGAATGTTTTTAAAAATTGCAGGTACCTCAAGGAAAATACGAGTTCTGTATTCAGCAAGGCAGCATTATACAGGATATTTTATACCAGTAAGGCATAAAGGACTTTGCATCATGGTATACAATACTCAAAACCTTGGAATAAAGTTTCATATTCTGTGTGGTGAAAGTGCATAGGAGGGGGATTCCACTGAAGTAGGGAGAATCCTCTCACAGTATTAAGGCCTTTCAATGTTATGCAAACTGTCAAAGTCAGCACAGTGAGAAAAAGAGTAGAGGCTTCCTATGATCATACTGAACAGCACACCAGTTTGCTCAACCCATCTTTTCTTCTCCTAACTGTCGCTCTTCTTCCTCATCTGCTTCCTCGATAACCTGAATTTCATCTGCTTGAGGTAAGGATGTGATCTCGGGGAGCAGTTTAGCTCCTTCGGCTTTATTTTTTTCCTCCTCTTCGATTATTTTCTTCCATATTTTGTGGTTTTCACTTAGATGGTGCATTAGCTGGCAAAATATTCGTCGCCTGCCCTTTTTCCTTTCGGCGTCTGTAAAATTGTAAACATTATATTTGACAGCTTGAGTTGCAAAATGGAGCAATTATATTTCACACATACAAAAGCCAATGCTACGCTGTGAGAGAGAGCTTTGAGCAAAAAACAGCCAATAAAAGATGGAATCTCCGTCACAGTATTTAAACGCTGACGTGATAAAGTGCAAGTTTATACCTCAAATTGCAAGTCTCCTGTTATGAACAAGAATCTGGTAAGTGTACATTTGTTTATGAAGAAGCCTAATCTCAAAACAAACAATATATAAACTTTACAATTTCAACCATTGTTGCAATGCCTGCATCTATTATAGGAAGCCCATATGTGCCAAATGCAAAACAGCCTCTTACTTAAAATGAGATCATCTTCTATTTCTTCCTCATCGCTCTCCAACTGTGCTCCATCCTCATCCTCAGCACTTTCGGCATCCTCCTCTTCATCGACCCACTGGCCTGGAAGCAACCCAGCTGCATTATATGAATTACAAAGGGGACCAACTATGTGAGTAATAAAAGATTCTTGCAGTTTTGCAAGTTGTGGAGAAGAGCGATCCATGAAGGGACTTATAGGCAGTCCAAGACTTGCTTCTTCATCTCCCTGCAGAAGAGAATAAATAAAGTACAGAACTTCCCACAAAATCAACTTAGATTTCTAGTTTTCAAAATAATTTTAAGGACCTAATATCGCACAGATTGTATCTTTTTTTACAGAGGCAGTTATACCTGGAACTAAATGACAGGTACAATTAAACTTGCACCTCTTAGAGTAGTAAGGTCTTACAGTTCAGATTATTTCACCTGTTTAAAATCCCCCAAGTATTTTTGTAATTTACCTGTATTTTCCTAGTTCAAAAACCATTTTTCAATCCAATCCCAACTTACTGCCTCTAGCAGTTAACTCTTCAAAGTTGACCAAATACAGGAAAATAACACCAATAGTAAAAATGTTCTGATATACATTTTGGGATGCTTACAGAAGTTGCAGATGTAAAAAAGAAAAATTCTTCACACCTTTTCCCATTAATGGTGATATGAGAGAATTATTTACCAAAGCTCCACCAAAAAAACAAATCTTTTTTCACATGTTAATAATGTTATTAATGTGTATTTTTAATATTTGTTTTTGAAAATGCCATAGTTCCTTTGTTCTAAGGGTTAGTTAAGTATATATTCCCAGTCTCATGGTTTGCATACATGTTCTTTGACCTAGGATGATCCTAGTGAAAACATCTTCCCAAAGAAGGAAGACTTTGACCAGTATCAGACCAAATGGGAAAACAAAAATAAACTAGCATCTGAAAAATGGACAACACAGGTGGTGACAAAAATGCTTGACCCAAAGACCGAGCAGCAGGAACAACACTGCAGCGCTTAGCTATTCGTTTGGTGGTGCAAGGAGGGAGCAGTTGCCCCCTGGGGAGGAGGGGCAGCGCCACGGGCGCCCCAGGGCTACCTGCTCGTAGAACTCCCGGACGATGCCCTCGGTCCAGCTGAGGTGCAGCTCTCGCGCCTTGGCCGGGCCGTTGATGTCTGCCAGCTTGATGCAGATTTGACACACCAGCAGGCGGTCGTTTTCACTGCTCCATTCTATACCGTGACTATTGATATCGTTGGCCTGGTTTGGACACACACACATTTAAAAAAATTCATTAAAGCTATTCATGTGCACCAACAGACGTTGCGTGTTTTTTTTTTTTTTTTTTTTTTCCCATACCATTTTCTGATTTATATATTTTAAAAAGCCTTTTTTGATCTTTCAGGGTATGGAAATAGGAGATATTATCAAGGTCAGATAATCTCACTGGAACTTCTAAAGATTTAAGGAAACTGACATTTATGGATCAGGAAATGAGCCAACTTTCTCCTCCCTACAGAAGTAGGTGTTACAGTTTCCTGGGCGTCGTTACCATTTTGTTTGTAAGCTAATGCTGAACGCTTCATTTGAATCTTGAAATACTACCTCTCACTTACCATGGCTTTTAATAGTCATTGTCGATTTTCAAGTGTCAGGATACACTGCATTTGTACATTTTTGAAATATTTAGGCCAAAATTCAGTTGCCATTTTAGATAGTCATTGGTTTGGCTCAGCAACAGCTGCAGAAGGTCCCTTGTGTCCGAATGGATGAACCAAATTCAACTGATTAAATATGACCACAAATATCTTTGATGACTTTTTTTTTTTTTTTTGAGAAGTATATTAGAATAAAAGGCATTAAGAATGAAGGTCTAAGTCTATGCTAGTACTTCAGAATGCATTACCTTGCACAAGGTAATTAAATCACATCAATTTCAATTAAAAAGACAACCTACTTGTGGGGGGAGATGAGTTACAGTAAGTTTAAATAATCTAAAATTTCAAATGCAAATTATTAACAACAACAACTGTTGAGCAGCAATACTAACATCAATATATCATGACCAGCTTGGTGGAGACACTAAAATTAACAAACCTTGGCATTAAATTCAGCAAGGAAATCAAAATGCTTCTTGAGATCTGTGGCAAGGATTGCCTCAATCACTAAAAATCGGAATCGTTTGAATTCTACATGATCAAGATTTGATAAAAAGTTGTATTCTGGTCGTGATAAGAAAAGATTCCAGGCAGAAGCAGCATGATGATTTTCTAAGACTGATCTGTCGTTGTAGAGAACAGCCTATAAAAGGAGAGAATCAGAAGTATCAAAGTTAAGCTTTGAAACTGTAATTAAATATTCTGAAGCAAAAGGGCTAGTCAGTAATATGACTAGTTATTTATTTTTAATGAAGCTGTACCAAAAATGGTGTTTTGCCTTCTAGTTTTAAGCACTAAAATGAACCAGAAATAGTAGATAGGAAGAAATGGGTAAAAGGCAATAAACAAAGGTGTTTTTCTTTTCTCCTTAAAAGGAATTTATTGTAAAATACTCCCACATTAGCCACTTAGTCCTAAAGGTAACTTTAGGATATCTGCTATTATTTTCAATTTTGTAAATCTGAAAATGATTTCTATGCCTTTACACAACCAAAAGACACGGACACTTCAGAATTTGTCAGGACAAAAAGTATTATATAAGTAAATGCAAATTATTTTCCCCGTGTCTTAAACTGAGCAAACGTTCCCTAAGCAGGCAACAGCAGGGACAGGGAAGAAAAGAAACTTCACTACGTTCTGATTTTAGATAGAGACAATTTCCTATTTAAAACAGTTTCTTACCTGAGGTGCATTTGTAGCTACGAGAAAAGCATTTGTACGACCGGGGTGATCATAGTCATGCATGGCAGCTGCTACATATAAAGCCATGAGCTCCAAGGCAGGAATGCTCGATGCCAGGCACCCATAGCTGCCATCCACAATAGGGCAGCTTTTTGAAGAAATATAGCTGACTTGGACCGGGGACAGGCCACTAGCTTCATCTAGGAGGTTGAAAGGATAAAATAAAAACATATAGAACATTCTTTCATTTATATTTTAAATATATTTACAATGCAATCTGATATATCTCCTCAATTAACTGCCAGTTTTTCCCACTATACTTTACTCACCCAAGAGGGGTTGATACCACTAGTAATATTTTAGAGAAGTTCTTGGTAAGGCAAAAACATCAAATGGAAAGATTGTTCAGCTAGAGGCCCTGGCTGGTAGAGAAATTATGGCATTTTTATCCTGATGGTCTTTTTATGCATCTAGAGAGCTGGCAGGTTACAAATAAAGGAGTCTTCGTCTTAAATGGCTGAAATCGCATGGGCTGGAGCGACCTCTTCAAAGCTGAACTGCAGCTGGACCAACATGTCCAAACGTAGCTTCAGGATGAGCTATTGTTCTCTTCTCTAGCATGAGAAAATCCTCTGTAAAAGCCCTTGCACCAATACTACTGTGGAAATGTCTCCACAGGGGGCCAGTTGCTGTCAATACAAATTTGTTTGGGCAGAGCCTTAGGAGAAGATTCCTTGAAAAGCAACCCAAGGTAGAGAGGGAGGACAGGGAAGAGTGAAGGATCGCAGCACAGGCTGCAGAAGCAGGCTGCTCTCCAGCCCGATGCCCGAGTTATTTTGTTTTTGCCATCCCGAGTATCTCACCGCAAAGCGGAGGACACAAAAGAAGACAGACAAGAGTGAGTGGATGGAATAGGGAGCAGAGTAGGTCATGGTGCCTGGCATTCCTTGCTGCTGGAGGAGATAGAATGAAAGACATTCCTCAGTCCATGTGGTATCTAGAAGTGAGAAAGACAGGCACGGGGCTGCCTTTGGCCATTGTAAAAGGACTTCAGGATTGAAGGGATTTCCCCTAACACACAGAGGTGAAAAATGTTGGAGAACCAAAGAATTATCTGCCAACATTTAAAGCAAAGTGGGATATCCACAGACTAAGGACTGAGCAGAAGAGGCTCACAGCGCCTTAAAGACACTTGAGTGTCATTTGACATGCCTGAGCCATGCAGCAAGGATGGCACATGGTAACCCCAGCACTAACATGATACATGGCATGTCCCTGCAAGAATGCTGGATCCATACTTCTCCTCTGGGAGGAGAGGGAAGAGACTTGCTTTGGTACCTGGAACCACATGGTGCCTCAGAGGCCATAAACCCCAGGAACTGGGGGCAGTTCACTGCGGAACTGCGGAGAAATCTGGCTCAGGGAACTGTTTCAGCAAGCACAGAAAGGCAGCCTAGGGGAAACAGGGGCATCGTCTCGCCATCCACTCTCTGCCTCTTCATATCTGACTGCAGCAGCTGTCATTAAGATAAGAAAACATCCGTAATAATCTAAGCTTTTGATCACTGAAATGTACTGGTAGGTATGTGTTCCATGGGAGGGAATGCAGGGAAGGAAGACCAGGGAGAGATATGTCTCAGAGTCCAAACTACAGATCTGAGAAAATCCAGAGATGCCAGTGGTTACTCATTACCTTTAATGTCTCTTACTTCTTTGCTTTCCCCTTACTGTCATGTTGCTAAAGTACTCAGGCTGTTATGCAACACATTTGGCACTGGAAGGGCTTCAAAGTGGTAAGACTATAATTTCGTACATTCAATTTTTAGAGAGGGAAGAATGAAAAAGGAATTTTTATCATGTTCAATTCCTCCAATAAGTCTTCAGCCCCAACACTCTTAACTGGCATAGGAAGAAAATGCAGTGGGCTATAACCCATGAATGCAGACAAGTTTGGAGAAAAAAGAGCAAGACAGTAGCAGAGGTAGAAAGAAATTAGGAAAAATATTAAAGAAGTAGTAACATATGGTATGATATACTTCCCAGAGTTTCCAAATGACTTCAAAAATGAGAGAAAAAAAAAAAAAAAATCACAGCCTTCTAAAAGCCCCTTGACTTGCATAGTGTCTTTCTTATCTCACTGGTGAAACAGAGTTCATGAGTGATGAATTTCCCCCATTGTTTTTAATATACATATACCTTAGCATAGAAGCCTACATTTGGAAGTGTATTATATATATTCATGTTCATATGTATGTATACACACACACAATCATATATTAATGTATTATATATGTTAGAACTACAAGGAGTTAATTCAATAAAGACTAACAACAAAAAATAAACTTAACCAAAACTAATGTCCTTCAAATTTTGAAATGAAACACCTTTTTTTTGTTTTTTTGTTTTTTTTTTTTTTTTAGGAATTATATATTCAGTTATTATTGGTAGAGTAGTCATATCAATACCTGAATGGCTGCATGTGATTCATAATCTGAGGATTCTCAGATACTCATTTACATGCTAAAATCATTAAGGTAAACTTGAATTAAGTGGAACACTTTGCTATTTTTACTTTGGACAACTTAATACCCTAATAAAGTTAAGAAATATTAGTCTAATGCATTTCAAATGCTGGCAATATGCGGACTGCAGGGGCATACAGAGGTTTCTCTGGGCAAAGAAACTTCAGAGAACCCCTAACCCTGCCTAATAAAGTAAGCGCTTCCACAACTACTCATTATTCTAAAAATCAGCTACATGATGTTTATGACTGGTATGTACTAACACTGTCTTATCTCTCACTGCCTTATTTTAAAATATTAAAAATATATGCATGATAAGAACGAGAGGTTTTTTTTTCCTCCCGGACAGTTTTCAATCCGTACATTTTACCTACTGCAGTTTCCTCAAGGCATTCTTAGCAGAACAAGAGCCACCTAAGGGGAGACATACCCGTGTCACGTTCCAGGACGTGCTCATCGCACGTGTGCTGAAAGCCAGGAATAGGCCGTGTTGTGAGGTACCAGACTGCGTGAAGAACATCCGTGGCATGTACACGATTGTGATCTGAAAAATAAGCAAAATATTAGCTGAGCTGCTTTCTTTAAACTCTCACTCCACATTTCGTGTTTAAATTCCTTAATAAATTCCATACTAAATTTTAAAAATTTGTTTTTCTAAAAAAAAAAAAAATTCTTTAGCTTGTAATATTTTTCAAATTTGGTCCAAACATAATACTTCAGATTTGACTTTTACTTCTCAGTGAGTTTTGTTTGAGATGATGTAATTCTTACTCTCTTCTTTTTCCTATTTACTTTACAAAACTTACTAAGAACATTTTAAAGTCTTTCCAGAAGGAAATGTCATCTAACACACATCTATATTAACTGTCTATGTATTTTTTTTAAACACGAAAGTTAATTTTAAAATGTAGTAACACATACACAAAAATCAGAAACAATGCCCTGTGCTTAATTTATACTAATAGTGCAAAGAAACAGACCAGAAAAATAAAGCAAGATAGAAACATCAGAATGGGCTTGGGGCTTCCACAGCACTTCATGTGAAGTTAACTTTATTCATCTAAAAATCATGCCTATTGCTCTACTTTATTAATCATTTAATTACTTGCTTTGATGTGTTCTATTTTCATAGAAGTACCAAGGCAACAAACAGTATAGAAAAGTGAGTAAAATGGTAAGTTATTTCCAAATTAATAGTATTTCCCAGTTAATTGAACTTGTCCATTTATGATACAAAGTTAAACAAGCACAGTTAAAATCATATTTCTAATAGTCTCGAGGGGTAATATTGTCAACATTTTTCCTTGCTTACAGAAAAAAAAAGAAAAAAAAAATCAAACAAACAAAAAATCCCACACCTTTCGTGATACATAAGCATCAGTACAGAAACCGGAAACTGAAAGACCACGTGGAACAAAAAAAATTAGTGTAAAAAGATGTTTACATTTATGCCATACAAGAATGACCGGTCTCATGATGACTTAACATTTTAAAAATTTGGAATGAGACAACCAAAGCATCCCAAAAAAAAAATAAAATAAAAAAAAAAAAAAATAAAAAGCAAAAAAGTTTACTCCTTTGTCAAGTGCACACATAGGATAATTCTTTCCTCTTCTGATTCCTCTTCTGAAATGTTCCCTTGTGCTGAGAAGGTCACTCCTGCGGCAGCCGCACTCAGAGCCGCCTGCTCTGTGCCAGCAGAGCCTACCTGAGCATGGCCAGGCCGGGCAAAAGGCTTCCATGAAGAAGCTCCCCACGAGTCTGCCTGCACTTTTTCCTTTGTCTGTTTCTAATGTAGGCCAACCACTCATATATGTCTAGATTTCAGATCTAACCTTCAAAACCCTGAGTGTCGCTAGTGGGTGCAAAAAAATCTGGTATTTGGGCAGATAAAGTGATTATCCATAGGAGAGGTGTAAGGAAGATGTGTGCATGAGGGAGGGAGGCAGAGAGGGAGAGGGTTGTTTGCTTTCCATTTCCACCCACCCAGCCTTGTTACTGAGTTCTTAAAAAAAAAAATAATAAAAAAAAAGGAAATGGTAACAGGTTGAAAACCATCGATTACTGCAGGTTCACCCCAAGGTCTGGGCCTGGGGCCTGGGTCTGTAAGGCCCTACCCAAGGATGCTGGTCTTGGCTTGCACTGAGTGGGAATTTCATGTCTCTTCTGAAAAAAATTGGAATGGGAACGTGTATGAGGGAAAGGTATTTACTTGTGCAGGTCCTCCACAAACAGCTAAGTGGCATGTGCAAAAAATTTTAGTCACCTGTGAAAATGCTAAATATATTTTGAAAGACAGAAGTAAAACCCAAAGGATGTTACTAATTTGGAACAGTAATCCAAATTCAACCAGAGGCCAGTCGGTAAAGGCAGCAGAAAAGGGCTGCACTGGAGGACATCAAACAAACGAATACGAAAGAATACTAACCGGCCAGGAAAGGGGCTAGGGAGATGGACCACAGACTGACCAGAGAACTAAGCATGCTGTAAAAGAGGTGGCAAGGGTGCGAACTTGAAAGCAACTGTTCTGGTGCTCTTGGATATGGAAAGCCAGAGAAGATCTAGAAAAACGGTAGGTATAATACAAGCACAAGAAAAATTAATGTAATTGGTTTTGTCTCGAAAGAGGGACTTTGCAGAAACAAAGTCAAAAAACTTCAAAATAGAAGAAAATTCATTTTAAAAGTTTGGACAACTGTCCTGTTTATCCATCATAGAATATCAACAGAAAAAAAAAAATCTAAAAAAATCTAAAAAAAATTCTATAAGGGACACTTGAATTAAATATAATTGAAAAAAATGAATTTAAACTACTAAATAGAGGCTCTATCACTGACTGCTTTCAAGAAACAAGTTTGATAAGCACCAAGCATCTTCTTGGCATAATTCACCACATCTGTGAGTCGGGAAGGAATTTAGTGACATTTTAAAATCAGTGCTGGTGAGCTGCTCACGCTCCCAGTGATCTGGCACCTACAGGAACTCGAGCTGGCTCAAATCTTTTTCTTCAGTAAGTTTGATTTAACTATTCATACAAATTCTGTAAGATTATATTGAACCTACATTCTACAAATTAAGTTTTTGAGTCCACCAATTTTTCCGTAGTACATCAAATATTTTCAAAATATATGAATTTAAAATATATTAAACTTGGACATCATCTACATCTATATTAAACATTAAACTAAAACACATACTAAAGGGCATATGCTACTATAAAAGAAATATTTAATTGGACATTACTTACAGGGAATATCTCGGTAGCCATTTTCAAGTGCACAGAAGTAATTCATGAATTCTTGAGTTGGGATTTTGAAAATTTCAAACAAACCAGTATCTTGAAACAAGGTATAAGTTACCTAAATACATATTAAAATCAACTTTAGTCTGAAAAGTCACAACATCTAAGCCTATTTTGCTTTCCAAAAATATTTAAAGTTTTTTAAATTTTGCTTGCCAATAGAGCTGGAAGTTACTGACATTCCATTAAAGATTATTTAAAAGTTAATAAAGCTTAAATTTTTGGTGCTAAAAATATCATTTTTTACCTGAGAGAATATTAAATAAGTTTTTATTTCTCTAATGATAAATCCTATGTGCAACTGATTACTTTTAATAATATTCTCCAATCCTTTTTCATATTAGAAAACTCATGCTTTGTCCCATTATTTACCTAAAAAAAAATCTAAATTCTTCTATTACTCAAAATTCAGATGACCTTACTACAGAAAACAATACAGAAATGAATTTTCTGTCTATTTTTCAGTCTTTGGCAACAAAATGCTATATTTTATTCATTATTACTTATCTAAGCCTTTAAAAAAAGCTAGCTGACAAACATTTTTAAAATGTATGCAGACCCCACATGTGTGTGTATATTGTGCAAATATATTTGATTTGCAAGTAGAACATAGTGACTGCTAGGCACTTAAAAACTTTAAAGAGACTGTAAAAAATAAGGAAGCCTTTCAAAACAAGACACCACTTCTCATTTTGTCACGTCTTTCACGCACTTTAGAGAAAACACACGTTCAGAGTATGGGAAGTCTCAAAGGTTCACGAGCACTAAGCGAAGGGAAGTTCCTCCTTCGACCCATCTGGGCCGTCCCCCTTACCCAACCAGAAATAAAAATGCTCCCCTTGAGTGCATGTAGTTTTGATAGAACACGCTGCTGCTTCCACTTCGATGCAAGTGGAAGGAAATGGAGGAAAGGATGGGGAAGGGGAGCAGAGGAAACGCAAGCAGCGCAGCGCTGGCAGCAGCTGCCCCGGCAGAGCCGAGCAGGGCGCCGCACGCTGAGCTCCTGCAGGCCGGCGCGCGCGGAGCGCAGCAGCCCGCGACGCCGCCGCGGAGGCGCCTCGAAAACTACTGAGCAGCAAAGGACCTGGAATGAACTGGCAAGATCTACTTTGGAAGCTCCATGAGCTCTGAAAAACACTTTTAAAATACTGCCAGTTTTTGGGTGAACAAGACTAACCGAAGATTTAAAGCAACACCTAGAATATCTTGTATTATGGGTGGGGAGGAGGGTTGGAACCAAACTGCATCTAATGACAAAAATGAGATTATCCGCATTGCTTTTTCTACCCTTCAATACAGATGCAGATCTATACTTCACCTCACATCTGAGTGCTTCTAACCTTTTTTTCTTGGCTAAAACTGCTTTTTGCTCTCACCTCCCTTGAACTGGCAGCAATGTGTGTTTAACTCAGGAGGGAAAGCTAAACTGCTAGCAAAAAAAACCCAAAAACAAAATAAAACACACCACCACTTTGTTGTCAGATCAGAGCCAAGTTCAACCAATATTACAGACCTACGATTGCTAGATCCAGCGTAAGGACGGAGGCAAAAATTTCCCAGTGACGCTGATGGGTGGCAGAAGCTGGGGGAGAGCAAACGGGATCAGGGCGCACTTTGTGGTAGGTGAGAAGGAGAGAAAGGGGTACTGCATGCAGGAAGCAGCAGGGAAAAAGTCTCATTCTTTGTAGGAGCAAGAGGCAAAGGGGGCTGCCTAAAGGATTACTCCTCTTCCCCAACCAGTGTAGCTGTGGTAGAAATATTTTAAGGAAATAAAGGAAAAAGAAATATTTGACAAACATGGTAGCAATTCTGAAAACAAGGGACAACTTTTCATAGGAAATGGAACATCAATATAAAACCTATTCCAACAAGAACGAGTCTAATCTACTTGAGATTGAGAATAAAAAGCAGATTTAGTGCAAGCACTCTATAAACAATACGTTGTGGTTTACAATAAGATGGAGTACATGAGAAATGATATTTTTACTTTTCAAGCTAGCATTAACATGAAGTTGACTACAAAGCTTCACTAGAGTTTAAATATATAAACACAACAGCTTTATATGCCCTCCCCCATACAATGAAATACCACAAACCTGGCTAAGGATCCTTCCAGACTGGTCTCCCAATTTCTGCACAAGGTCAAAAATTTGAAAATTCCAATTGTTCATCTTCTCCATTAGTGAATCATGATCTATTGACATCATCTCTAATGAAGGGCTCTGCTCCATCTGTATGAGAGGAAGACACTTCATCTCTAAAGGAAGAGTGAAAACTAATCTCTGAATTACACTGACCAAAAAATCTATGAAATTGATAAAGCATTATTGAACTAACTGTATGCTGCAGCAACGGCTATAAGAAAATCCTAAGTCAATGATACAAATAGCCCAGTTAAAAGCTTGGCTTTTCACACTCTCGGGCAGCAGGGTCCAGGCTTTCTGCTAAATTTTCACCTTTTTTTTTTTTAAAACTAAGTCAATAAAGAAGAGAACAATTCGTGCAGGCCAGCAAAACTTATTTGCTGAGTTTGGACAGTTTGTAACAATTGAAATAGCTTTAAAAAAGTCATGTCTAAACCCCAAATGTTAGTAGAGCTTATTACGCAGTGTTCTTTCCTGCACTTTCAATATAGTGGACTGTATGAATATTCAATCAGTCTCACTTAACCTGATACTTTTTTTTTTGGTAAACTTTCAATAGAAAATACTCGTCAATCAGTGTGTGAGCATACTTACTACATTAAATGTGCACAATTTATTTTTGCTTAACAAAAATGTAATACAAATGACCATCTTATCACTTTCTAGTGAAATTTATCCAAGGTAGAAGCATACCATTATTAAATGAAATTTTGAACTCCAACAATGCACCATTTTCCTTCAGACGTTATAATTCTTAGCAATACAGGGACCTCTTTACAGTATATTAGAAATGCTAAAGAAATTCTGTATAAATTACTACAAATATTTTGTTATTACATGCTTACAAGTTGATTATTCGGTGTTTGACGACTCTCTTCCTCCCTTTCATCTTGTTTCCTCTCTGTGTGGTGGAAAGATTCTTTTGAAATACCAGTGCTTCCAATTTCACCTTAAATAGGTAAATAAACACTATCAATTGTTTGCAAATAACTGCTGTGCAACAATTCCTAAACTGCATATATGAGATTAATAGCTTGTTTCATAACCATTTTTCCTT
>VZSV01000058.1:1035519-1053952 GCA_013398735.1 Nothocercus julius
GTGTGTGTGTGTGTGTGGGTGTGGGTGTGTGTGGGTGTATATGCATATAAATATATACACACACACACACATTATATACGGATTACATTATTCTGACGACATATATTGATAAGTCAACACGCAAGTTTTCAAAATCCTGTGTATATCTCATGCTGTTAAACACTTACTAAGCAGCGAGACTGATTCCAAGTTTTAAGATCTGCAAATATAAAGCCCAGAAGAGGCTAAGATCTCAACGGCAGGCTATATAACAACATTTGACAAAAAATAAAAATAAAAAAATAAAAAAAAAAACAAAAAAAAACACCCATAACAACACAACAACAACTAAAAAGCTGAAACTTCCCATATTCTTTGATTCAGGATTTTTTCGCCCAGAAAATTTCAAGAAAAATAACTCCATATTAATAAATAACTTCAAAATATTTTTCCTCATGGCTTTGCATTTGAAGATAATATAATTAAATATACCTGATGCATTTAAAAAAAAAAATGAAAAAAGTTGTAACCATATTTTTGAAGAGACTAAAGCCGGAAGGTATGGCCTTTCTGACAGTGATGTGTCTTTTTGTTATCATTGTGAAAATGTGCCCCAATCTTGTCCAGCAAGCCATCAGAGAAATCCCAAGGTTTCCTCAAGGGTCATTCAAAAGAATATCACCCCTCCAGCCCAATTAGATCCCTGAAATTCCCTATCTCTGTTCAAACAGCATTCCACAGAGTTCACTTCAAGCTCATGTCTGAAACACAGGAAAGCAAACAAGTAAATCTGCACATGGGCTAGTACGAATCTGACTTGAATTCAGAACAAAATTATAGATTAAGCCCAAAGGCTTTTCTTTTCTTCTGTGAAAACATACAAATGATAAGTAATGCCAGAATGCTCAAGGGAAGTCACACCCATTACAAAAATACTTTCATCAATCAGAAGGTGCCCCTTCTCAAAGATTCAAAAAGCAACAAAAGGAAGTATTTTATTGACATTCCATAACTGAATCAGTAGTTCTACTGCAAACTACAAAACAAATTCCATCAGAAGTTACCTCAAGTTTCTATCAGATATTTTAGGTGCATCTAAATGACATCGCTCCAATATAAAAAACACCAGTGCTGAAAAAGTCACATATGTTAAGAGAACATGGCAACTTTCAGCTAGTACCAACCACTGAACATAACATTTGGCAGAGAGCCAGGATGAGGAATTTATTTGAGATTTGTGCAGAGCTGACAGTGTTGACTATAATTTTGAATAGTCTTAGAAGCAGATTAAAAAGAAAATCTTTAAAAATATATGCTACAAGCTGATGTTATATTAGTAGCACACTGATAACAAAGAAATAGTGATAATACATGATACATTGTAAGCAGTTTGATTTAAATCTTCATACAGTGTCAGTCTTGACACCCTGCCACTAAACTATATAAATTACAACATCTTACCTACTCGCCTGGGACCTATATGGTGAGCCAATGTTATAGATGACGATCTTTGTTTCGGTACTGCCAATAGGTTTGCACCAAAACATCCATTTGAATGAGATCCTTGGCTAAAAATAAAACAATAATATTTTTTTCTTTATAGTCTTTATTCAAGGAAAAAAGAGAGCACTACAATGAAGCCAAGTTCAAGATGAGCTAGACAACAGCTATCAGCTATACAGAATAGAAAGCTATAGGGAACCACATGCAGTCCTAGAAAGGCACAATAAAAGTCTTCAGATGACTTTTCACTTTCTAAAATGGCTTTTACTTTTCCTGCGTGTTGCCTAAAAAGTATACATTATCTTTCTAAGTAATTCCCATAACTGTTTATTTACTAGCTGGCCCTTTTCACAGAACATTAAACGATTTCTTCATTGCCAATGTTTTTAAATGAACACTATGAAAGACAAATTTTTAAGATAAGTAATTTGAATTTGCTGAATCATTGTGTGCATAATTGCTTAAAATTCTACTGCTAAATATTACACAGCACTACACAAATTTATTCTTTAGTGATGTTATTTATCTTAAACCTAAAACCATTTCTGAAGCTAATGAAGTTACATTGCTCTTCAGTAGCTACAGTGCAGTGACCTCAGTTGTTAAGTTCTGCCATCTGCTGCTACAGGCTTGGAATTGCACTCCAAATTTCCAATTAAGTTTCCCTTTTGTAAACAAAACTGCGAAATGTAAGTGAAAATAACTATATAAATGTACCTGAAAGGGAAAATACTTAACGTAAAAGTGATTATTGCACTTCAGTATAGAAAAAGCTGTATTAATCCACATGGGTTTCACTTTGGTTAATCAGATATCAAACAAATTTTTTCAAACTCAAGCACCTGACCTACCACCATTTGCTTAAATTTAAAAAGTGAACTAGGGAATAAAAATGGATGTATTACTCTGAAGTCTGATGTTTGCATGTTAAGCAACTTTGAACAATGTTTGGGTGGGAGGGTTAACAACTATGATGAATCAAATCTTTCACTACTTGCACATTGTTTAGTTCTCCTAACTTGAACGTACTCATTTAAAGCACAGAAAAATTCTACATTGCTATTTTGTGGTGGAAAATGACAAGCCAAACCAGGAATTTGCAGGCAAATAGAAGAGTTGCATCTGAAAACTGTCTGGATAGAAAGAAAAACTTCTGGAACATTAAGATATTTTTGTAGCGATATATATTAATTATACCGCTATGTACTATCAGCCCATCCTCCTCCACTCAGCTGGGCTTCAGGTGCCAGGCGGCACTGGGGCAGTGCAGGAGTTGGCCGGGACCTTGCAGGGAGCTCTGAGAACGGAGCCAACAGCGCAGGCAGTTCAGGGGCAGGGGTGAGGGAGGGCAGAGGCTGGTGGAGAGCTGAGGCGTGGGAGGGACACCTGGCCGGGGTCCGAGCACCAGGCACCGGGGACAAGGGATCATCTAGCGATAATGTGCTGAGAACGTGGGCGTCTTCTGCTCGAGCAGGTTCTTTGGTGTGCAGAAGGTGCAAGGAAACCTCCCTTCTGTCGTAAACCTACAAAGTGTCAGCACCGGATGTGCAAAACCTCAACCTGAAGTCCCCCAGTTTACAAGTTTAAAGTCTGTTCTCTAGTTGTTTCCAATGGATATAACAGTCGAGACTCTTTCAAAGACTGAATAATTGGCCAATAAGAATTTGTGAAGCACATTCAGGCAGCTTTCACACGACCAACAGAATCGTTGATTAGCCATTGAGAAAGTACAATTGATGTCAAAAAACACTCAAACAAAAAAAAACATCCTGCTGCTGACATAATAGTGACAGCTATGGAAAATTGTCTACAATTTAATTAGAACATAACAGCTTCACTTACATTTTATACATAAGCCACAATTAAGTTTTATTATGTAAAAACTTGAATAGTTCATTTTTTTAAATGAAAAAAGTCCCTGGCAGCTGCCAATTTAAATGATCTGCTTTAAAACTAAATGTAACCTTGATAAATAAATTCTTGTGCACTTGTTGCACATAAACTTTTCTCCATTACTAGTCATTATCAAATATCAGCACAACTCATTCTCTTTTAAAATGGGTTATGTAAGAAACAGTGACGTTAAAGAGATATACAGAAAACAAAAGCACACAAATTTTTACTGATTTAAACTGTAACAAAATTTCAAACATGTCTGGTATTTTTCTTATAAGACATTATGCAAATTAAAACAGAGTGTGTGAAGTTGTGCTCTGAAAGACATCATTAAACATTAGAAAAGTATTGAGTATCATAACTCAAGATATAATCTTAACTACAGAAATAAAAGCTTTGTTTACATCATATTGATTGACAAGAAAAAGGAGGTGACTTCCTTCATCTACCTCACTGCTTAATGACTGTACTGATAAGCACTGCAATACACAATAGTAGCTACCAAATGGAAAAAAAAATATATTTTTTTAATTAGGAAAAGTATTGGATATGTGAAAGTTCAAAAGTGATATATGTTTAAATAAAAAGGAGGAGGAAGAGGATGTCAGTAATAGTTTAGAGCTTACACGACTGCAAAACAAACCAATTTATTTTGGACGCTTCTCTCATTGCCTACTAAAACTTGTAGGCAGTACTATTTATTACAACGGAGCATGCCTTTCAACCTCAGAATGACCTGATTTCTCACTGAGATCAAACACAGCTACAGGAGTATAGCATATTATTAACTTGAAACGTTTTCTAATTTATGCTGGCAGAATTCAGTGGCAAGATTTAACATTAAATACTTCCCCTGCCAAGTTCCAACATAATAGCCACAAACGTTTTAGACCACATTTACTACTGTACCATTAAAAAAGTTAGGTGCTTACCTTGGTGCATTATATTCCTGATGAGATCTCTTGCTGTTACTCCGTTCCCACCTAGAAGGCGGCGATTCTACAGGTGGAATGCCAGAAACTCCTGAAGCTCTTCTCAGCTGTGGAGTTGGCAGGCTACTCCTGCTATTGAGGCCCTGTTGAGCAATTTAAATACGTTTAAAATTTACGGAACGGAAAACAGACACTGACCTTTTATTTATGGCTTCTGAAGATAGAACACTATCAACTGCTTTCAGTGAAACGTGAAGGATGGTATCTCAGGTAGACTCTTACAGCTCAAGAAAATAAAAAAGGTGTATTTAAAAATATTTTGCTTATTAGCAAGACCTTCCAAAGGTAGTAGAACTCCAGAAAAATGTGTTCAAAGAAAAAAAATATAAACCATATTTGCAGTGTTGAGTAAGGTTTGCAGGTCATGAGCGAAGGCAGGTGACCCTTGGATAACTGTGCTTCAAAAGGTCTGACAGAAGTAGTGCCATTGCAGTTCGGCAGTAGCTTATAATACTGAATAATTCTGCAATAACAATTAGTTTTGCACGAATGCAGCAAAGAATCTCCAGACAGAAGGCAATGAAGGTGTGAGCTAAGCAATGTACTCTTCACAGTAATTTGTTGCACAGGAATTAAGCAATTAAAATCCAAGATCTGAAATAAAAGGTGCAAAGTGGTATGCAAGAAGCAGCCTAGCAGGTACCAAAGGCAAGCAAGATCCATAAATTGTCTGACAGAGGTTATTTGGACTGGTGCCCTGAGACAACTTCCAGGAAAGGAGAGGAAACAGACAGCTATAAACATAAAGTCAGACTCCAACTCCTCCAGACTGGACATTTGGGAGGCAGAGGGAAGTGAGGGGGTGTTAGGGTTCATCCATACAATGAATATTCTCCCCAAAAGAATTTCTCTTTGATAAATTGTTCAAAAATGGCAACACACTTAAATTAGTTTGACCTTGAGCAGTTTTCGATCTCCTTTTTCAGCAGGATCCTCTATTTCAGAGCAGGGGAAGAACCCAGGAAATGGTGTGAATGGATGAGCCTTTGGCTTGCATGTGCCCAAGAAAGCACCCATCAAACTATTAATGCTTCGAAGTGAAGAAATCACTTGTGGTGGAAGGGATGGGTCACTCAGGAGGTCTGCTAGCACGGCCCGAGCCTCATTCAGTACTGAAAGATCAACTCCGTTCCCACTGCTGGCATTCTAGAACAGATGGAAATGTCGCAAACAATTAACATTTCACTTTTATGCAAGTTTGAAATGAGCATCTTATCCATTACTAAAATGTAGTTTATTTTTCTTCTGAAGAAAAAGTACAGGTACATTCACACTCGGATACCACTGAGCAAAACTTTATGTTCTGAGAATTTTTAGAAGTAATTTTGTCAGAACTAGATCCAAAAGTCTGCATATTTTCAATACTGAGCCTATAAACAAAATGGCCACATTTTTCTCATATCAAAAAAAATCTTTTTAGTAATGATTACAAGGTGATTTTTCACAAGTCAGAAATGGGTCATTTCCTTAGATGGGGAAAAAGGAGCAGTGCTAACTAATTTCTGTGAAGTATTTCTTAAGCAATAAACACGTATTTCAGCTCTAGTAAAATCAACAGAAATTTGGGGGTGCCGAACTGTTATAAGCACCTTATAAGTATACAATGTCCACAGCAGTTTAAGCCTAAGTTAGAATTGACTCAGCTTCACTATCTTCATTATCCTTGATACTGCTGAAACAAATCCTAAAAATTCTGTCAAAACATGATTAGATGTTATTTGGCACAAGCTCCTGTACAGAAACAGCACTGGCTGATTAGACACTAACACAAGAAATAGCAGGAAGAAACAAGGTGTTAGGAAAATAGTGAGATCCTGCTAAGCCCTGAGTTTGTGGCATTGCTGGGGAAGTCACTCCCTGCCATTATGCTGAGGGACATTTCAGCCAGCACTCCCTTCTTAGCTGCATCTGAGACTAGTTGTCAGGTAATGTTTCTCACTGAGAAAGTGCATCCCTATGAGCTTGATGAGAATTGCTAAATTTCAAGTCTCGGCTACAGAGAATGAGAGTGCACTATGACAACCCAGATAATCGAGTTTTCAACAGAAAACCTGAAATCCGACAGTTCACAGTGAACTCTCTACTCGATCACATTATATTAAAGAACTCATAATAGACCGACCTGGTAATAGGGTTTGTACCATTGCTTCAAATCCCAATCCCAAAGAATCATCTGTAAAAAATGAAGAGTAATACCAGAATATGTTAGCATTTTTAGCATTAAAAAAGCCAACAATGTAGCAACTCTTAATCATGTGATGCAATATTAAATACTTCTCCCAAAATGTCTTCATAGGGTCAATTACCATCACCAAAACAAAAGCCCTGAGCTGCTTAATCTGCATGGAATAGAGATATTCTGATGATAATTATATGACCTTATTCTAATATTTCTGGATCATGGATAAATCATCTAATGTGTACACTAAGTTAGCTGATGACAGTGCTTTTCTACTTAGAGTCACCTAGATTCATAAAAACAAACCTATCCTAAAATCTCCAACATCTTTTAAAAGAACTGCTAAACTATCAAGAAAGGGTTTTAAAAAAGAAGGATAAGGGGAAAATAACGTTCCCACAAACATTCCTGGAATCTTAAAACACAGTTNAAAAAAAAAAAAAAAAAAAAGAAAAAAAGCTGAGATTTTATTAAGTCTGCATATATGGGATTATTAATAAAGCTCTGTAGGACTGAACCTACAATTTTCAGTTACGTTCACTCACTACGCAAGTGCTGGAATCACTGTTTAAGAGATTTTGGGAGCTCTGGCCAGGAAGGTTGAACATGTGCACTTGAGCAAGAGCCCCATGAAAAGCTGACGCAGGTCTCACACGTGGTTAGACAGCTTTGCTAAGGAAAGGAAGCCTGTACGAGCGAGCGATCAGCCTCTCGCTCCAGTTCTTCCTCTTTCTCTCTTCCATGTAAGTTTCTGAAGCTACTGACAAAGTCCACCAAATTGGGAGACAAACAGCACTCCGAAAATTATCACTTTCCTGTACAGTTTGAGACTCATGAGAGTGACAGGGGCAGGAGAGGGAACCATGTTCACTTCCCCTCTAAGGGAAAAGCTGGAGCCAGAGTTCAATATTTACATTTCATTTAGCTACAAACTCAAACTAATCAATCTTATTCTGACCATAAGCTATTTCTGTCTTAGCTGAAGGTTCTAAAAAAAATGAAGAAAAGACGACCTACTTAGGAAGATTTCAGTGAAAAAAGGAAGGACAAAATAAGTACTGAAGTTAAAGAAGATGGAGTACTTTGACAGAGATAAAGAATGAAAGGTGGATAGGAAAAGTTAGAAATGAAAATTTACTATTTCTGCTGCTCACAGAACAAATCTGTTTTTCAAGAGGACAAACTTAAACAATCTGTTCTTTCTTTTAGATCCTAAACAGAGAAGCAGAGGGAAGACAGTCACTTCAAATATGCATAAATATGGATGAATCTATGAACAGGAAGGAAATATTGCATATAGACAATTCTATTGGTTTCTCTGCTAGTACCCCTGCATTTTTGCCATGTTGTCCAAATACTTTCCCAATATACAACTCTTGTTACTGAGACCGAGTCTTGGGCCATCTTTTTAATATGCCTTTATATCTCTATCACTAATAAAGATATTAAATAGCAGTTGCATGCAACAGAAGAGGCAAATAAATACTTCCACTGACTGTACTGTCAGTACATACACTTCCCTACATATTCTTTCCACATGTGTTCCACATTCCACAAAGACCTTGATAAAATTAGCACTTTGAATGATACTGCCTTTATCTAAACTGATTTTTATGAGTATTTCTAGTTTGTTTGTTTTTTGCTAAAATACAATTGCTAGTCTTTCGGTAAAAATGCACTGCACTGCATGAACTGTTTGCTCGCCATTCAGTAATCCTGCAGCAGCTCCCCGAGCAGCCTCGTGTTACTCACATCCAGCGTCACTAATCACGTTCAGTAACGGACAACTTGTTGTGTATACACAGCCAGGCTACATACGACTATTATTTCTCCCTGCTCTGTCAGTCCAATGAAATATAGTACCTATAGTATCAGGTCCTAAAAGTTAAGTAACTATAATGGCTTTCTAATGACATCTAAACAAACAAGCAAACAAACAAAAAATTCAGTGATTTGTATCTAAGTTATTGTAATTGCATGTGCTTCAGGGACTTGTGGCCCTTTATATTAGCTGCATGACTATTAACCTCCTCTTAACAATAAGGCAGAGGATGCAGTTTTTTCTTTACTATTTCGCAATTATTCTACATTATTTTTCAGAGCTACTCAAAACAGTAGCAATATTGTAAATATAGCACAGAAAACGTCTACATTAACATAATCAGAACACAAAGAGCTTTCCCAATGCTTCAGGTTAAAGATCTGCTGTGTTTTTAAAAGCATTTTCTTGAAGGAGAATTTTTTAGTCTCAGTTTGAATATGGTTACAAATCTACGTGTCCTGAATAGCTTCATAAAAACCACCAGAGCCACAGAAGAACGTCAGCAACACAAGCTGAAGATACTATCAGCTTCAAATACGTCAACTACACTCACTTCTTTTTTTTCTCCACTGACCAAAAATAAAAACAACATACAAAGAAAAGAAGAAATTCACATGTCTGTGTCTGAAGCATTCAGACTTTATGACTTTTTATCAACCACTAAAAATACCGTCATTGAGGTCTACTTTTTCTTTGATAAATGCATGCCATGTTTTTTACAAATTAAACTGCTTTTACAAATTAAACAAGCATAAATATAACCCAAAAGCTACAGATAAGGTACCCATACCCTTGCTTGGTTGTTCATATTCAGCAGCCTTTTAAGTCATTCTGCTTATTTTAAAGGGGGAAAGCTATATTTGTTTCTGTTCTTCTACATCTAACACTGCTCTTGCAGAGAAAATAATGCTCTAGTCTGGAACTTGCCCAGCAGAAAGTATAGAAAGTGTCAAAAATGAAAGACAGGCTGCCCTGTCATCAGTAGCCAGGCAAGGGCAACATTTTCTCTTCTGTTTTCTCCAAACGGTTACCATTAAACTCTGTTTTTCAAGGTAGCAGTTGTAACATCCAACTTAACGTTAGCTAAACTTAGCAGTTAAAATCATTAAGTATGCACTTAACTTGGCACTAAGATATGCTCTAGCAGAGGTCATATTACATAAAGCGAGAAGATCTAAGAATTTAAGAATTTATAGTTACAGTTTATAAAACTACCTCCTCCTTGTACATCCTAAAAAACAAACAAACAAACAAAAAAAACCTTGAAGCTACAAAGTGAAGGTTAGCATGTTTGTAACATGCATTAGGATAATGACCATCAGTACCTA
Organism: Nothocercus julius; assembly: GCA_013398735.1. Lineage (NCBI taxonomy): Eukaryota > Metazoa > Chordata > Aves > Tinamiformes > Tinamidae > Nothocercus > Nothocercus julius. Next base: position 1,045,219 of record VZSV01000058.1, read on the forward strand.
TCTGGCCCAATCCACACTGAATGACGCATTTGGTTTCAAAAAATTCATTGTAAAAGTGAAAGCTTTATCCTCCCTAACAACTGAAGTGAGTTACTCAGCTTAATGATTTTGAAACCCACTTTTTTTTTTTTTTTTAAAAAAAAAGATACAGCTTCTTCATTTCCAAGTTTCCCTTTCCCAACTGACAGTTAGTTACTGCAAAAAGGCAAATCTTTTGGTTTCTGTGTGCCCGCCAAAGCACAGCCGTGACGACTGCGTTAATCTGGTTCATTGACTATTGACTCAGAAAGCAGCAAAGCTCAGACACCCACATGAGCCTCAGAGTTTTGTTAGTTATAACATCAACCTTTGGTACTCATGGCCCACAGTTGCATGACCTTAATTGCAATCACCACGGAGGGACATGGAAAAAGGTTTCTCCCCTTCCAGCTCTTCTAGTATTTTTGTTCTTTAAACTGTGGTGCATTAGCTGATTTTAGTTGCTGTAAATGAGATGTTAATACTCACACCCTTGCAAACTCCAGAACTTTTCTGAACCAAACCTGAAACTGCAGCTACTTGAAACGGCATCACCTCTTTTATTCAGCATTTTAGGTGTATATATACACACACACAGTCTATATTGTTATAATTTGGAGGTCAATCTGTAAGACTAAAAAGATTCAGCCCTAGAGTCCTGAGTGATGGCCCTTTTACACTTCAGCATTGCTACAGTACAGAAAAAGGCTTGAAATTGCAGAGGGGGAAGGAAAAAACAAACAAACAAACAAAAAACAAAACAAAACAAAACACTCACTGGCAAGTGTCACGAGTTCATAAAAGCTGCAGGATGAAGGTTACAATCTCTTCTACTAGACAAAAAATGGAGATCACTACACAGGGAATATTTTTCCACAGTAAATATGAGTTGGTAAATATCTTCAGTAATTAGATCTTTGTATGGTAATAATTAAAGGGGGTTTATTACCTTTTCTTGGATGCTTATATTAGACCACAAGATGGCACTCAAATCTAGAAAGCCTCCCCCAAGCCCCCCAAACCAATAATCAGTCCCTCACTGCTGAAGGAGCAGAGACCAGCAACATATTCCTTAAGACACCTACTGCGGAATAGGATTGCTCTGAGGGAAAAAGGTGGGAGACAGTTTGAGATATACCAGCTGATCAATTCTGCTTCTTCACAAAAACGTTTCTATTTAAAGAATTTACTCTGTAACATGGAATTCTACTCAAAAACTACCTTGAAAGGAACTGCACTTAGTTTCTCAGTACCCACTAGACTTGGTTTAGCTCAGCTGCCTGCCTTATAACTTCACTTGGGAATATTCAATAAGGAGTATTCCTGGCATTATTCTTGGAGAAATCAGAACTGTATTTACTATGGGCCACCAATAAAAGTTACAAAATATTCCCAAAGCTGCACTGGTATTTCAGCCATAAAGGAGTAAAAAGGAATACAGCTTGTTTTAAAGTGAACTGACCTCAAAATAGGTCTTAGGCTGAGTCTCAGCAATCTTTGATTTTGCAAGCACAAGATGTGTTGCAGAAAGAGCCGTCCTCAGCAACAGCAGGGTTTTGCAACCCACTTGCATGTAACAGGCTTCCCCACCTCCTCCAAGAGGGACACCTGATCTAGGAGGGACAGGACTCAAAGCAAGCAAAGCTGGAGCGGGTTCTGACACTGCAGATAAACTGCTGCCAAGGTGAGGAACCCAGCCCATCCCAGTAACCAGGGATATCAAAGCACCCGTTAGCCTGCAGGAGCAGTTCTGATCTCAGCCTCACTTTAATCCTAGAGTCCCCCAGTTCAATTCACTCTGAGGCATCCAAAGATCAATGAACACACTTTCCTATTTTTAAAAAAATTGCTTGACCAGCTTTGAAAGCAGCTGTATGCCTTGCTCATTGTCAGGCAAACAAACTAGAACACCTTAAGAGAACTGAACGTGTATTCTGCCTAATAAACAAACATCAACACAATTAAGATGAGAAGTACAAGCGATCTTTTCTGAATTAGCCTCCAACATTTGGTAATGTGTTTAGGCCAAACTGAAACGTGCCACTCGAAGGCTAAAAAGGTGGCTAAAATCCCACGCAGGGAGTTTCCTTTGCTGCAATAAAGAGAGGGATTTAAAAAAAAAAAAAAGGCAGCACAATATCTTTCCCACAGCCATAATTCAGAAGAATTAATTACTATATTCAGTTCAATAGATGCTTAGTCAAACCTAATTTTACCAAATTTCAGTCTGTCTGTTTTAGAAAGCAGGTGTTGTTAACAATATTGGAAAACACCTGCTAGAAACGTCTGCTATGATACAGACCTTTCCTAATACGATTTACAGTTAAACCAAAGGGTACAAGCAATGTTAATTGTCAAAAGGAAAAAGGAAATAAGCCCTCCTTTGACTAGTTTGTAGTCTAACTAAACTAAAAACAGATTAAGAAATGGGACAAGATAGTAAGTGGCATAGCGCTAGAAAAAATATATTTCCTGAAAAACATCCTTCCCATGCTGGTGCAGCGAGGACCTGTGAGAAGTGCCTGAGGGGAGTGCTAGCAATGCCGAGTGGAGTCCCCTTGCATCTCTGCTGCACAGGTGTCAACTCCACCCTGCCAAAGTGGAATTTAAAACGCATTTTAAACTTTTAAAGTTTAAGTCCAATAAAAGCCTTTTTTTAAAAAAAAAAAAAAAAGAAAGAAAAGAAAAACACTATTCTCAAGTTAAGAGCACTGAAATTGCTATAAAAGTACACTAAGCATTTAAAACATTTTCTTTAGGAAAAATAAAAGCTTGACAGAATATATTTGGACAGGTAACTATATACAGATATATTCAAAATAACTTAACTTGACGTAAAACACAAAAACATAGTATTCTAACTACTTTTTACTCACTTCTAAGCACTTAAAACATCAATATTTTCAAAATTACACTAAGAGTAATATTCACATTTATGCAGATATTCAAAATACATGGTCAAGATTTTTTCCTATTATATGATTCTAAAGAGAATTTTCTTAAGTAAAACCAATAAGCTACACAGCTTAAGCTGAAATGTGTGATCCATATGAAGGCATATACAACACAAGGATTATCTAAACTAGGTAGCTGCAAAGTTTTTTATTCAGGAAATCCAGCATGCTTTTTATGGGGCTCTTCAACACAAGAAAAACTGATCTGCTTGACATCACCCATTAGCACTCCATGATCTAAAATTTTAATGGAGAAAACATGAATACATAAAATTAGTTTCTACTTTTGACCAAGTCCTTCATTGGTCAAATAGAAAAGATTCCTCACTGCTAGTAGCATCTGTTCAACACCGTTAGGCATTACCTCCTTAAATAAGTATTTCCATAGCAACCAAGCATAGAATTAGCTAAACAATGAAACCAACACCATAGCAACTTGATTCAGAAACTCTATAAGAAATCACCTCATTCAAAACCAAAATTCTACAACCAGATGAGAAACTAATCTCTTAAAATACAAAAAAGGCTACACTACATATCCATTTCTTTTCATGACTGACTTTCACCCAAGACTGAAGCTAGATTTATTGCTTTTATTTTCAGTCTAGTATTACAGTTTACAATCAATTAGCTTCTTTAACCAATATAATTTAATGATGCAGAAGGAAACACTGTAACCTGTAACTCCTATTTCAATATTTTTAAAAGACCTCTCTCTCCCTGTAGCAGCCAGATTTTGAGAAATAGTATGCTACTCAGTATTTCAGATATAGTCAGTACAATGCTAAGAGTGATGCGTCTGCAGTAGAACTCTGCCAAAGCAGAAGTGGCATTACTTCAATAAAGTTCAGTTGTGAAACTTTGTGCACCAAGCAGCAGTCACTTCAGTAGATAGATCATCATAATCAAAACAAAATACGATACTAAAAAAACCCACTGAATATAATATTTAAGGCGTTTAGAATCAAGATGATAATTCACCTCCCACTAAGATTCTTGTGAAAAATAGTGCTGGAGAAAAATAACTAGCATACTCTTCAGATTCTAACACCCAGTTCTGGAGTTATTTATGCAAGGGGATAAAATGACCAGGAGGTTGTGAAGTAAACAAAGTCTTTCATGCTTCTGAAGTCTGAGCACTCTTCACTGAAATTAAACATTCACCTCCCCTATCCTGGGCTCATTCATGGGCTCTCACACTCTTTCATAAAAAGAACTGTCTTCGTACAAAATTAAGTGCTCACTGTTGTATGAAATCTAAAATGTTATCCCAACAGAGGAGACTTACTTCCCCTTAACAGCTTTAGCAAACACACATTCTGAACATTACGTAGTACCTACAGTATCTTCAGCTGGATATTGAAGAGCCATACATGAACGTGCAAGTGTCCAACCACTACAGTGTTTTCACCAGCTTTCACAATAACCTTAAATACATACCATCAAGAACTGCAGCTAAGAAAGTTTCAAGAAGTCAGCTTTAGAGTCTAAAGATGTTTACGTATTGTTTTTAATAAGCCTGTCCACAGCATAATTATGAAAACACAGCAAAAACATTCCACTGTTGCACTAAAGATTCAAATAAGCCTTCAGCTTCTTCTTAAAATCCATATTTAAACCCTGCAAGTAGAAAAACAATATTTTTAGAAGACATTTTACTTCTGCCTTTAAAAATAGGAGAATCAGCAGGTCAGCTTCCACTTCGTCTGCCTTAGAAAATTTTCTGTGTTCTGGTTGCTTGTTATGTTTGCTTGGCCCTTGCTTTTCTATTTTATGAGATTTTCCAAAATTTTTAAAATGTTATAAGAGGTGTTTTGTCTATCAAGGGAAAGTATTTTTTTCTTAGGCAGGTAATGAGAAAAAAAAAATTGGCTAAAACCACACTTAGGTCATTTCCTGTTCTTTCTAGGTTTTGTCAGATTCACACTTCAGAGAAAATGCCAAGCAGTAATTTATGGCAACTAGGGGAGGGAGGGTGGAGTTAAAAAGCCTGCTATGTGCAGATCCTTTAATTGCACATTATAAGCCTTTTCCTTCAGAGCATATGGTTCTAATCACCATTAAAGGGAAAAAAAAATAGCGTTAGGTGGATTACTCCTCCTGTCCAGTATAGCTGCGGTGGTGTTCCTGTATTCTGCACTCATTCTACTGTCATCTGAAACCTAAAACCCTTTTAAAAAGTTGTTTCTAGCAAAATCTAGAAATTGCTCCTAAAAACATCCTTTTCACGTTTACCATTTGACATTGCTTTAAAGCAATACATTCCCACAAGGAGACTAGAAACGTAATTACACCTTGCCTCATGGTAAACTCATCAATCTAGGAAAAGAGTTTGCAGCCAGATGCCTCTGCCAGCTGTTAATAATCAACTAATTACTATTCAACTAATTGTAACAAAGCACTTTATCAAAAGACTAAAGGCTGAGTAAGCTATAGTTCAGATTTTGGTTAGAAGGAAAAAAAAATCCCCTCAAATTCCAGACGTTTTTCTTAAATGTTTTGTTTTTATGTAATATGTAATAGCACATCCTCTCTTACTAATATGGTAACTCAAGGTACAGTTCCAGAAAAGAAAAGTCATCTCCTCCCATATCCAACACTTCCCATTTCTTTTCTTCAGTGGCTTCTTTTACATCAATTATATTCCATTCTCCTGTTCAAAATATTACAGGTTAACTTTTTTCAGCATATATGTCACAAGTTGCATCTTTTCCTATAATTTACATATTCATTTACAAAATACTTTCATTTTTTCTGTTTTAAAAACAGAATATCCCAAGAATTTAAATAGTTCATATGGAACATTCATCAATGTCAAGATTCCCAGCAATTTATGATTAGAAAACTACTACCCCAATGAGAAAAGAAGAACTTAAAAACAAAGAAACAAACAAAAAATCCCAAAATACAAAAGCACACACGTATAAGGCCGTTTCAATTTGCTATTATAAAAAGACCCACAATCTTCTTGAAAGACACAAATAGTTGTGCAGGTTTTTTTTTTTTTTTTTTTTTTAAACTGAAAGCCATATACCTTATGCATTAAAAAGGAACTTTTTTTTTTTAAACTACAGAAAGAAGTACAGATTTAATTCTAAAATAAATGCCTATTAAAAAATATCTTCCACAGCACCTTAATTACATCTTTTATTCTGAAATGGGCCACTTAGAGAGAAGAGGTGAGGGAAGAAGAAAAAAAAAAAAAAAAAAGAACACTATTACAGGATATTAATGGTGTCAGTTAACTTATGACATTGAAAACACCTATGTTAATCAAATATCCTTGTAAAGCGCACACAAACTAAACGAGTAAGAAAACTGGCCAAAATAAATAATCAAATATTTAATCAATCCTGATTCAACACATGCTAGATAAGATTTTATTCTAGTAACGGTCAAAAGAGTAAAATCTATAGAGTGTGGTATAACCAATCATAACTTTCATTTTATACCTTGGGAACAGAAAAAGTAGCAACTGTAACACCAATCTTGAAAGGATCCAGAAGAACATGTGGTTCTGAGGGAAGCAACAAAAGGTGCAAGAAAAAAATCTTAAAAACACATCATTTAAATGAAACAGTGACAAAAATCAACAGGACTTCTGTACATAGATACCATGTTCCACAAATCTATTGGACACTCTGAAACAGCCTGTGCACACTGATAAAAGTGAACCAGCCAACCGATGTACTTTGACTTCTAACACATTTTGAGAGCACTGATGAGAGATCTTGTCAAAAAAAGCCACATCTAATGGGATGAAATGGGATAGCTTCTTCTGGATTAGGAATTTGTTAAAACAAAGACACTGAAGAACAACAGGGAATAGCTCACACTAAAGCAAAAATTTACCAAGAGAGTCTTCCTCAGAGATTCAAGGCTGGGATCTATACAGATCTACTCATAAAGTGATTTGAAGAGGCAACAGAAGACTGAGGTGACAGCTTTTGCTGATAATAAAAGTTTATGAGTATAGTCAGATGTAAAGGTGATTGTGAGAAAAAAAAAAAAAGAGATATCATAGTAAGTAAACAGACAATAAAAAAACTTTTATTCATTAGATAAGACTGAAGTTTATCAATTTCAAAAACAAAATCCTCTCTATTTATACAGCAAGTTAGAGCCTTATTTCATCAGTAACATCAAGGACAGAGATCTCAATGAAGTCATTTGTCCTAAACAAAATAAAATCAACCCAAGGCATAAAGATGTTAAGTGAAACATTAGAAACATCAAATGACATATAGAAAAAAACACCTGTAAATTGCATAAATCAATTCTACACCCACAGTCTGAGTATATACGGAAGTATAGAAGAATTTTAAAACGTAGAAGTTAAGAGAAATCAGAGACACAGAGCAGCTTCTACTGGGCAGAGCGACAGACTAGGGACCATCAGGGCAAAGACAATGGGGACATTACAAAACCTATGAAGTTATCAAGGTTATGCAAAAGGTCTATAAGGAAGAGTTATTCAGCATTGTTCATGAGCACATAAATGAATGCCATGTAATTAAGTCATCAGGCAGCAGCTTAAAAAGAGCCAATGAGGCAATTCTCATATACTACGTAATTAAATCCTGCATTACTGCTGCAGGATGCTACAGTAACCAGGCGTAAAATGTTAAAAATTTACAGCCTAATCAAGTCATGGCTACTGACCATAGCCTGAACATAACTTCAGGGTAAGGATGGCCAAACTGTAAACCGGCAGACCTCAGCAAGGAACCTCAGGGGGAAAACCATCAATCTGAACTATTTGCTACTACTGACTATTTACCAAAGATGAAAAGCCTGGGCTGGGTAGACCAGTTGATATCATCTCCAATTAATGTAAAACAAGTAATTATCAAAATGGATGAGGGCTCCTGAGAAACAGAAGCTCAATACTGAACTCACTTATTGAATTTGTAAAGCCATAGAGATAGCTCGGAAGAGCTGAGTCAGTGAAAGTTTCCTTTGCAAGGCAGCTACAGCTGGCTAGCATCTTCCTACAACACCTACCGAAAAGCATACCAGTTAGTCTCACTTTCTAGAAAGTTACAAAATGTAATGTGACAAAGCAGCACATCGGCCAGAGCCTTGAGGTTCTTTCCCCATCACGTCCAGTAAAACCCTTTTGGACTTAAGGACATGTTGCCTTAAATTGATAGATAGAATAGCAGGGAGAGTGAAGAATTGTGTATCTTCAAACAAAGGATATACCTCTCTGAATCATGCAAGCTTTAATCTTGTTTAGCACTCCTATCTTCTTTGTCCAGCTGCAAATATCATAATTTAAATTATTTTCAAGAAGGAACAATTTGAAGTGAGGATAACCAGAGTAACTGATATCTTAATTCCCATTAAAAAGCGGTGACCGCCCTTTTCTTCCTTCAGAGCCCAGTCTGATTTCCGACTTCCTAAATACTTGCACTGTGATATACAGCTGCCAAAATGTGCAAGGAGTGGCTATAAAATGCATTTTAATTTGGCAGTACTTTGTCCTCTCTTTGCCTTGATGCAGAACGGTGGAAAGCAGGATCACATTTTTCGAAAAAGACAAAGGTTGATCAATGTTCCTGTACCCCTCTACACAAATAGATGTATTTGGGGAAAACAGTAAAGACTTAATACATCAAAGTGCTTCTTGAATACAACAGAAAGAACAAATTAACACACCCACACCACAGACATTAAAAATTATATACAGAACAGTACTCCAATGACCTAGTTGGAGTACTCCAACTTGATTTCAAAACAGAAGGAGATATATATATATA
>VZSV01000058.1:1054192-1068912 GCA_013398735.1 Nothocercus julius
TTTTTTTTTTTTTCCCCTCCCCTCTCCTTTTTATTATGTCTGTTCATACTGTCCAACTTTTTCGGATTTGTTTCTACAGGAAGGTCTGCTGGTCTATGAGGGCAATAAGCAAGGCATAGACTAACTGATGGTAAGTATAACCAGAGATTTTGATCCAAAAATTAATAAGGAGAGAATAGATATCAAGAAGAAAAAAAAAAAAAAAAAAGGAAATAAAATCTATCAAAATTCAGAGAAAACAGGAAAAAAAAAAGTCTATCAAAATTTGGGGAACACAGTCTGCAGGAAAACTGAAAATTCCAAACAGCTATTGTTTCTTTTCCTGCCTTCACATTTAAAAAGCAAAAACATGCAATTTTAAATCCTTCTCCTACAGAGTTTTGATTTGTACTTTTGCCCTTCACTGTGGTGGTTCTTTCTTGCTCAGAGAAGAAAGCTAGGCAGGTAGCAGTCATCAAGAGTGACACTTATTAAAGACCCGTTGCTAACTGCAAGCTTAACACACACACAGAGGGAGAATTCTCATTTTCTTATTCCAGAGCTCTGTGATGACAAGATTTCCTGTATTTCCTGTGATGCAATTATGCCACAAACTGCTGAAAGTTTCTTTTAACAGTGAAGAAGGAAGAACAGTCAGGCTAAGCTTTAAAGGTAGAAGATGAAAAGCGAGGCACACTTGAAGTCATGGAGTATTAGGCCCAAAGGGACCATTTTTATTCTTTATATACAGAAGACATAAAGCCTAATGCAATAAATTTCTGTACCCAGCCCATAACTACTGATTGGTCTACTTTAGTGTCCACTATTTCCCTCCCCCATCACCTGCCCTCTTTTTTTTTTTTTTTTTTTTAATTAAGAATACAAAAATCCGGGAATTTTCATAGATGGTAATTTTAGTTGAGAGTTGTTTATATGTCAATGTTCTAAATATTTGCTTTTGATCACGTCATATGTAGCCTAACTCAAGTGCTCTAAATCATCTCATCTCTATAGACTACAGAAAAAGCACAGAAAAATCCTTCTGTCCCAAATAGTTATTACTAAAAATCCTTATTTCAAAACTTAGAGCAGAAGACAGCTCCTAGCTACAGAGTCTCACCATCTTCTCTCCTTGACGAGGATACGCACAATATCTTTTACACAAACTGAGAGGAAATATACAATGAGTTTAGCAGAAAAAGAAGACAATGATTATTTTTCAACATTTCCTCTCACTAGAGAAACAAGCAAATCCAGAATTTAGATAAACATTAAAAACAAGAAAAACAAACAAAAATAAACTGATGCCTCTCATTACCCCGAAAGCTAAACCACTTTAGTTTATTAATAAACTGGAAATCTATCTATAAATATACATATAGATCATATATATATATATATAAATAAAATATGATCAAGGTAGACAAACATGACTTCTGTGGCCAGTTTTTGAGAGTTTAGATGTTAGCAAGGACTTCTTTGCAGTAAGAGAAGGAGGCAAAGATTTAATAATAGCCTGAGTATGAAAGCAGCTTGGACCAATATTGTAGGAGACCTAAAGCTCTGACACACCTCTATCAAAGAGGTTTATTTCCCCAGGGAAGAAGGGAAAACTGTCTTGTGATAAATTTTGTTAGAGATCAATTCTCTGCCAGAGCCCATTTTTCTCTCCCTGAGTAATCTGAACCCTCGCTGGGCCCAAGTTAGACTTAGAAACCTTTCCAAATACTTTAGAAACTTGCCATCAAGTCTAAACACTTAGGATTTCCGCAATAGGAAATTATTGATGTTTCCTCTTGTAATCCTTGAGTGTGAATTCAATTCAAATATAATTCTCCAACACATGCAAAGACATACTTAAGAGATACGAATTTCAGAAGCAGTCTATAGTAAAGGCAGCTCTTGAAGCCCACTGGAGGGGTGCAAGGCACGGTCACCAGCAAATGAGACTCCTTGAGGCACAAACTAGAAAAGGCAAATAATGGTTCTTCAATATAACTGAACATTTTCATGGCAATTTGATTATAGTGCTTAAACTTCTCTAGAATTCTTTTTAAAAATACTACTGTAAAAGTTGTTATTTTGACACAGTTTGGTAGAGCATACAAGAAGGCACTTCAAAACATCATCTCATCAGGTTCTCCCTCTCACAAAATGATTTAAGAAAAGGAGCAAAGCTATAATTTATGGGTGCCTCTCTCCCAAGCCATCTGCCTCAAGCGAAACAGCTGCCGGTGATGCAAGCTGGGAAAGTTGCCAATCTGGCTCACATGCAACTATATCCCCAAGAGAGCAATAAGTCACAAAACAGTACCCAATTATGCAAGCATTTTTGGATGTGGGGGCTCAAAACAGGGCCAATGCAGCATGACACAGGCTGCAAGAACTCTCGGTGTTCACATGCCCCATTTCAGTGCAGCTCCATCACCTGATCCTTAGCAACTTTTACACAGGAACAAGGTGGCACATTCCATTTTACCTAAAAGCCAGCAAGGCTTGTTAAAAACACCAAATATTATAATTTGGTTACTGTTTTATATTGCAGGAAAATAGCTTAAATAACTAAAATGACAAAACTCATGCAACACTACTTTTCATGTGCTTTTCAAAGCACAAGATACTTGATAATTCAATAAAGAAATAGACACAATAAATATTTAGACAAGTGACATTATTTTGCCCCATGAGTCAAAATTAAACAAAATATTTTTTTTCTATTGTCATCTTCCAGATATTACCATCTGAGTTTCACATATTCTGCTCTTTTTAAAAAAGAAGAAATTAAGAATGCGATGAAGAAATCCTCTGCAGTCAAATGGAAAGCCTGGGCTGGGGTTTGGGCTTTTTTGTTTTTCTCCTTTTCTTCACCCCTCCTGGCAGATGGCCTATAAGAGTCAAGCTGGGCACATCTGAGTAAAATTTGACAGTTGTAGCATACCAAATTAATTGTTTCAATGCTCTTTTGTTCACAACAAGGTTTTCGCTAATTGCCAAAATGTATGAAAATTAAAGTCTGCACATATTTCAAGTCTCTGGGGACATTCTTTTTTTCTAGGGAAAAGGTATACTATGGTAGAGCTAAAATACCAATCCACACAGAGCACTTCACGTTTTGACATATTAACTAGAAAAATTGACAGACAATTTCAAATAATAATCTTAATCTGCATGCGACAGGAAAAATCAAAACAGAACCATTCTTAAATATGCAAATATTAAATTTGTAAATACGTTTAGAGGTGCTGCCTTCTGTTTTGTTTCCGAACATAGCAAGAATAGTTGTTTCCCAAAAAACCCTCTCAGTGCTAAAAGATATTCCAAAGTTAAGAATAGATCTCTACCTCTGCTATAAGCTCCTTAATTTACCCCATCCCTACTAGATCAAAAGATCAAATTTTGCTTTCAATGCTAGGAAATTTGAAGAGATCTCTAAAGCAGTCATTTCTTTACCCTCTTTTCCCTCCTCCCTCAAAACAGAGAGTTATTGAAAAAAGCCTTCTAATTTGTTCGCACAAATTCATTCCGTAAAGTTCACTACGAAATATTTTATACAGTATAGTAGTTTTCAAAAAATGGAAACTAATTTGATAAAGTTTGATTCTAAAAACAGCGATCAACTCTAAAGAAGTTGGTAACTGTCCTACACCCACCGCCACAAGCTACTCAGTTCAGCAACATATACGCTGAGCCGATGTGGGCTGGAGAATGGAATTGCAGCCCAAGGAAGGCCGCATCTCCAGGAACATTAGCAGACCAAGGGAGAAGGAAAATGTGGGCTTCACTAGCTGTCACACAGAACATTTAAGGAGATAGGGGAGCTGCAGTCTCTCTCTTGCCAGGGCATGCTGCTGGCATTCCTGTATCACATGGAAATGAGGACTTTCCCCTCTCATTCACACCAGGACAAGAGCTATCCCTAACCCCAACTACGGTATAACTTTGTTACCTCTACTTTACACTTAGTTTTGCAAGTTCTAATACATTTTGATACAAGGTTCAATGAGACATTACAACTGCTTAAGAGCCCTAAGAAGATTTTTTCAGTCAGTCTTACTTGCCGCACAGGTATGGGCTTCCCCTTGCCACTTCTCAGCACTTCTGCTAAACACATTGTCCAACATTAGCTGCAATCTAAGTCCCCTACTATTCATTCGATGTAGCAAACAAAAGAGAACATGTATTTTGCACACAATGAGTGCTCTGTATTCTATGTAAAAACTTAACATTTTGACAGTTTTTAATGATACTCATTTCAGCAAGGATCCTATACAAGGAAATCATGTTTCATGTAAGAAGAAAGTTACAGGATTCAAACATAACAGTAGAACTGAACTGTATAAAATAACTGAAATATGTACACTTCATCTGTATTTCTCAACCATAATGCCGAGCTCCTTTTTGTACAAGGTTTCCCCTTTTTCCCACCACCACCTTTGATAAGCACTTGTATATTTAAAGGAGTTAAAACAATGACAAGCACCATTTACAGGAAAATCAAAGCACTACAAACTGAGGAAGGTCAAAAGTAGTGAACTTTATAAGAAGTGAACTTTATTCCACAATGGCACATTGAAGCGTCTGTGTCACATTTCAATAGAAAACAGTTGAGTAGGTTTTATCAGCTGTTCAGTATTAATTGCCAATATATCTAGAAAATTCTTTAAGTTTTGCTGTGTCTTTTCTGTATTTTGAGTTACACAATATTCCTAAAATACAACTAATAATGTTGTTTTAATATTATTTAAAGATTGAAAATATTAACTCTACCAGTTTTTATAGCAATGCCATGTTCACTCTTCATAACAAGTCATGAACAGAATAAAATCCATTATAGGAAACACCACCACAAAAATATCCTTAGAGTTATATATCCTTAGCTTGCCATATAAAAAAAAGTTCACTTCAAGCAACTGCAGAATTAAGATTAGTGCACAACATGTCTGCAGCCCCTGATTAGCCAACAAGTGTTTTTTAAATTCTGGACAAGTTCCTATTTTTTTCCTTCATCATATCACTTTGTGGAAAAATTGTAATAACATGTGTGTCAAAACTATTTCCATACCTGAACATGTTGAATATCTTTAAAATTAAAATGGTGTTTGTTTTCTTTTTTGGGGGGACAGCATCAACACCACTTAAGAGGTCACATCATGACATATAGCCATTACTTGATTTGTGATTTTTTTTTTTTTTAATCATTGCTCTTGCTTTTTAGTTTTTAAGATAGGCATTACATCCTGAAATAAAAAGGGAATATATAAATATTAACTATTAAATACAAAACATATTAATTGAATAATATTTCCAATGGCACGAAAATATGCAGAGACTATGAAAATAGAGAGACTAGAGGCTAATTTCTCCATCTTCCCAATACCTTCTCCCATCATTCTTCTTTCACTATTACTTGACAGATCCAAAATAGTTTTCAAAAAAAAAAAATACCTGATGATTCACAGCTATAAGATCCACATTGCTCACACTACATCTTTTCATCACTGAATAAACTTTCTTGGAAAGAGGCTACTAATGCCCTTCCCAAAGAAGTTCCTGGAAAACTTTCCTCTTAAAAGGATTGCAGCTGCTAACATTACTGCGATTAGTGCCATGCTGTGATATTCATGCTGCTCATAAGTATATTCACAACTACTGAAACTTAAATTCAAACACAATTATCATTTGAAATTTAGAATGGTCTAGGGGTGTATCAAGCTATACAGATAAAGTAACTAAGGTAACTTACCATTCTTTGGGGTTAATGAGTAATTTAGTAAAGCCACTGAAGTGCGCAAGTGATGCCCACAGTAACCTAATACTGCTCCTGCCTCCATGCCATCTCAGATACGGATTGGTTGATAATCTGCTCTCTTATGGGCTGTAGCAGAAGCTGGAGAAGTTTAAGACTTTTTACCATAAGTCTATCGTGCTTAGTCATATACCAACATGCCCATTATCTCTCTAACCAACAACAATTTATCTGAATCAGATGCAGAACCTCTACTGAAAAAGACAAATGTAGCTTACCAAAGGGTAATTTAAAAGTATTCTTAAAAATTTCCCACCTCTATATGGCAATACCCTATTAGTCTGAACTTTGATATCAAAGGTCCTGAATTTGGTAAGTGGATAAGTTCCATGTTCAACACTGTGGTGAGACTCCACCGGGTAAGGTTTAATATCAGCTTTGATAGCTAATGGATAATCTCGAGCACATATTCAGAAATTCCAATGTAAATTGTTATTCTAGACTGAGTATGTATAATGACTGTCAAAAGTAAAATACTTGTTCAGTGAACTACCAGATTGATCATCAATAATTGAAAAAGTTAATGTACTCCAGCAGTTTGACATACTGAATATGAAAGGTAGAGACAGGGAACTACTGGGTTCTTTCAGAAAGTGCTCACCACTATGTTCCTTGACTGAGATGTGTTCCTTGAAGCAATAAGAAAACAGTTGCATCCTCTGAGTTGCCTTTCTGCACCCCATCTTGCCCTGAGACTGTTTGAAGTCCAATATAAACTAAGAAACTGCAAAAGTAATCACATTAACACTATGCCTTTTGGAGATTTATAAACACTTTTCATTCAGATGCAATTTGAGTTGTGTATTACAAAATGATGACGACACAGGCTACCCTGGATTGGCAGAAAAGATGAAACAACAATATTTTTCTTGCAGAAGACAGCAGCCCACACTTGGAAAATACCAAAAGCCACTGCCAGGCAGAAACAAGTTTAGAGGGCAAAACCAAGTGCCAGAAGTGTTATCTTGAACAACCACCACTCTACCCTAGAGTGCTTCTCCTGATATATTAATATCACTTCTGTGAAGAGGAAAAATACAGACTGAACCTCATAAGATCGCCAGATGTCCTGTATAATTAAGATGTCATGTTTTATTGGTCAGATCTCTGCTTTATGAAAGGCTCATCGGATATAGCTTTTCCTGTATTTCTGTGGTAACAGTTGTTTTTCCAAACATGCAGATATCAGTTAGGGAGCATTCATAAAAGTGGTTATGCTGACAAACTGTACTTTCCACACACAGTTAATCAATGTATGCACAATTTAGTTCTCTGCCATTGTCCAGGATTTAAGCATCTAAACTCTGGCAAGCCTCAAACACCGCCAAAATCTTACACACAAAGAGTGAGCTTGTTTCTGCTCCAGATGTGATTGTGACTAAGGAGCTACTTCTGACCTTCCGCCCTCCTCGTGCTGACCTTGGCAAAAGACTTGTAAAAAGGGACTATTTATATTTATGAGTTGCCCTCTCATAAGTGGTTCATTACTGCATCATCAATCCGTGTAAAAAGCAATTGCTGGGGGATTACGGATGGTAAGAGATGCATGTTTGACTTTTTTTTACATTAACATGTAAATGTTTGAATCGGAATCTGACTGCTAGGAGCTGGCGGAAAAGACTGTTGAGTAATCAGCACACTGTATAGCAAGCAGATAAAATACATCATTCTAAACATCATACTTTTACTGAAACAGACATTGAAGAGTCAGACGATGTCATCCCCCCACAATTTGAAAAAACTTGGAAGCCCAGGTCTAACAAATTGCCTGCTGCTACGGTGAAAACTGCTCTCCTACTAGTGATTAGGTGGACTTTAGCATTTTCACTAAATACCTCAGAATATATTTAAAAGGGGGAAATCTTCTGAAAAAAAAAAAAAAATAGATGAATGCTAGAGACATATTCATCATTAGTTTAAATGTTCGTTAGCATGTCAGAATAAAAGGTCAAACCAAGTGAGTAGATATTATATGAACTGAACCTGTACTCAGACCAAAGATAGATGCTAAGATTTCTAATAATAATTTTGTGATTTAAATGTGATCCACTTACGTAAATCCATTTAACATTCTCGTATATGTGCAAGCAATAGCCCAGATTATTTTGCATTTTCTTTACAATACTATTAAAAAAAAATCTCTCTGAAAAATATTTAGAAACACCAGTCTTTTCTTCTGAAGCAGTCTAGTAAATCTTAATCTCTGAATACTTACATGATCTATAAACTTCATTATTTCAGGAATTGCAAATAATACTGTTTCTCAACTAGCAAAAGTTTGAGATGCAGCACTTTAGCCCAAAGGTTCATACTAGGCTGATACCACATGACTCAAGCAAGCTGCTGCATTTCCCCAGGAAGATGAATCTACCCTAGGGAAGTGGTTATTTATTTATTTATTTTTGTAATCATTAGACCATTTCAGACTCCTTCATTAGCAGTTACTGTGTGATACAAGCTGTCACTTGTCAGCTTCTTTAGCTGAAGCCACTTACTGCTTTTAAAAAATAAGATACTTAATATTATCACCCCTCAGAGAGCACACACTGGGAATATATTATTACACTGGAAATAAAAGCAAGTCCATAGGCAATTATTGCAGAATATCTGCTGTATAGAGTTTCAAACACCCCACAGCAACATACCCAAACATCTAAATGAGTATGGGATAAAAGATTAACATACAGCATACTAAAAGTAGGGAAACAGTTTGATATTTCTTTCTATTCCAATAAGTAAATTGATTTTCCTAAGACAAAGTATTTTACTGTACATGGGGCTCCAATACTTAAACTGAATACTTAAACTGAAATATATGAAAAGCTGTCACATGCTGACATATTATAAACAATGATTTTAATTCATGAGTGACAGAACTTGTTCCACTGCAGAAAAACAATTGTTTAATTAGCTGTGACATTCCTTTTCGATCACGCTTGTAAGTAGTTATTCATCATGGAACCAAGATAACGGAATGCTTTTTTCAAAATTAAGCACAAGAAATAGATACTTGTGAAATCTTCTGACTTGTTAGGTAGCCTAGGATTTAATGTAATAATGATTATATATTATAAAGAATTACTTTTATAGCTGTATTAGCATTATATTTTCTGAACAGGGGAAGAAACATGAACTGTCTTGTACACTGAGAAGGATTAGAGGGATTTGCAGAGAATTTCTGTATTTAATACATTTTGCCATACTTGAAAAACTCTTGTCCATAGGAAGAGTAAAATAGTCAACTCTTATTCAGTATTCATCTTCATACTTGCTGAATGCTGTTCAAAAACACTCAGTAAAAACTAATTTACTTCCTCTGGGTTAAGTATGTGCTCATCACAATAATATCTGAATAATTCACCAACATTTTTTACAAAATTAGTTACAAAACACTCATACTGTAGTACTTAACTGATTAGTAACTGATGCAAAATAGGATGAATTAGAAATAACCTTGCTAATTTTATGTGTCTAAGAACCGCATTTTCAGGTTCTTTCACCATTTATATAGACACCAGACATCCAAAGTACTGCTGACGGACTTTGGCTAGAGCTAAGATTGCTAAGCACTATTGCAAATCAGATCCACAGTTTGTTTTTTTTTACAGGGGCGGGTGAAATGTGGAAGGTATACGCAGGGAGAGGCATAAAGCTAGTGACTGCCTAGAAAATGTTAGATTCTAGTGGCTTACCCAGAAACACAAAAGAGTCAATGACAAAGTAAGAGTAGATTCCACTTCTTCAGCACAGTGTGCCACTGCCCCAGCAAAAGCCCATCTAGTCTGTTCTTTTGACCTCTGGCTCATTCTTTACACCCTTCCTAACCTGGTGGAGGGGAACTGGGAACTACGCAAAGGGAGACACTGGTAGTGGGGGGGAACATGAGGTGGGTATATCTGTCATCATTTACAGATGACAGAGTTCCAGAGTTCAGGATTTGGTGTGCAGGCAAAAGAAAGTATGGAATTACATAGTTATACATTGCAAAATCACAATCAACTTTAGTTGCAGAATTTTTTGACTTCTGAATCCCTTCAGGACACCAGGCCATTTTAGATTTTTTTACTGCTATTGCCTAATTCTTAGAGAGGCAAACCAAGCCACCCAATTTCCATCGTAAGTCCTCAGATTGATGCAGTGACGTTATCAGCAGATCTGTCCCCCCAGAACAAGAAATAATTAAGTCAGGATCCTTGTCTACAACGTCCATCTCATCACTCCAGAAAAATTATCCCATTCTCAGTCCAGTTCAAACCACCACGTGAACCTCCTCTCCTGCAACCCCAGCTTCTTTTCTGCTTACTAATATTTTTCAACTTATTTTCTACTCCACACCCATATCCAGTTCTTATCCCTATTGCAATCAAACTGGGCAAGCCAAGACATGGGAGCGAAGGCACAGAAGAAACCATCTTCTTGTTTAGTTCTGGGGCAGAGTCCAAGCCCAGAGCTGAAATTATAGGCTAAAATCACTTCAGATAAAAAACGCTAAAAACTTACTCTGGAGTTCACGCACACCCTGAAGTAAAAGCAGGGTTGTATTTAATAGCTCTCAATGAATTCTTCTTCCTTAAATTTCTGGCATCTGCAGCATCTCCTGGCAAGAAATTCCTTAGCTTTAAACACACACCATGTAAAGGTGGCTCAAATGCCTAGTGTCTCTCAGACAGAAAAGGACAGTCCTGTCACTCATGCTTTTACAGACTGCCACCTATTCCGCAGCTATCTCCCTCCACCTTGCAGAGCCACATTACCTTTCCCAGTTTTGCTTTCCAGAAATGCAAGCACACTGTCAAATGGATCTTTTACCTGCAGATTTATTGACCTCTCTGAAGAACTCATGCAGGTTTGTGAAGTATGGCTTTCATTAATAAAAGCTGGGTTGACTTTGGCCCAAAATGCTGTATTTCTTCTGAAACCAGGAATTCTAATGTTTATTATGACTTCTACCAATTGCCTGCTAAAAAGATGATGATTAAAAAACCACCTTTCTCTTCCTTATAACAGCCTTATCTTATATAGGCACTCTTATATCTTGAGAACTTCTCAGAGTGTCTTATACCAGTGTAGAACCGGTGCTTTAACCTTGTAATATATTTGAAAATAAATTACAGTTTTTATACATAAAAGCTGCTCTTAAAAAAAAAATCTGCTTTGGGCTCTACAAGTAATCTGTCTATTCCAGACTCAAGTTTAACTTACTCAAGAATATTGTCTTGTTTCTAAGCCACCTTTATCACCTTGCTTAACTACAGCATCTTTCTTTTTATCTTCACCTCTTCTTTTGGTAAATGGCATGCATTTGCCTTGAGTTTCTGGTATGATGTCTTTGAATAGGTATAGAGCTTTTACTTTACTCACTTCCCCCTATCAGCTTAACAAACTTACTGACTGATATAACTGTCCTTTAAGTACAAATGTAATGCATGTTTCGGTTACCTTAACTCCGGTATGAATGCCAAATGCAAGTACCTTGCGATCATTGTTCTTTGATTGCTTTGATTGCTCTTTTGATACAGATCCTAAATATTCATCAGGAAGAAGGTGATAGTTGTTTCTCCTCTTCTGGATGCCCAGATCAGCCACTTCAATAAAAAAAAAAATCACTGCTTATATCTAAAGATTTAATCTAAACATCCCACACTCATATAAAATATAACCACTTTACATATCGTTAAGTTTCATTTACGTAGTTTTAAAATTAAGGTGCCACAAAAACCAGGATTTAGTTTAAATCTAATTGTAGTACATCCCAGAGTAGGACTAAGTTTCCAGAATTATTCACGTGCATACTCTGTTGAAGACATTAATATTAGTTGTACAAAGCATTTATTATTTTAATTCATATAGACTACTTTAATATTCAGTAATAACTTTTGGCAGTATCTACACTGCATAGCACAGTCTCACTAAGAGATAGTCATTCTAGCTTCCAAGATTTTTGTACTTAAAAGTTTTATATGTAATTCAGTTTATACATCTTTTTATGGTCTTTATCTAATGATTAAAATGATATCAAGTTTAACTCACTATAGTACCATCTAACATTGTACAGCTAATTATCTAGATTCCTTACACCTCTCTTTCACTAATCTTAAATGCATAGATGACAAACTGTAAAAACAGCAGTATTTTTGTTCAGATTATATTGCAGTAAGCAGAAGTCCTGACAAAATTTAATGAAGCATCACTGAAACCATTCAATAAAGAAATGGCTTCTGCAGAATTTGCTACTGTGTCATCTCTACCCATACTGCCACTATTAATTTGTAGCTTTCGTGACAAAACCTGGTGTAAGGGGTTACCCAATTTTTACCCTGTCTTAGTTAATACGTAGTATTCTAGCATACTACTTATACTATGGAGAATTACTGTAGATCAGACTTTTCCCTTCCCAAAATGTTCAAAATGTTTAGTGGTGTTTTCCTTGTGGTCTAGTCCATGAAACTGCTGCTTCAACACATCTAATACTTACTGAAGTTATTAACAAGCTTTAAAAATAAAGACTGAAAGGAGACTCTAGCAACTCAATCCAGTTGAAGAGAGTGACTTGTAGCAAGAGACTACCAGTAGCAGTACCTTTCGTCCTGCCAAATACTAAGCTGTTTAAGCACTGAGAGCTCAGCTTTTTGTGTGATCCAGCATTGTGCATGCCCCGTTTTCTTCTGTTGCATGTTTCTTTACTCATCTAAGATTGACTAATTAACTGGAAAACCATGAAAGAGAAAAGATGGGACATGCAAAGATGTATGGCCAATTTTGATAGTGCTTATCATGACCTATAAAAACAAACAAACAAAAAAACATATGGCCAGCACCTGCATTTGAGCATACTTGTAACTTTATAAAAGCATTTTATCAGTCACCTCTCCTATTCTTTGCTATACAACATACGGAAATCAAAATTAAGCTCTATTTAAAAAATCCTGGCCCTTCAGAACATTTCTGAAGACATTAGCTTCATCTTTGCCTAACTGTACACCTAGAATAAAGGTGAAGTCACAGGAAAAGTGGGGAGGAGAAATCTACACAAGGATCATTAGATCAAAGTTATATTTTTGTAATCTTTGTACAAATAATGAGCAAAACAACAAAAGCCTATTATTAGCCAATCATCAATACAGTATTACTCTTTCTAATATGTCACATCTAGTGTATCTCTGAAAAACTACAAAAAAAATCTGTATGATAAAATAATGCAGCATTAATATTTTGGAATGCTACACTAAAATGACATTTTTTCAAGAGTAACACTGGACTGCTGATAATAATCCATGAAATTACATACTATAAATTTAAAAAGAATTAGCATTAGTATTTCTGTTCTAGTGAGAATGTTTTTGTAGTTTGTCTATTGTAAATTGAGTAAGAGGCTAATTTTGCATTTGAACCCTGTTGTAGCTTCACAGAACAACAGCACAGAGGATGGAAATGATCAGAACAGTTACTGTTCTTTGTATTGCAATTAGAAAATGCAATAAAATTCTGGTGCTTTGCCCCAGGTTAAGGCAATTATGGTTAAACTACAGGTGTTTTTAAAATTTTAATTTAAATATTTTATTCTCTTAAGCCATGGAGAGATTTAGTACTCATTATAGTACTAAATCAGAGATTTAAACAGTACTGTTTAAACTATTAAACAAATTAAATAAGTTCATTTTTAGAAAATTCATTATAGAAATTGGATGCATTGTCTAATAGCATCCTATAGCAACAGCTTATAAAAATTAGAACAGGATTGTTACAGGATCGTAAGTCACAAGAGACGGCATGGTTCTTTGGGTATACTGCTAACACTAGGGAGTTGCAATTGTTTTCATATGGTCTAAGTTATGTTAGATTGGAGCAACTATTCTCAATTTTTATTTAGTTCTGAAAGCTGCTGCTTCTACTCCCCAACCTGAAGAGTTTTTCTATGCCCACAAAATCTTTTTTTTTTTTTTTTTTGCAATTGCATCTTAAATCATCCAATACTACTATTCCCTAAAACTTTACAGTGTCTCTCTTTAAACCACCATGATCATAACCCAACTACTATTCCTTGTACATTCATAATTTTTTTTTTCCTAAAGGTAGTTTTTTTATTCAGTGTAAATATTTTGCAAATATAATCCAGAACAAAGAAAAATTTATAAAAGTCATTAAACGAGCCACATTCAAATGTAGTTAGTATAAAACCATACAGTAATTACACATTCTGAAAGCACAATTCCAAATTTCCCAAATCTATGTGCTGAAACAAACAAACAATCAGGTGAACATGTTTCACTTGATTTGAAAACTATATCTCTTCATTTCTAGTCATCCTATTTCTAACCTTCAAAACTTACCAGGTATGTAAAAGCTATATGCTGTGACATTTAAACACCTTTAATATAGTGTACTTAATATAGTAGTTTAAGAGAAAAAGGCTCCTTTTCTAAAGCAAAAGTGAAGAGAATATATGTACCCTTTCCTATGGTCTCTTGCAAACTAGATGCAGTAGCATATGCAATAGAGGACACAACTGCTAATCAAAATAAAATACAGAAAAAGTATGACACTGCAAACAGTATGTACGTTTATTTAAAGAACAAATGTCTTTGGCCTAATCTAACTACAGACTTTAGTCTTTTCTAGGAGTCTGCCCACAGCAGATAAACACACAACCTTCTTGTACTGCACCAACTGACGTCAGCAGTCGCTTAGAAACAGTGTTTGGTGCAAAAGTGGTAGTACCGAAACTATATTTACAATTGAAAAAGAATGACAGTATGCAGGGTTCACCATAGCTTCAGGAAAAGGCTTACAGAATTACAAATAAAAACTGCAAAACATCTTTTCTAAAAGTTTCACTGGATTTTTAAAGAATGCTGATCTGCTTAAATACCTTGCATGACTGCTACAAGAGTAACGGCAATTTATTTTTCCATATTTTTAATGGCACAATTTCTAT
>VZSV01000058.1:1074777-1087365 GCA_013398735.1 Nothocercus julius
TTAATAATAATTAAAAAAAACTGCATTACAAAGAACAATTAACTGACTTGCCCCGGTAAGAATCACAATCAAAAGATAAGAGACCTTTATGCCTTTTCTATTTCATTTTGCCCACCTACCTAAAAATACAGTATTAGAGAAGTTGATTTATAACAAATATAAAACAAAGACACAGAAAGCTCATGGACTTCCAGGACTTTGCTCAAAACAGTAAACTCTCGCACTAAGGCACAGTAATGCCTGATGCATTAAATAGCCAAATAGTTTTCAACTAGTACTACCCTTCCATCTGTTATCACGGACTTATCTACACCAAATCTGTTTGAGAATACGAAATTCAGGAAACAAATGAATGTTGTCTGTTCAGGAAAATTCTTTGAAAAGTGCTAACAAGTGCCAATTATTAAACTCAGTCAATTTGGGCCTCCTAGGTAGGAGCAAATGAATTGGAGAATGCTGTAAGATAGAGAGAAAATATGAATGTGATCCTCCAATTCCCCACTCCTTGACTAAAACAGACAGATAAGGTTCACAGTAATAAATAACAATAAAGTATTAAATGTGTCTCAATGTTATCTTTAGGTATTGCCTCGCATAAATGGCAAACTACTGGACACAGATTCAGGAAACACTTGAGCTGAAGAGATCATAATCTCCACTTTACTGCTAGGAATTGAAAGAGGATTAAAGACAAAATTCACACTGATTTGAGATTTCCATGTCCTATTTGTTAACACTTAGACTGTTTATCAGCCTTACAAATTTAAACCCCATCAACAGTAAAACTTCACAGACTGCAACTGAACTAAATACAAATGCATATCAAATAAAGCACATACCAAATGGCAGCCACATGACACGCATTAGTGAGCTGATACTCAAGCAGAGTATGAAAAATGCTTCCTAAAATACTGGTTGCTAAACTCCTCAGCCAAGTTGATCTATTATGAATGTGCAAAAACAATGCCCAGTCCAATATTTCCAAAATCTTGTATTCACATTTTTAATAGCATTGCATATAAACTTTAGATACTGACACAGCTCTAGATTTTGATTTCTTTTTAAGGAAGGAAAATGAGATTTTATATGGGAAAAAAAATCCAAAATAATTTGATAATCCTAATATTCAAACACTTAGGAAAAAAAAAAAAAACTAAGCTTCACACAAGCACAGGAATATGCATGTATTCTACATTAACCTTGACACTTAAATAAGCTTAGCTTGTAACCATGTACTATAAAACTGGTTGCTTAAGCTCTAAGTTCATCTGTTTTCCTGTGTTCTTTTATTTATTTTTTTTCTGTCTCAAGTAAAAGTGCCAAATATTCTTGGTTTTATCTATTGGTCACTGCATGATTTTTCCCTAAATAAATAAAAAGCTAGCTATAAAGCTACACTCATTAGCAGCATATTAAACCAGTTACTGTGAACTTCAAAACGATAAAGAAGTTAAATGTAGGAAAATTCATGATTTTCTAAGATAAAACACATCCTGCTTTCAACACTAGCCAGTTTGTATTGGTGGCTAGGAAACCCCTGGAACTGAATTTTAATCAACATAAAAGAAGTCTTTGGAAAAAGAATCTGTTGCTTTCGAGCTTATCCCTCAAGTAACATTCATTTTGAAAAATATGTTTTTCTGTAACACTTGCAACCATGCAAGAATACTTTGGCGTAATTGCTAAAAAGGTAGTAACCTATGAAGTGATGTTGAAACTTACTTATTCTGGTAAACAGGACTGAGCACTTTTGCCCACATAAGAAAATTTCTATTGTACATCTTTCAAATCGAGCACAATTGCAAAATTCTTTGGAAAGGTAGGCTGGAGCGTTTAAATATTTTCAGTTTATGCAAAGCAATATTTTGCAAATTCTCAGGATCGCTGTAGCTACAGTCACAACACACTAGTTTGAGATGAAGCCAGACTTTTCCTTTGTAACAGTCAAGTTCAGCTTGCAACACTATCAAAAATAAAAGAACTGTAAGCTAATTGCTAGCACGTATGACGCAAGCCGTTGCCTCAGTAACGGCCCAAGTTGCTGAAGTGCCTGATCCAGCATTTCCTCATCTGTTTGCACTCACACCAGCAGTCTGACAATGTAGTCACTGCATCCTGTTTCACTCAGCAGCCAGCAAAAACACACTACGGTTAACCCTTGACTAGCATCTTTACAGTTAATCTATCTAGCTATAAACCAACATTTATAGCAAAATTGGATGCATGCACTTTTTAATTTTTACACACTCGCAATAGCTGTGTATACTATATTTCTTTTAATCAAAAAGGATGTGAAAGAACATCTAGAAGATGAAACATATTTCAAAACATAAAATATAAAAATTCAACGTAAACTGTGGAAAGCATGTGCCATAAATGAAATTAAGAAACTTTAGTCACCTGCAGATTCTACATAAAACAGCTAAATTGTAGCATCTTTGTAACTTTATAATTCAAGAATTTTCCTTATTTTATACAATATTAAAATTTGTTAGATACAAACATCAAGAGAATTTACCAAACTCTCTCATTCACATAAAATGTGTTCATAAATAAAGAGCACATATTAAGACATTAAAACAAAACAGTTACTGTATACACTCGGGGGAGGGGGGGCAGGGGGAAGAAGGAAAAAAAAAAAAAAAAAAAAAAAAGTATATTTTGACCTAAATAAGAAAAGAAATACACAATTCACACATAGAAAAAGTGTGTGGATCTCAACATTGATGAATTGTCTTTCACAGGAAGTTCTGATTCCAGAACAGTATCAGCAAAGTCACAGATGTTGTACTGACCATGTACCGGTCTTACTTACATTACACACAAAAAACATTTTAAATAATTTGGAGGAGGAGTATTTTTAAATGTTAATTTTAGCCATTTCAGGACATGAATAAAAACGAAAAACTATTTACAGCACACACCTTTTATATGTGGACATCAATGCTCATCTAATGTAAAACAATCACTTTTTGCACACTGGGATAATCATGGGGCATAAAGAAGCAAAAATGCAAGGCAAAAATCCACATTCTTAAAAGGAAAAGCATAACAGCTCCAGGTAAGGCTTCACCAAGGAAAAACACACACGCAGTTCAGTGATTAAAAGGTCTCCCACCTAATTTATCTCTGCAGTGCAAATGTAAGTGGGAAATCCCCAAAATTCTAGAGCAGACAAGATGACTGACAGCCAGCCAACCATATGGACTTGTCATAGCCGTTTCCTGACCACTAAAGAGAAGCAGATAGAGAGGTGACGATATAGGGAGGAGATTTATTTTTTTTACTATTTCTTTCACAAAGTCTTACTCATTCAGGAAGCTTAAGTTCTTATCAAGTTAAAACTACTCTAAAAGGAGGTCTAAAACCATTCTAATTCTCCAGTAACAAGAAGTCTCCTTCTTTCAAATATATGATGGATTATACAATTTCTTCAGACACCTCTGTGCTCAAATTTAGTATCTTTCTTTATCCACATTCTAAAAAACAAAACAACTGTCAGGCCAAAAAGTTCAAGTGTATAAATGAATAGTGTGAAACAAAACTCCTAAGAACAGTATGCAGGTAGTGGCAACTATACTTGCCTAGAAAACAAGAAACAAAAAGAGATAGTGCGTTTACATGATAAAATCAATGCTCCGGTTTAGTTAGCAATTAACTACTTGTTAGCATTTCAGATTTTTTTTCCTCTAAATGGAGGTGTTTCAACCAGCAAACTTGCAACAACAGAAAGTACCTATTGGTGAAGAAATTTTTCCGCACTTGAATAAAAAAATAGCTTGAAAAATAGATAGGACGCAGTTTGGTACCTCTTTACTGAAATCTCAAGGAGACCAAGGAGATGGAGGAACTAAGAGGCAATGCTAGGCAGAGAAGCTGAGATGATGAAAAGCACGTTGAGTAACCTGCTGGGAGAAAGCAGGCCAGAAGACTAGTGAGACTTACATTTCTGGGTTACCCTAGGATCCAGACTCTTCCCGTGCCAATTCTACTCATCTCTGGATCAGGGAGTCTGAAGGAAACTCCTTCTCCAATCTGTGAACTGTTGATAGGAATTTCCCTCTCTTGACTAAGGTATGGGTTTTGTGGTGCGTGGCCGTGGGATGTCTTCTAGTATGTAATTCAAGGCTCAGATAGATAATGTGAAACTGGAATAGATGATGGTTGCCAAGGTCTCTGATAAAAAGACATTGTTAAGTTTCTGGATTAGAACCAAGTGGTTGAACATCCACAGAAAAGTTCAGTCAGAAGGCACAAAAAATGCTCACACCTAAATATAAACACAGGTATCAAAAGACTTAACATTTCAACTACAACTGATACACAGCAAGATCATCTTGTATAGAGATAGCCTCTATGCTAGGCTTGGAAGTCTAACCAAATATCAGTGATTAAATGGCCTTTCCCAACAGCCAGAATTGTCTGCTTTATAAAAATCAACTAACCATGGAATCTACTAGATACATACTGTTTCTTCCAGTTCTGTCTCTTGGTATATCCAACTAGGATGTGAAAACGAAATTTTGCTCTGTGGACAGAGCTAAATAAACTCCCGATGACATGCATGTCCAGACAAAGAAAAGAAACACTTCTGGTCTCTGGCTTTTCTTGGCTTACCCTTCTTCATGAAATCTGCAGAGCTACCACTGCAAAACATCAAGGGGCTTCGCAGAGTTGATAAGGAAGGAAGCAACATGCCTGGGAGACAGCTGGGAAGCTAACAGAGATGATGAGTCAAACTACTCAAAATGGAAATAAAGTTCAGAATTTTCCTTGAAAGCTGTGCGAAAGCCTAGTTTAACTCATCTGCCATATGGAGATAAATGCAACTCAAGAGAGCAAAATGCTGTAAGCAGAATGAAATGTTTCAATTAATTTAATATACGAACTTCAGTAACATAAAGATCAGGCAAAGCTTTCCCCCGCTTTTTTCTTTTTTTTTAAAATAGGATTCTAATAAACCAGGAAGGTACTTTGCAAGATACAAAGTCTTCAGTGCTTTTTATTGCTTTAACTATGGAAGAGAAATACAAAACAACTTCCTCCATTTATTTTTAATGCAGTTTACTCTCCACTATCATTAGGTACCTACTTTTTCTAATAAACACAGCACTGGAGCTAATCTCACTTACCCCTCTCTACTTGTTTACAACTGTTAAGTGTTATGCCAAACAAGCAAGATAGCTAGAAGCCTTAGTTTCCTCCAAGCAAAATACAATATAATTAGAAAACCTTTGCCTCCTCTGTCCAAGAAAAACAGAATTGTTTTTAGCTTTTATAGATTCTCTGTAGATAGCAAAGAATAGGCTCCTAGCTAGAAAAGTCTCCACACTAAGAGACCAGACCTTACAAATAAGTTTGCACAGATAACAGGTGTATGCCTGGAGAACAAAGCAGGTGAGCAAATGCCTTGCATCCAACAAAAGAACAACACAGGAAAAAAATATATATAGTATTATATACACACACGCCAAGATAATTAATTTTGAGTATATCAACAATTAATGTACGTATTTCAAATGCAGTCTGTGTGTCATTCCTCAGTAATGAACATTTATTTGATATTCAAGCATAAAATTCTAGAAACAGTTTTGTATTATAAATGCTAAAGCAATATTTAAGTCTTCTACTTTATAGATTATGGAATCACCAAACCTATTCTACAGGAGCACATTTAAAATAGTAGAATAGTTGACGTGCTTAAAATTTTTTTTTTTTTTCCACAGCATTTGTATCATCTTTGGTAAAAGTTGCTCATAATTTTGAATCCAATTACATTACCGATCCTCTCATGCATAGAAAGATAAAGACTACTCTGGCAAAAGGAGACATTAAAAAAAAATTTTAAATTAGAAATAGGTAAGGACAGAAAAGGAGAAAGAAAAATGACATTTCAAAAGAGACAAGAAAAAGCAATTTACTATTTAGTACTAGTTTTCTGGAAAATTCTTTATCCTGCATTCTTAAAGCCTAAATAATTAAAGATGTGCCTAAAAAGGCACGAATCCTGTCCACCACTAGCTAGGTGGAAGGAACATAGCTTTAATAATGTTTTCCTTTGAGACTGTTAACACCTGCTCTAGAGAGGTAAGGTTATAAATTACATTAAGCCCTGTGAATTTTTGACAAGTGGGACTATAATCTCATTCGTTAAACACTGTAAAACACATGCTCCTTTCCACTTGAAAGCTAAAACACTGTGCTGACTCTAGGTAGCTTCCTACCAGGATACATGTTAAGGCAAGTATAGCAGATTTACTAATCTTCAGCAACGAGATTTTAACAGCAGTTAGTCTTATACAAGAAAAAAAATGACATAACTGTATACCTTTCCTACTTAGATGGAAAGCCTTATAGGTCCATTGTTATTCTGAAGGAAAACTTAAGATTATATCTTTATTTTATACAAAATACAGCACAAAACGCTTCCAAAGTTCTAAACTATTTTCCTAAGCACAAATTAAAGCAAAAACAAGTGGTGTAATATATAGAGATATAACATCAGTTTCTATTAAAGTTTGTCCTGAAGTTGTTTTTAGTGATCTTAATAATGGGTTGCACAAATTTCATATGTAAGCAGAGTTTTATTCAGTTTTAACAAGACTTCAGTTTGAAGTTTAGAGTCTAAATGATATCTGATTTTTAATCTTCCTAACTTTTAATCCTTTACACGGAGTCTGAAATTCTAATTTTATCTTTCACATAAGACTTTGAAATAACTGCCATTGTCTCAAAGAGCCTGAAAACACAGGCTACCCGTAAAAGCATTAACAAGCATCTATTGCTCATCTACACATTTAACAGGACCTCTGTTCATCTACTCATGCTTTCTCACCTCCATCTTGACATCACTGAAAGTCTCCTGCAAACCAATTCTTCTAAAGTTTCTCTAAAAAGAATTGTTCCTCAGCATTGAACAAACATCTACCAGTTAGCAAAAATAAAGCCACAATGAAAAGGTTGTTTCAAAACTTTCTTGCTTAGATAAGCTTGTTCATCTTGAAGTTTCAAATCAACAAGTTAGATTTTCAAAATTACTGCAATCCTTCTATGGAAGGAAAACAAATCTAACCAAAGGTTTTCTATCAGTACACACAATTAGATTAAAAGTATCTTACCTGCGCGCTAAGTATTTCAATTGTCCTGTGATGTAATAGAACAAATGCTGTCATGTAGAGGATTTTAATCACTCATTTTATTTAGACATACCATATTTCTTTAGTCGTATACGATCTGACTTTTTACTATTAAGAAGGAAACAGACAAGTGAGTACCTAAACAAACATCTATGTGCTTAGCTGAATGAAATTCTCGCAGTGCCAATTTCATTTGAAGCTTCCTTTGCGAGTATATTTCGATGATCCCACATAGATACGCTGGCCCACTCACAGAGTGGGTTAAAACAAGGACAGAAAGAACACACACACAGGGTGGACAAAACAAATCTGTTTGTTTTTTCTTGCAGTGTATTTCCTATCTTTAGTCTGTCCTATACTGATCTGTTAGGAAGAACAGAAGTTCCCTCATGCAATTAATCCAGGTATTTATTTA
Organism: Nothocercus julius; assembly: GCA_013398735.1. Classification (NCBI taxonomy): domain Eukaryota; kingdom Metazoa; phylum Chordata; class Aves; order Tinamiformes; family Tinamidae; genus Nothocercus; species Nothocercus julius. The sequence goes on from VZSV01000058.1 coordinate 1,082,329, forward strand.
ACTCAGTCTATAAACAACAATACACAGTAGATAAGCCTGTGTGTTTCAAAGCATTTTTCTGCAGATTCTCTCAGCAGAAACCATGTAACACATATCAACACAGATCTCTACGTGAGCCGAGGAAAGCCCACTTCTCAGACAGTGCAACTAGTCAAGTGGAAAAACAGGCTAACATGGCTTCTTCCAATCTAAGCTAATTCATTCAGTGCTAGAGTAGATGGCGTTTCACAGATAGAGCAGAATTTTCAGCGTCCCAATCACACCTTCAAGTTTAATCAGATTTCTGTCCCCTATTACTCACACATAAGACTATATTTGCTTATAATTAAGAAAATGTACCTTAAATAAATGGAAACTGGTGTCCAAATTGTGCGGTGAAGATAATTCCAGGGGACTGAAAATATGTAAGCCGCTGTGGAATTGCAAGAAGGCATATCAAAAAAAACGTGAGTGCACTTATGCATTATGCTGTATATGTATTATGGCAAACCAAATACAACTGAGGCTACTGCAACTATTAATGAAGAAAGCAATTACTTAAGACTTTTCTCAAATGCATTTTCATTTTGAAGTTAGTATAACTGAAGCAGAAACATGACATAGAATTTTACTAAGCACTACTGATGTCCTATAAATACAAAGATCAATGACTGGCTCAGAGGAAGTTCACAAAAAGTCATTTCTTGTCTATCCCTTCCAAAAATTACAAGTTTGGCTTCCAGGAGGACATCCACTTCTGTAAAGCAAACACACCACAAGGTTCCTTAGCTACCATGCATTTTTCACAAAGAAGATAACCACTGATCCTCAGGTATGTAATCATCAGCAACCAAATACTGAAAAACTACCTGTATCAGTGATTGGCTTGAAAGGATATAAGCTGTTATAAAGAGTTAAAGTACTAGAAAACTAATAGATACCCATTCTTAAATTGTATTTCTTAACTAATACTTGTACACTAGAGTACCCAGAAATTTAGAATTCCTTTAAGAAAATTGGCCAAAGAACAAAACTACATTCCAAAAGTAGCAAATAGCTATCACCTAACAGTGTTTAGGAAACAGAACTAATGTGAAAATAACCTGTAATTGAATCTGCTACACTATATTGACTTAAAAAAAGGAGAATTTAATCCAGTGTTTGGTCACACTGGAACAGAAATCACACAGTCTAGTGCATAGAGTGCAGTTTAAGAATGCCCTTTTTAACCTTTAGTTTAGCTCCCATTGCATTAGAAGTGCGCAATCATTTAAAAAGAAAATGTAAGTGGCCAATAATGAAGTTTAAAAGAGGCCCTCTAACATAAGGATCATAGTGCTTATGCAGGGAGTCATAGCTAAACTGCTACCTCAGAGAAAACAAACAAACAAAACGAAAAAAACCACCACTTTCCTCTGAAAGCCTTAAGCCTCACTCTCTTCCAAAAGACTTTAGTACATATTATAAACTTCTGCTGATAAAACTACACTGAATGGAAATATAAATAGACAGGTGTAACATACACTTGCTAGCAGAAATACCTAAAGGTAGCATAATTGCTCTGTAGGGTGGAGGGGAAGGGGAAGAAGGTTAGGGATAATGAGGTTGTTTGGACATAATTGAAGCACTCCCCCAAAATTGAACTACATGGTCATTTCTCAGTTGTCATTAGCAGAGTGGACGTAGCTAAACCAATGTACCTATACCGTAATTCATAAGAGCCCTCCCTACTCCCAAAACACTCGTCACAGAAGTAGCATGAGCTCTCAAAAACAGACCCAGAGTATCCAAATACAACTTAACGTGGTTCATTTTCTATCATGTCTTCAGTATATTACAGAAAAGGAAATCATCTAAGGAAAAGATTATTTTCATATCTCATAAAATAAGTTTTTGTTTATCAACGGAACAACAAATGGAACATGTGCTCCAAATATGCCTTTAAATTAGTGAAGATAATTTAAGTTTGCACAAAGCAGCAATAAACCTGGCAACTCAACATCAGGTAACAAAACTTATTAGGGTTACTACTCAACTAGTCATTTCATCGGAAACAACGGTCAGCTCTTCTCATTTCTCTTGTACAAAGTAAGATTAGCACTGATAGTCAAAAGGTCATGCACGGCAGCACCAGACTTCGTAAACACCAAAGCAGTTTTAAAAACCAAACCAAATAAGCAGACACATACAAAGATTAAACATCTATGCCCTCATCTGTCCCTCCTCCAGTAATTTTACACTTGTTTCAAAGCAGCATGACAAAAACCTATGAAAATGTAGGGATGGCACTGAGAAAATGAACACATCAAAGTATACCCCAGGTCAACAGCTGCCTTTATTTGTATGAATTAGGTCCTTTTCCAAAGTGGTGCAACCCATCTTCAAGTATAAAAGTGTTCTGAAAAATTATACTTCTATTTTAACAGTCATTTGCTCCCACAGTCTCTAGACTTCTTGAACTACTCATCTTCCTCACCAAAAAGGCCACACAGTTAATTAGGCCTTGCTTAAGGACAAATCTCTGCTCTGCTTTTTTCACACATCCCAAATACCATCACCCATTAGCTTATATCATGATATGGTGTAACTTCTTAGCACTGAAGACTCCTATCTGTTTAAAACTCTAGTTTTCTTTTGGTTCCACTGGATCCTTAGTTACTGACACTTTTTATGCTTTGCTAACATTCCCTCAATACATTACAAAGTCTGGCCTGCCCAATCCAAGCCCTTATCCTTTAATCTTTCATTCCTGCTCTTAGGTTGCAGAAAAATCTCTTTTTATTAAAATTTATTCTGTTGCATCATTCCATCTTGCTCAGCATTCGTTTCTCCCAGTGGAAAAAAAAAAGAAGAAGTCACACTAGAACTCAACTTCTCCTTTTCCCTTTGACTCTCACCTTAAGGAACTTCTTTAGCCCTCTCTTTCCATAGTTCTATTCTAAAAAAAAAAAAAAAAAAAGAAAGAAAAAGCAGGTGTGAGATCCTAAGTTACCTTGGCCTTCTTAAGAATGCTGAAATATGATTTGTTTCACAAATAGGAAGCAGGAACAGATAGAGAATATCTAAGCAAATGAAGAATTGCAATAATTTTAAGTTGTATAAATATTTTAGACTAACTGAGGTCTGATCTTTCTAAAGTAAACTACAAAAAATGCAAGATAGATAGGAATTGAAATTGAGGAGATCTGGGTTTAATCTAATAGCTTGATCAGGAGAATTCTTCCTGTAATTTAATGGGAGTGCAACATGAAGATGTTATCCATGAAACATGCCAGCAGTCCTACACATTCGAACAGCAAGTCAGGTAGCTAGGAAAAAGAAAAGGTAGCTCTGTTTGCATACTATTTTGGACACACACCTCTCAAAAATCAGAAAGGCCTATTCTTTCTGCAAGGAAAAATATGCATTTTAGAAAACACTTTTTTTTTTTTTAAACTCATCTAAGTTCCTGTGCATGACTTCCTACACAGCTTCTCTCTCAGATACCTGTTCACCTGAATGTTAAAGAAAGACAAAAAACAGCAGCTATCTCCCTAGGCACAAGCTGAACATTGCAGTAAGGATGTAAAAAGCCTGCTAAAATCATACAAATATCAGTAGAAAGTGTTGATAGAGAGTTGAGTTCATAAAAGAGATAGCAACTGCATAATTTTGTGGTTTAAGTTTAGCCATATCACATTCTGATCTATATGTATTTGTATTTACATATTTTTCACAATGGTGTTTAGATATACATACAAAAAATGTAAACATACAATAGAACTTTCCCTCCCAAACACACATACCAAGAAGCTGTAGACTGATGGCTCAAGCAAGTGCAGATTTCATACAGCGGGTAAGAACAAAGGCAATTCAATTTAGCAGCTTTTCAGCACTGCAGTTGCTGTATCTGTCCAACTACGGAAAACAGTGATTCAAGCATTTAACATATAGATTGCTCAAATCAGAAAGCATTTACAGGAACCTGCTCATATGCCCCTGCCCCAGAAAACAGCAACAGCTCCATCCAATTCCCATGTGTCCACTGCTGGTTGCTTATACATGGAACTGCTCCCCCCTCACTCTCCACACATGCAGATATAATTATTGGCTTAAGCTAATTAGTGAAAAAGACAGTCAACCCAATAGAATTATTTTCTCATAGTATTTAACTAGATAGAGTGGGACATGTTTTCAAATCAATAAGTAACTGAAAATTTAAAGTTCCCCATTTTGCCCTGAGAATAACTCAAAATTCTGTCTGTTTTTGCTTGCTCCTGCTTGTAGAGGTTTAATCCACATTAGTAATCACACAAAATACATAAAACATGAGCATTATAGTAACTTATCTGTCATTTACCAACATACTCATGCCCTACTGGGCTTATACCCCATTCCTTGTATTCTGCTGATCTTTCTTGTGATGGTCATTAAGCTTGCTATGTCTAAATATTAATATTGAATAAATCGTTACAATATTGTATAAAAATCTGCAAATTTTTTTTTTTTAATGGCATAACATTGCTATTGTCTGAAGAGCATTAAGTGCAAGCATTCCTTCTTTTTCAAGGAAATAACAGAAAGAGCTTTTAATGTTTATTCAAATAAAGTTGCACACTTCTCTCCTCACACACAAACAATTGACATTTTATCACCTATGCAATGTCTCTCTCTCCAAGACAGACAGGAAATCAGAGGCAAAATCACCCACAACCTATTGTATAGGACGTACATCTGTGAAGCTCATTTAAACTGTGCATAATAAAGGACAAATATTTACTGTAAAGTATAACAGATTGTTATAAAAAATAGTAGAGAACTTAAGATCTCTTTCTTGTTTCTATTTATTTCTAGTGACAACAAAAACACCCAATTCTGGGTGACTACCAAAGAGTTACATTTTATTATGAACACAAATGATTTAAGTACACTCTGTAAAATCCATATATTTATTATGGTTGACATTTATGATATTTCTTAAAGAACAGTCAATGCCTTAACTTGAAATATACACATGGTTTTAGAAAGTGAGTTGAATACGAAAGGAAACATTAAGTAACTTGCATAAGAACAAGTATC